>JAUMJK010000382.1:600000-1151168 GCA_033558105.1 Coccyzus lansbergi
AAAATTTACTTATTGTAAGAAGTGAAAGGATTGTTAGTTAAAGGTTATTGGCCCAACAGAATAACTGTTGAAACCTATGATTTTTCTCTAAAGCACAAATAGGAGATGAGTTCAGGAGATTTTTAGGATCTTTTTTAGGGATGTGGACTGTGTTGATACAGGTTACATCACCCAAACTGGAAATAAGAGGAAGATTAATAAATGCCAGTGGAATGAGTTTCCGGAGAACTCTTCTAGCAGCAGAAGTAGTATGAGTGCAAACAAATAAAAATCAAACCCAAATATTTAGATGAGGCTTAGACAGTCTTTAGATAAAATTTAATATTTTAAGAAAAAGGATTGTGTGGTATGGCTGCTTGCAGTGGTGTGAGACTATCATGAATGACACAAGAAGTCCTTGCAGTAGTTTTTTAATATAAGGTGACAAGAAAGAACTCACAGTGGAACAGAACTTTCTACTTGCAAGGAGGTGACGGAGTAATAACCCACTTGAGTCAGTTCACCTATATTCAGGGTAACACATTGAGGTTATACAAGGAAAATTACTAAACTCACTCGTGTATATGCATGAATTGTGCTAACAGACCTAGATATAGAATAATTAGGAAGCAGTGAGCAAAATTTCATAGCTCTGCAGCTACCTCAACAATTTCAGGAAGTCATCAACACTATCAAAGTGTGGATCAGTGCACTTATCCACCTGTTGTCAATCACAACGTTGAGTACATTTGCCAAAAAAAGTAATGGGGTATAGGGGGGCAATGTCTTGAAATACTGGAAATATTACTGCAACCTAAAGAAATAACATCCCTATGTCCTTCACACCCTTGGCCTCAACTGTCTCATGTTTTAAATCACAAACATTTACATTATACATATCTTCTACTGTGCTTCCCTTTTCTCTTGTAGAATATTCACATTTTTAAGCTGCATATATAGTGTTCCCTGCCTGAATTTTTGGAGAAACACTGCACCAAATTAAACTCTGCTTTGCTTCTGATCTTAAAGAACTGCCACAGTGCTTTAGCAGAAGGAGAACTACACTTATTATACAATTTTTTTCCCCAAAAAGTTCAATCACATCTTTCAGAACAATTAATTTTTCATAAGTGACTCTAAGGGTATAAGAGCAATATGATATTTCATATTAACTGGAGAGCAATAGAACTGAGTCAACCAAAAATCCATTCAATTGGAATGATGAAAAAAATCACAGGGCAAATATTAATTATGTGAGTAATACTGATCATGCGAATTAAGAGCCAGTTAAGTCAAAGAATTGTGAGTATCTCAACTGTTGTGATGGGCTGGAGCCTGCATCCTCCAAGAGCTTACTTAGTGGTGTAGACTGAGATGCAGTGAAGGTCAGGCTTTTCTTCTGTGCAGTATTGCAGTAAATGAACCAGCGTAGGGCAGGGTGACAACTCAGACATATTGACTCTTTCCTACTAGTTTCTTCAGGTCTAGGAGGAGGTTAGAGACACAGTCCATTCTGTTCACTTGGAACACGTAGCCCTGTAGTCTGGTGTGCACATTGAAGAAAGAGGCTTGTACTGTTCATTGTAGACCTGTGACTTCCCAGGAAATTTTACATGGAAACTTAGTGGAAGCCAGTGGAAAATTTTGCTTTTATTAACCTCAGTTTTCTGCAAAGAACAACAAAGAGCTGGGGTCTTGAATTAACTCATGTTTTCCCAGATCATTTTCTCAGGGTTCGATTTCTCTGATACTGTCTCACTGGTATTTTCCATCCCTCTCTTCATTTTTGGATAGTGTCTGGCTACATTTTGTTCTGAAAAAACTCCTCTCTCTGCAGCAGACCTCTGGGATGCTCCCTGGTTTTGCAGGTAGCATGGATGTGCACGGTACCATCTACTGCTTAACCTACTTCTCCACCACTGATTGCTCCACCCTTCAACTTCCTCATCTTTCCCCCCTCTACCAGCCCTGCGCAGTATCTCTCAATTAGCATACATTTTCTGTTCATAAAACAGAAGATGAGGACCATCTTCTACTGGCAAATCCCTTCTTCCCTTCTAAATCACCATGGGTAGTTCTGTTGTGCTCTGAGCTTGTTTGTTCCCTTTTTTCCTCTATATGAACAGTGTGTTTTGGCCGTGATTGTTCTTGCGTGGAGTATTTCCAACAACCTGTTTCCCCACCCCAGACCTTGTTTCTACAATTCTACCACAGACTTGTGTCACCTCTAGCCTGAAGATGCTCATAAATTACTGGCTCTCTAGAAGTTTCTCCTGGGAAACCTTTAGCTTCTCCTTTCCACTCAGGTCAGGGTCTCTCTGTTCCCCATTCCAGAAGATAAGTTTTCATTTCCCTCTTCCCCCTTCTTCCTCACTGAGCAGCAGCATCTCACCACCGTTGTGCCTCTTCTTGGGTTCAGGCTCACCTTTGGGGCCTGGCATTGTTCTGCTTCTGTCTTTACTCAGGATTTGTGTCTTTGCTCCCACACATTGCGGTCCAGCCCAGATTTCCTCTAATCTCTTCCTTCCTTTCTTCCTCCTGCTTTCATCTAAGGACTTTCATTCATACCGCCCTTGTTGTTTAAGCGTGGAACAACTGCACTCGGCTTGTGAACCAAATTCACTTGGTCTTCATTCAGATCTCCCCATAAAATGTACTTCGGCCATAAAGCCTAGTCAGCTCGGATTCCTCTGCTGAAGTATATCCCATTCCTCTATGATAAAAACAAATCCTGTTTCATAACAAAACAAAAAGAACTGAGAGAGAGACTGACTAGCAATTAATTTTTGCCAGTTGCTTTCTGCCAAGAGCAACATGCTTGTTCTTATCCCACTCCTTTGGATCATCCTCCCTGCGTGCCTCCTGTTTGTCCTCTTGTTTTGTTATCCGCAATGAGTCCTTCCTGAGGGCACCTGGCCTGATCCTGTGCTCACATTGGAGCAAAGCAAGGAGTAACTCCGCTGCAGCTAACAGAGCTTTGCCAGGTGAAATTTCTGTGGAAGGCAAATCAGCCCTTTGTTTTAATATTAGCTAATAAAGCCTGTGCACGGCTCCAGCACAGCATTCTGGTTTTAATTAATATAAATTAGCATATACATCTACATACACTTCCCCCCACCCCACCTCTTTTGCGGTCTCAGCTACTTTGAAGAAAACCTCTTTATATGTCTTTTTGGTTATTCTATATCTTGACATTAAACAACCACCCCCAAAAAAAATAAAACCCAAAAACCCAAGTAACATCAAACTCCCATGCAAACAAAAGGCTGCTGCGGGTGACAGGGAGTGCTGGGAGCAGGCTTTCCCGGCTGCTGAGAGGGGCCAGCTTCCAGCCCGTGCTCCCCGCTGCTGGGGAGCCATCCAATTCCCAGCCCGCCATCCCTTCCTCTGCCTTTGCACAATCCCACTGCAGTGACTTCCCAGTCCTAATTGGAGCCTCTGGGCATTATTGTATTATTATTATTTAATAAACAACCACATAAAACACTGGTTGACATTTAAATAAGAGTAAAGAAAGGAAAGCTCTGACTCCTAGACTGTTTTGCTTTCCTGTTGACTTGGGTGGAAGCAGGAACAGGTTTTCTATACAATACCCACGCTTGCTTGCCACATGCTTACCTTTAATGTTTTAGGAAAGGCACTGCTAGCGTGGGCCAGATATACTGCATCTGTCAGGCCCTGCTAAAACATAAACTATATAGAGACATAACCTGGATGTCCACAAATAAAATGCACTAACGGCTTCTCTTGACTGAGCTACAACGAGCAAAGATTCAGCATAGTTTTCTGCATTGTTACCAGCAGTGTGTCCTTTCAAGTACTTATCTGAAACGCACGGTCATCAGGATGCTATTAAGAAGAATAAATGAAAGGGAGAGTTTTATTTTTGCATTTCATTATAGGTTTGAGACATTTCAGAGTGAGAGTTATTGTGACAAAAGAAAATGTGGTGTCCTTGAAGTGAACACAGAGGAGCACAACTCACCCAATAAGGTTTTGAAAGAAAACAAAGAGCTGAAGGCCAGAACTGACTCCTTTAGAAATAACTATAAAATGAGACAGGATTCAAAATGCTTAAAATACTTGGGTGACAAGCAACAAAGAAGCATCTGTTACAAAACTGATTCAATTAAGGAAAGGGAAAGAAAATCCTAAGAACTTTTTTAAACAGTAGAGATTTGATGTGTGAGGAGTGTAAGAACAAAATTCTCCCAGGCCATGACTAGAGCTCTGAATCAGCATAACTCTTTTCCTTGAAGAACTTGAAAACTAGACATGGATGAGTATGTACAACTTTATTATCCTTTTTCATTGTGGATCAAAGAGGAGGAATTCTTGGGGATGCCAACACTCCTCTTTCCTGCAGTGAGTCTGCAGTGCGGGCTGGGTTTATTGATCTTGATTGGATGATGCCTCTCTAATACTCAAATGATCAGGTCTTATAATGGATTTCTCATGAGATCTGAATCTTATTTACTGGTTTGTGTGTGGTATATTTTTAAAGTATTCCGTAGGATTGAAACATTCTTGCCATTTATAAAAATTATGTATGTATACGCTTTAATTCTAGGGAGTTCACCCCTCATTCTTCCCACCAGTTCATTACATGCTTGCTCTCCTGTATTATATATTAAAAGCTTCATGTGGTGGCTTATTTGCATTTACATATGTGGACTGTAATAATTCTGTAATGTTCCTTAGAACTTCTGCATGAACATGTTATATGGAGTCACTGTGGGCATGACAAATGTATTGCAGATCTTTCATAGATAAAACACAATGAATGCAAATATGAAGGTATTTGTATGCAAGTTTTAATATCTAAGCAGAGCTGTAAGTGCGTAACACCTGTAACCACAACTGTCAGTGCAAAACAGGGAAACTAGTTTTAAGGCATTTGTGCTGATTTAAAAGTGCTGGACGCTGAAATACTTCAGCTGTAATGGTGGAGATGTGTTCATCCTCTGGCAGGTATTTAACTGCATAAACTCTGTTATTAAAGAATACAAACTTTACTAGCTGCTGATATGCCAAACTCCTTGTGGAAACAAGTCCCACATTAGTGAGGGCTGCCTTACAAAGCAACCTGTGGCTTGTAAAGACATTATGGAAATCTTGCTGTGAAATGGATTAATAAGTGCTGGGTGATGGTCTTAGAGATGGACATATGGAGAATTTTTGTTGAAAGTAAAATGGGAACTTACCAGAAGGTTGCTGGATTTGCGTGAGTGGCCATGGAGCTGGTAATGGGTTTGATCAAGAAGCAGGGAGCTTGCTTAAGAAGGACACTGCAGGGGCATATAAAGAAAGAAGAAAATGGAATCTGAATATGGAGTGTTGTAATCTTCCCCTGAAGGGAGACTGAGTGACTACTTTTTGTGAGAGTACTGAGACAAGAATATATTAAATTGTTTTCAAAGATACAGAGAAGTATGTTCTGTAAAGTTTTCTGGTACATTTTAAAAACTATTCATGTTACAAAGAGAGATCCATGGAAGTTCAAGATTTTAATGAACAAAAAGGCAAAACAAACTTCTTTCAGCCTTTTTTTTTTTTTTTTTTTTTGAATTCATGAATACAAACCTTTGTTTCTGTATCTAGTGGAGGTAAAGTTGGCCTGCTGACTGTTTCCTAGTTAGAGAGTCCAGGTTCAGCATGTGAAGGAAATCTGTTCTGAATTCACTGGAAGTCCACCTGCTCATTCTAAACATTAAGTTGCTGTAGAACTGCTATAAGAAAAATTATTGTCTTTGTATTTGCAGTTCTTTAGGGGTCGGTCCAAGTGGTGTACTCATGGAAAATCAGAAGGACACAGTCTTCAAAATGGCCAGTAAACTGAAGACACTAGGCTGGGAGCGTCTGTATCTTCCCATTTGAAAACCTCGCCTGTTGCTTGCTCCTACAGAGTACCTGGAAACACTGGTAAAAACCAAATGACATTAGTTCCATTGTATTTTAGAAGTTCTATTGTCTGTATAACATTAGGATGACGTCAGAGGTTGATTATATATTAGGTTGTTCCAATAAATGCAATTAATTTGGGGGCAAAAACCAGTGAGGACCCTGTCAGACACTGAACAATGTTTTTGGATTTCATGCAGTGAATCATCAGTGTTTATAGGCCTCCAACATGTAAATCACCCTGAGGTAATCTGGAAGGGAAGGATATGAATAAGCCAATTAAATTGGCAAAGAGCCTAAGGAACACCCTGTTTAGGGATAAAATCACATGCCTGTCGTAGCGCCAGTAGTTTTGGAGAAGGAAATAGAGTTGAAATCTTTGTAGTTCACTTCTTTGCAGAAAGAGATGATTTAGAAGACTTTGGTCTTCTCCTTTTGAGTGTATATGGCTCAGGTGACTGAGATAAGGTAGTAAGTGATATGTTTTCTGCAAGTAAATTTTATTCTGATGACACAGAAGGATGTCATCCAGGTTGCAGAGGGTGTAGGAACTAGTTGCCTCACTTGTGGTAATTATTTCATATTCAGTATTATGATATCAAAGGACTGAATTGCCCTTTATCTTTCCAAGTACCTCCTTTTGTTAGTTTGTTTTTTTTTTTTTCTTTTTTTTTTGAAAGAGAGGCACAATTTTCCATCAGGGAGCTTTCTCCACCCAACTCTGCAGTTAAAGCTTACTTTAAGGTGTTCTATATCTAAACAGTTACAAAACCAACTGCTCTCTTCATATCATCTGCCGTGCCTGTGCCTTCAAAGGTGTGATGTCATGGGAAAAAAGGGCAGAAGTGGGGACAACTTTTAATATGAAGGTTGTGCAGAGGTAAATGTATTTGCATTCTTAGTTTACTTCTTTACAGAATAAATGGATTCTTTCTGTGTTTTTAAGAGGCTTGCTGTATTTGCTGGAAGACTAACTATGTATTTCTGTCATCTTTGAACTCGTAGGCCAGTTCCCATCAGGGAAGTAGCTGGCTCTCTGGAAGAGACATACCCCCTACATGCCTTCATGGGAGGAAAGGCTCAGGCAGGATTCATAGCTGACATCAGAAACTTTACATTATTAAGCATCAGAGAATTTAACTGTAAACAGAAATCTGTAGGAAATCAGGAGTTACCAGTTACACTGCTCACAGAGCTACTCATTCAGGGGCAATTTTGGGGCACTTTTCAGACAGTATTTAGAGCAGGGGAGATGCAACCTCCCCTTTTTTTCCCTTGATATAGCCCCTCATCTTTGGACTTCTGGAATCATGTTCTTTGTTGAAAGGGGAGAGGACAAGAGGCAATGGCCTCAAGGTCCACCAGGGGAGGTTCAGGCTTGACATCAGGAATGTGTCAAGCCTTGACACAGAAAGGGTCATTGGGCACTGGAACAAGCTGCCTGGAGAGGTGGTTGAGTCACCTTCCCTGGAGGTGTTTAAGGGACGGGTGGATGAGTTGCTGAGCAGTATGGTTTAGTGATTGATAGGAATGGTTGGATTCAGTGATCCAGTGGGTCCTTTCCAACCTAGTGATTCTATGATTCTATGAAGTAACTTTCTGAGAATAAAACCAGTAAGAAAGCAACAGAGACATAGGGGCACTGCTAGCCACCATCTAAGAGCCTTCTAGGTCCCTTGTAAGTAACAGCATTGAGGGAGCCTAGATACAAATGCACAGAGTGGCAAAAGATCCAGCTAAACACAAGTGTTAAAGATGGTTTTAATGCCTCTTACCTAACCCCAGCCATCTGATAGCTCAGCGTCTAGCCCACGTCATTACTTTCTATGGAGACAGAATCATCTTCCAGGATCAATTTGTTCTAGCCCCAAACAAGTATAAAACAAGTGTGACGAACCCTGTTTTTCCTATCTGTCTGCACTATGTGCTGAGGAGGCCTAGATGATGATCTGAATTTTTTAGACAGCTAATGTTCAGTGATATGAATCCCAGCCTTAGTGTTCAGCTTGGTGTGCAGCCTCACCAGGTGTGGCTGGCAGCATAGTGAACTCCCATTATTAGACAAAGGCTAGAAATTTGGCACCAAAGAATTAGCTCAAGGATCCCTGGGCTGGAACTGGAGCTTCGTTCAGCCTCTTGGGCATATCTCTAGCCCTTATTAACTTTCAGGCATTCTGGATGTGTTCAGAGCAGTGGAAAGAAACAGAAATAGCTGCTTTCATTTCTCTTGTTGGTGTATGGGCCCTGCAGAGAAACAGGAACCAAAGTAAGGTTAAGCATGGTTTATAGGAACAAGATAATTTTTGGTAGAGGAAAGGAAAAACGCATAAGCTGGCCAGGTCTTCAGAACAGTGTACAGAAACTGTTGCCATGTCCCCAGGAAAGAAGGCACTCAGGGAAATAGTCTAAGGGTAGGCTGCATGAGATAAAGAGCACATGATGCAGCCTGAGTGCCTTTGTCTCGATAGACAGCTGTCCAGAATCAGTGAGACCTTACTCCTGCCCTTATTAGTCTGAAATATGCAGCACAGCTGTAAGACATAGTTCATCATTTATCAGGGATAAATACAGTTCTGGATTGGGAACACGGAGGTGAAAAGTGCTCTGCATGCAGCATTTGCTTGCACGTTGTAACTTGCTGCTTGGAACAAAACAACACTGTTTTCTTTTAACACTGATGAGTGACTCCTTACCATAACCTTGTGAGAGGTTTCAAGTGTGTTCATGAATAGGAAAATTATTAAGGTGACACATCAAGGTTTTCTGAATACTTTTTAATTTTCAGCCGCATCCTCATATTTTTCTTAGTTTTCATTCTGAGACAAGGTGGTTCTAATCTCCAGTGTGATTGGTAGACCACATCCTTTCAGGCTTGGTGGCTTAGCTTGCTGTGAAACTCAAGCAGAGCTGTGAGTTTAGTGTGAGGGAGTGTCAGAACTAGAGCAGCTAATTTAGCTGAAAGGTCCTGTGATGACCTTTGCAAGAGAAGCTTCTATTGCTCTATTGCTCTGAGCAGTTACTGTGGCAAAACCCAAGGCTGAAAACAAAGTGACCTCACAAAAATGTTTAGTGGGAAAGAGGCTAAATGGGGGATTTAGAGGGCCTAGTTTGTAGAGAAAAAGGAAGGTGGCTGTTTAGCTTGGGAACAGTTGAAATTCTTAGTCTGAGCACATCCATAAATCATCATGCCAGGTAGGGTATTTTCTCTTCCCCTAAGTATTTCCCAGGTCGGGAGTCTGCTTTGGCCACAGCTGCTTTTCTTCAACAGTCCATTAAAGCCCCGAGACTGGGTTTTGAGCAGGCTGTGTAGCAAGGATGTAATACTTCTCTCTGTTACGCAGCTGAAGAGTTAGGTCTGTAGCCTGACTAATATGTCTTTTTGAAGAGAGGGCTCATGTTAATTACCCTACATCCAAGGAAATCTAATTTCAGAGCACAAGGACACACAGGGAAAAAGAAAGCCTGTTTTTTCCAGTGTTCAAATAGCGTATCTGTGCAAAGATTTGTGTCATGGGAAACATCTCTGGGCCTTCTTGCCACTGTGGTTGTTAACAGAGGGCAGAAAAATGACAGAGGCTACTGGCTTCAGTGACAGACGCTGGAGGAGTACAGATGGTATCTTTGGCGTTAGGCTGAATGGGCTGCATAAAACAGTGCAAGAGCTTAAAGGTTTACCCAGAGTCTCATTGCCTCTAAGACTGTAAGCGAGTGCTGACCATACAGACTAACAGAACAAGTTTCACCACACTTGGAAAGTAAATGTTTGGGGTGTATATGGTATAGGCTTGCTCAGTTCAAAGGAGGCAGAGGTAGTAGAAGAGGTAGGTTAAATTTTGCATTGTAGCCTATTTTCCTTAATTTGACAGGGTAGAGAGAAATCCCAGAAGTCTTGTATCTTGAGATTTAGTCAAAGTTGGTTATGAAGAACAAATGAGAAAATAGGTATGCTTCTTGACATCATCAGCCTGACTCTCCTAACTTATAGCCTTTCCTGTCTACTTTTCCAGCTCAGCCCCTCGTTTGTGTCCCCTCAGCTCTGTAGCCCCAAGAACTCCGTTAACACCTGCTCCTTGCTGTCTGGTGCCATCTGGTGCTGCAAATACATGTCCAGGTGACATCCCATCACATACTTCTGCAGTTGTGGGAAGCAGCCTGTACCCCAAGAGGGGACTCATGAACTGGTATCTGCTTTTTTTCCCACTGCAGCCGATATGCCGAGGAGGTGGGACTGGTCTGGATGGTAGGAAGAGCTAGTCTTAGCTTCCCTAGACCTTAATCAAGGAGAATGGAAGTAGAAGGCTGTCACTGTTCCTCCCTCCACTTAACATTGAAGTCCCACCTCCAAGTTTCTCTCTGTCACTTTACTCTCTCTCCCCTTCTCCAGCTTTAGCCCTCTAACTTCTTTCACCTCTTCTATCATCCATCCTCTTTTATTATTGTTGTCTTCACATAATTAGTTACCTGTTCTCACTGCAGAAAGCCTTTCTTTCTCCTCCAAGATATAACTCCTTTTCTCTTAGGATCCTATTCCTACACACAGAGTCTCTGATCCCACTCCAGACACCTGATATTACCTGGCCCATGGTTCAGGAATGCTTGAAGATTACACATGTTCAGATCCATTGTTCAGAAAGCAGGATTACAGTATCTTTGCTCTCCTTCATCTCCCCTTTAATTAATCGATGCTAATTGATTGATTGATGGTGGCTCTCTGGCACAACAATCTCCCAATTCTGAAAAGTAGCCACATGTCTTATCATTCACATGTGTCTTCCTGGAGTATACGGAACACATTAACCTCCAGAAATTAGTTAACACCTCTTCTAAATTGGTTTCTCTGATTTGGCAGGGCTCATTTCTCTGGACTAAGAGAAAACTGATGACAGAACCAGATAGCAAGGACAGGCTCACAGGTTGCTCTCTTGGCTTTTGTCCAAGTAGACTTCACTCTCATAGGGAGTAAGTGGATCACCTGTTGACCACAAACTGCACGCTGATGGTAGGCTCTTGCCTGCAAGCCTGCTTCCTCATGCCTAATGCCTGTGCCCCTTTCAGTTTAATGCTCCCTTCCTGAGATGGTCAAACGCTGTTCGTGATGATGTTGTCATAGTACTGCACAAATTGGCAGCAGGTGCCATGCATTATCAGCAATGAATTTAGAGGGTATGAGACTGAACAGTCCCTGTTGGTCCCCAGCCTGCTCTCTCATTCTCTCTGCGAAACCTCAAGTGACTGAGTACTTCTCTTCTGTCCCAGTGTCTGACTCAAGATTCCTCAGTCCTCTCTCATTAGACTCTTTTTGGCCAGACTAGTTACAGGGATACTTGAGCTGTAGGCAGGTAACAGTGCTTCCACATGGTTGGTGCACGTTACTGGGAGTAACTGCTGTAAGGAACAACCGGCTTCACCTACTGTGTGGGCTAAACCACAATGATTTGCTGCTTTGCAATCTGATTACTACCAGGAGTCCATTTGGCATAGACTTTCATGGCAGATTCATGACCTGAGGACCATCAGCCTGACAAATTTCTGTTCTCTGCCACTGGGAGCAATTATAACAAGAAACCCATATTTTTTTAATTATTATTTTTTTTTTGACAAATCGGTCTAAGAAACAGCTGAAATAATGAAAGACATCTGCCCCAAACCCAACAAAACCAACCCCCCAAACCCAACAAACAGGCAATGAGCTGTAGGCAGGCTCTAATCTTGAAAGATGTGAGCTGGAACAGATAGAGGATTGGCAGAGCTGTAAGCAAACTGAAAATGGGATCTTATAAGGAGAAGTTGGACGGTCTTCAAAAAAGTGGTGCTACCAGTCCTGTCAATGAATATTTAGATATGGCCCTTGCAGACTGCAGGTCCCTTGGTGCAATACTCACTGGTGAGTCATTTATAAGATGGCTAATTGAAGGATAGAAAAAGGCCTCTTGTGGCCTGCAGCCATTATGAGCTGCACTTTTTTTTAAAGGGTGTTTGTTGCAATACCCTCTGTTTTCTGCAGATAGGGCGTGGCACTCCCATTCCTGGCAAAGTGGCTGGTACAGCCTTTGGTTGGGAAAATATGGGTGCTATTGCATGACAAACTAGGTTTCCCCTGTGGGAATATCACCTCCTTCCTCTCCAGAAGAGCATCAGGGGTGTGACAATTCCCTAAAGCACAACAGAACAGCACTGAAATCTGGCAGCTTTATCTGGTTTGTACTTATATGGATCTGGCTCATAAAAACATCTGAATCACATTTTACACTACCTATCTAGCTACATAAAACCAACCAGAAGGCCAACCGTATCCTGGGCTGCATCAAAAGAAACATGGCCAGCAGGTTGAGGGAAGTGAATCTACCCCTCTTTTCCTCTCTTGTGAGACCTCATCTGGATTTGCATGTCCAGTTCTGGAATCCTCAACATAAGAAGGATATGGAGCTGTTGGAATATGGAGCTGTTGGAATGGGTCCAGAGGAGGCTACAAAGATGATTCCAGGGCTGGAGCACCTCCCATAGGATGACAGACAGAGAGTTGGGATTGTTCAGCCTGGAAAAAAGAAGGCTTTGAGGAGACCTTACAGTGACCTTCCAGTACCTGAAAAAGGTTACAAGAAAACTGGGGAGGGACTGTTTACAAAGGCTTGTAGTGATAAGATAAGGCAGATTGGGTATAAACTGGATAGAGGCAGATTTAGATGAAACAGAAGGAGGAATTTCTTCATTCTGAGGGTGGTGAGGCACTGGAACAAGTTGCCTGCAGAAGTTGTGGCTGCCCCATCCCTGGAGGTTTTCAGGGCCAGGTTGGATTGTCCCTTGGGCAGCCTAGTCTGGTGAAAGGTTTCCCTGCCCATGGCAGTGGGGGTTGGAACTGGTTGATGTTTAAGGTCTCTTCCAACCCAAACTGTTCTATGATTCTGTGATTTTATGATTCTATGTTTCTATGATTCTATGAAGCTGATCCTCCTCTTAGGATATGAGCCTTACGTTTCCAGACTATGCCTCCTCTTCCTTTTTTCATAAGAGGTCTTGTGACCCTCACTCCTTGAGTAATTATTTGGGCTTGCATGAAAACTACTGTGTTCAAATTTCTCAGTCTGCAATTAGAAGTGGCACTGTCACGCTTTGTTCATGTTAAATACAGGTACCCGAAGTTTCTTTAGCTGTGATATATTAGAGAACTCATTCTTCATGCAGGATGGGAGGGGCACTATATGCAGCCCCGTGGACAACAGAGCATGGATAGGCAGCAGTCCTCCTGCTTGCTATACCTGTAGTGGATGAGACAACCTCCTTGACTCTTTTTTTGCCTTTCTGCCACTCTGCCTTCAGGATCCTCTCTCTTTGTCAGCTGAAGACTGCCCAGTCAGCTCTGCAGGAAGCCTGGGGTCTCAGAGCAGGAGGCAGGCTGGCACTGAGCTGCAAGTGTGGGAATCATGGGCTTAATTCTGTGGAGACTGCAAGGAGAGAGCAGTCTGGTGAGTATTCACTTTGACACTGCATCCAGTCTAGAAGGCAGAAGAAGAAATGCACCCTCCTTACTTATAGGAAGATGGACGGGCTGAATTAAGTCTAGTGTCCTGTTTCAGACAATGATGAGCACTGGCTTGCAGAGGAAATGCAAGAAATACTGTAGTAAATCAAAGATAAAATCACTCAACATAGACATCCTACCGATATCTGGGTTGCTCGCTAACTATGTCAACACCTAGTGACCAGAATTAGGTGGCAAGGTTTAAGACTTTACCCTAAACTCTTCTAATTAGGTCCTACATGATTCTTCTCATTTGGCTGAAATAAAAGTGAAGAATGATACCCTCCCAATCCTATTCCTTCTGAAATATAAGATAAACTCCATATTGTTATCAGAGGTGCAGTATCAAACCTGTTATTATCTCATATAAAGTGTAATAAATATTGTGACTAAGAGTTAACAGTGCATTGAAAATTATCATCTCTAACCCTTGTTGGCAAACTTTATGTAAACTGAACCAGTTTGTTTACTGCCTTCTTTAATGACAATCCAGCAACTACTATGTATAATCATTTTCTGTCACTGTGTACTACAGGTGAAAAATGCAGGCAAACAATACATTAATGCACAGATATGTAATTGATTATATTACAAAGAACTATAAGAACAAGATTTTTATTTTTCTCTTTTAGGAATTTGAATGAGGAGATCTCATTACCCAGAATCAGGATACGTCTTGGCTGGAGTATACGGTAACAAATAGGTTCTTCATATCCCTAATTCACAAGCATTTTAGAGAGACACAGTTCAACAGCACAAGAAAGATGTACTATTACTAGAAATCTCTCAACTCACCTCCTGTCCTGTGTGTGTGAGTGATTCAATAGCATGGAAGTTACAATTGAGTACAACCATACTTTTGTTAGTGAATTGGAAGAAGCTGGGCAGAAGGGGTTGTGTAGGGGTCAAAGTGGGCTATCAAACCCAAGCAGGGCTGTGAGAAAGTTGATGTGGGTAAGGTGGTCAGGCTTGCAGAGGGAAAATCTGAATTGTCTGTCACTGTGTGGAGATAAGAAAGGAAGATGGACCAAGAGGATCAGAAGTTTGATGAGCACTTAAGGCAAAAATGAGAGATAACAGTACTCCATTTCTATTTCTCTAACTTGTAATTTGCTTACTTTTTCCTTTAGATTGAAAACTTTATATAAGAAAGCAGTGGCTGCAGCATTTAGACATAGTGTGTAGACTTCTGTATATTTACAGAGCCTGTGTGGCGTAGTTGCAGAGAAGATGGAATACCAGCAGGTAGCTGTCAGCCTGGAAGGAGTTTCTTGAGATTTGTGTGTTTCCATGTGCATCCCCTTAACTCTACCTGGTCTGCTGGATATTTGGAAAAAAAATACCAGAACTGTGCTCTACTTACGAAAGCCATAGTGACAGGACAAAAATGTGTAGTTTCTGAAGCTAGGGATTATTCACAAGTTATTGCTAGGAAATCAAATAAAGGTTTTGATGAGTGTAAAAATTTCATCACAAGTCTGTCTTGAGGAACCCAAGGAACTGCTCCTATTTTCCAAAGTGTGAAATCTCTGACAACTTCATTCCACTCTTATTTCATCAATGGAGTAGGACTCTGTTGTTCCGGCTTTGTGGGAGTCATTCCACTTGCCTGAACAGGTAGTATGCACAACAAACTGATAGGATGGGTCAGATACTTTTACTGTCTGTTATTTGAAGTTCTTTAAAATTATATGTTTGCAGATGCATAAGCCATCAAAATGCAAATAAGAAGTGTAAATTTTCTGTTAAATGTTCCCTTCCTCCCTAGTACAACCTTATGATTGGAGATTTCTTCCTGTCAGTCAGCTCCCTGCACCAACCAGTGTGTGGACACATCTATTCTGCTTCCCAGTGACTCCCTGAGGAGAGAAGAGGCTGCCCAAATTATCCTAAAGAAAGACTGTGGCTTCGCGATTGAACTCTGTGGGGTACTAATGTGTCCAAAAAGGCTGATGACTGCAAGTGATGCTTAGTTTCAAACACAGTTTCAGGGGTAAAAAAAAGGGTTTCCCCTGCTAAATTTGGTTATTTTTCCCAGTTGAAATGTCTGTTGATGATTTGCATATGTGAATCAGTCTTGTTGATAAACTGTCTTCCTTGAACAATCTCAGTTACATTGGCCTTATTTCCCCATTTCTGTTGAAAACCTTTTGGAGGGAGGAGAGGACATTAAGAATGCAGAAGTGCATCTTCATTAGTTAGGTCTTTTTCCCAGCACATGAATCTAAAACAGTCCTGCTGTCTTGTTGCTGCAACTTAATTACATGAGTCACAATTTAATTCACATTAAGTTTCTGGCCCTAAATCTTTGAAGTCCAGAGTTATTCCAGAAAATAATTTTATTTTGCAACAGCCTCCTTTTCCTCGCTGGTTCTTACTCTCTGTGTGACCAATGCTTCTTGATCATCTGTATTTCAGCCATGCAGAGGCACATCCCTGAGCTATTCTTTTGACAGTAAAACAGTTTCTGGGAGTCAGTGCTTGAAGACTTTTGGAACAGGATTATTTTTGGCATAGGAACATTGGAAAAGGTTGGGAGTCCATTGGAGACCTGATTGTAAGACCTTGCCTTGATTCTTCCACTTTGTAATGTGGGAAGATCCATCTGTTTGACAACCCCAAATCAAACTTAAGCCTTGGGTGGTATAACTGATTTCCTAGTGTGCTCAGGGTGATCAGTGTTCTGAATGAGACAGCCCTGGATGTGGCTTTTCTCCCTATCTGTGGGGTACAGGTTTCAGGGAACTCCTTCTCTATTGCTGAAACAATTGACTTTGTAAGTTTAAAAGAGGATCTAATCTTCCAGCCAGATGTGCTGATCTGTGGGGTGCATCTGAATGTATGTGGCATGAGCACGGAGCAGAGGCTGTCATTTCTGGGACTGTGTTTGGAAAAAAGTTGTAGGAGTGCTACCAATAAGCAGCTGGTGTGGACAGCCTTGTCCGTGTGGTGCTCTTGAGGGTATGTCCCCCCTCTCTTAAGCAACTGAGCAAGCACCCAGAAAGACAGACAGATGCTGCGCTGCATACATCGCTTCCTAAGCATTGCCCTGCCTCTAATCCACAGCTGTTGTGGGCTTTCCTTCCAGCACAAGGTCACTTTGTCTGAATAAGCAACAACAGCATCTAAAGAAGCAGTACATTTTGAAAGAGAGACTACTAGAACAATCATACTTTGATCTCTGGAACAGCCTAGGGGCTTGATTATTATCCAATAGAAGAAGCTGAGATAAATGAGTTTTTGGGAGGAGGGAAGTCAAAGAGTTCAGGCTGAAGGTGGATTAGAGTGCAGGATGAAGGGAGTGTGCCCTTTTCCCAGCATAACAAGGTCAGTCATCAGCGAGCCACAGGGTCCTCTTGGAGCTTGGCATTTTACAGGGTTCATACACATTTTCTAGGAGCAGGCAGGAATGTTTCTTTCTCTAGACCTCTGCCACCTCCTTGGAAGCTAATCAAACCCATTTTATTAAAAACCACCATTTGACTTCTAATGTTTTTATAGTGATTAAGAGCATTGACTTGGCTGACTGAACAAGGAAACCGATTGTAGCTCAGCTGCTTCAAGCTGGAAATGCTTTGATCGAACTGAGTGGGAGTTTATGTTAAAGGTACTCTATAAAATGAATTTTTGTGATAAGCTTATAAACTGAATTTGAACCTTGCACGGGCTCCAGAGAGAAAGAATAATAAGCTCAATTTGTATTCTTTACAGATACACACCAAGATGTCCCTTTAACCTTTGGTTATTTTACCTAGGGGGTCAAACTGTGTCTTAAACTGTTTGAAATTGCTTGTCCAGATTAGCTGTCCATGCTGAGGATGGAAAGCTTTCAGGGTGGCTCCCAAGAGCCCTGAAGCCAACTATAATGAATGACTTCGGTGTTTTACTTAGAGGAAAAAAAAACCTGAACGAGTTACAGAGCTGCCAAACAGCCCCAGTTCATTCACACAAACTTGAGGATAATGTGCTTCTCTTGATCCCGACATAATATCATTAGGATAGCTTTTCAAGGGCATTTATGTCGGACATCTTCCCTCCCTCATTACTTATTGACCTCTACAGTTATATACAGCAGTGAATTGCAACTAGAAGACACTAGAAACCCTAGGGACTGTGTAGAGTTCATGTCCCCTTTCCACTGAAGTTTGTGACCAAGCTTCCAGGGGATCAAGTGGAAGCAAGGTCAGGTGGTCATACTGTGAAATCCTCTGATCCAATGCAGCTGGGGAGGGTGTACACACACAGGAGTCTGTCTGAAGGGTTCGGTAACTGGTCAAGTAATTATTCATCACCAGTAGTATGTGCAGCATGGATCTCAGGACAGTCATCATAGAGAGTCTGAGGCTGCTGCAAACCCCAGGTGTAAAGGAATCGCTCATTGTGGCAGTGATGGAGTCTTTGCCTGGGAGAGATTTTCTTTAGATGGTGAGCTTGTGATCTGTCTGAACAGATGTCTAAATATTTTATCAGAGCAGTCATCCAGCTGATGTGTAAGTCTCACAGTTGTAGGAAAAGAGAGACTTTTTGTTTGTGTTTTCTCAAGGCAGAGAGCTGGAAGTGAGAAACCTGAGGTTTGGCTCTGTGATGGCTTTCTGCATACCTAGGGGCACGTCAGTCCCATCATTGTGCTGCTCCTGCAGTCTTGCTACATCTGCTCTGATAAGTGTATGCTGAGACCTGGCAGAATCCTGAGCTTCCACAGTCATTCTCCATTCCCTACTTCACATAAAATCCACTTAATTTATCATAATAAAGGGAACATTTTTTAAACTTAGGATACGGTTCATGCCCTGTGTATGTGTGTCTATCTCTTCATCCCTCCCAGTGACTCCTACCCTAATGCCCAACTCCAACTAAGTATAGAGGCCTCAGAGGTATCAAAGTTACATTAAATTTCCAGCGGATTGGGAGAGTGAGTAATTCAAATATTGCCTGTGCTGACAGAGCAGTCTTACCAGATATCAGAGGATCCCAGTTGTGAAGAGATAAGAGGGACAGAGGGACATAATCAATGAGGCTTCATTTGCTCATTCTGTTGCACACACTTGTTTTATGTTGGGTTTGCTGTGTGTTTTCTCATAACTCCTTTTTGTCTAAACCTTACTCAGGATTTGAAGTGTAAGTTAATATGCTAGCAACCAAAAATTCCTCCCGTTAGCCCTTGTTTGTTTTCATCAGGGTATCCAGAGAGGACTAGAGCTCACTCACTGTTGACTCTCCACCCCTGACTGGGGTAAAATAAAAGCAGCAACACTGAACATGCTCAGGGAACAGGTCAGCTAGGAGCTGGAGCAGGCCCATTCATCAACGGTTTCACCATATGCTAAGGGAATGCAACAATATATATCTAAATTGGTCACAAATTGTGAAGACTAATTGGTGAACTGGAGCCCCATTCCTTGGAGTAAGTGTCTTTTGCTTTTAAACTATACCCACTGGCTTTTCCTGTACAGAAATAACTATGGGAAAAGACATCAGAAATGATGAGATTCTGTAAGCCTTCTGAGGGCATTATTGACGTCTTCACATGGTCCCATTCAGGAATCAGCAACTCTCTGGAAAACTCAGTTTCGACCTGGGTAGCTTTACTCTCAGCCTACTCTCTTCACTGCACATTATTTCTTTCATCTGCCCTGAAATAACAAGGTTTAATTGGCAATGTGGCTTTGATTTAGTAATATCTCCTTGTATATGGCAAGAGACTTCAGATTCTATGCACTCACTCTCAATCAATGTCAGCATGATATTAACTCAATGTTACTACAGTATTGATTTTATTCATCCCAGGAGCTACATCAATTTATCATGGAATTTACACTTCTTTAACAGCCAACACAAATCAGGAACATTTGTTATGCTTACAATGTAGACTTGAAGGTTTTTGGAATCTGATCCTCATTTTCCTTTACATTTGTTTAGATTTCTAGTTAATCTGAATTCCTATTTTGCCCCTTTGAACTTTTAAACAACTGTAAATACTTTTGATAAATTTCTGTGCTAAAAACTATATTGCAACATAGTTCTGAAAAAAAAAAAAAAAACTGACTGCAAAATAGCCAGTGCGTTCTGATGTTGATGTAACTGGTTTGGGGAAATAAATAGCTGGGTGTTTTATGTCACTCAGTGGCCACATGTAAACAATAAAATGTGTTTGTAACCTCAGTCATGCATTTGGTTCTGCTATGCGGTGTAACCATTTGTAGTTTTAACTCAGGTTTTGAAGATGTGTAGCAAATTGAAAACATAGCAAAAAGCTTGTCTTTTCCCATTGCATTTACAGACTGACTTATTTGCAACAGATGATGAAATTCTGGGAAAGTTCATTGTCTGCTTCTGCATTTGCTCAGTCTTCCTCTCTGGCTGGACTCTGTGGTGGACAAAGAGATATGAAAAGATGATGTCAAAAGAGTGGGAAGTGAAAGCTGAAAGAGGATTTTAGTCAGATGTTTTGAACTGTTGATTTTTTTAAAAAAGAATTGGTTAAAATCTATATAGCTGAAATGCTGATTTAGCATTTGGGAGAAATCTGGGACACCAGAGCAGTCATAGCACTGGCTTATGTTAACAGAGATACTTTTTAGAGGGCTAAAGCATCTGTACTATCTTCCTCCACACCACAGAGAAACCCACACTGGCTTGAGTGCAAGGTGCAATTGTAAATTTACTATTCTGTATAGTTATTTATTACTGCTTCTGAATGCTGAACCTGTTTCTTGAGTCTGGTACCTGTGTACAGTAAAAATTAAACTTTAAGAATATACTGTTGCTTAATAGTCAGAGGAAAGATACCAGTCAGAGACACAAAGATGGACTTTACTGAAAATAGAAGGACAAATTCAGCTGCATTTAACTTAAAGTGTGTGAGTAAGCTAGAAAAGGGAGAATTGCAAAATCTGTGTGTCCATGGCAATGCTACCCTTCAATGTTACCTAACGTGGCTGGGTTTACGTCATCAGAACAGTCTTTCATCAGTTCATCACAGTTTAGTTATGTGGCACTATTTTGAACTCAATATGGAAGTGATGCTTTTATGCAAATTTGTCCTTTTCAAAGTGTTTCAAACACTGTTAGAAGCTCCATCCAGCCATAGCTTGCCACAAGGTTCCTTGGGGTAGAAGGCCACACTACCCAAAAATATAAAATTAAAAATTCAGGAGCTAGAGGATTTGCGTGGACTTTCTTGGCCATGTTGCTCAGAAGAGTTTCAGGAACATATAGTACCAGTAGTTGCCACATCAACATCCTTCTGGTTTGGGTCTCGTTGTTTCAGATGGTGTTGAAAGATGAGTACCTAGGTACTTGAGTACTTGTGAGGTTTCAAATAGACATGTGCAAGAGGCATTAAAAAGAAGACCAAGAACTTTCTTTGGATTTGCCTGGATAGACTAATGTTTCTATTATGGTTTTACTATACTGATAGCACAACCGGCTTGCATCTGGTCCAGAAGCCTTACACATGGGCTGTTTATTGCATAGTGGTTGCTGTGAGAGGCAAAAGGTCGTAGTGAGATGCAACACCTCTTCTCAGGCTGAGTGGAACAGCAGGAACCCTCCTCCAGGTCAGATTTGGGATCACCAAAAAGCCAGGGAAGCCATGAACCAGAGCAGTGCTGTGGCACTGGGGCCAGCAGGAGTAAATAGAGCAGCTACAAAAGTTGTGATCCTTTTCTGCTGTAACACTCTCTCCTGGACATGAGCAGAGACTGAGCTAGAAGCCACTGCAGAGCTGTAGCAAAAGTCTCGGCACTTGTGTTAGAGACCAGACAATGCAAGACAAGAGTTGAGGTGATACCCTAGCTGCTTCTTCAAGGAGTACAGAAGGTTGGCAACTTGCCCTGAGTGCCAGGTGCACAGGTAAGCAAGCTCTCACCTTTGCCAGCTTCTCGCACCAAGCCACGGGAAGCCTGGCCACATTTATAAACCCGTGCTGCAATTCCACAGGCCGCTGACCAAGGGCAGGCACATGACCACACCACTGTCAGATTAGCTGCTGAATTTATGCTGCCTTTACACCATTTGTGGGAGGATGTAATGCAGCAGAGAGACAGAGCATTATGAGCAAGTGGCATCTAATCCAACACCCAGCATGCTCATCCAAAGTTAACTCACTAACAATTTTAAACAAGCATGAGTAGCTAGAGCTAATTTATCAACTATTTGTGCCATTTGGCATTTGGCTTGGTGCTAGGCACCCTAATGCTGGCTTAAACACATTGCTGGATCATGACTCTGAGCTGTGGCCTGATAAGTTGTTTGGATGGGTTGGTGGAGGTGCTTGGCCAAGCAGTGGAGGTTTCAGCATGTTCACCTTCCCTGCCAGCACTGCAGCAGTGTGTGGGCTCCAGCTGCTGTGGCTACAAGTTGCTGAACCCTCTGCACTGAGCTCTTGGGCTCTGCAAGGGTATCTGACTTGCAACAGTTGTACTGTATGACCTTAGACATTAAAATATCTTGGCTTGTTGCTCATATTCCCTTGTTTTCATTTTGCTGGCTCTGCACAGCTTAGTGTCATCTCAGGAGTCCACTGCAGCTAAGGTCACCCAAGCTAGGTTTACACACATGGAGAACAATTTTCTCACCCTACACTGTAACTATAGTGATTTGTTTTCTTTTAAATTCCTTTCCCTAAGGTTCAATGCTATCTTTAGATGTCATCCTGTTTTGACAAATGTCTTTGTAGTTCCTGATACTATCAGGGAACTGTGGCATGACAAGGACTGGCTTAAGTAACAGCTGCATAACTCTGTCAGGAATGAATGATGTGACCAGTGCCCTTTCTGGAAACACTCCCATTTTCAGTGATTCTTGCAGCATCCGGCAGACAGTTATGGCCCAGTCTGCGTGGGTTTTCATCCTTCCTGTTCCCTCAACCTTGGACAAGCACATCATCACTGCAGCTTTGCTCACAGTTTGGGCTTCACAGCCTGAGAGACTGGAGAGTTGGGATGTAAAAGGCTGGTGGGGCGGGTGAATAGGAACAGTAAGTGGGAACTGAGACCTGGAATGGTAAATTCTGCTGAGGGTTGGGCTCTTGACCCAACAAATTCCCAAGGCATGGGTTTCTCTGAGGATCACAGGGCTGGAGTGTGGGCCTAGAAACGCTCTTCTTGACTCACAAGCCAGTTGTGTTCTAGGTGCTGGTAAAATGGGCTTCCAAGCAGAGGCTGTGGAAACTGAGGGCAAGTGACATACCATCTCCTGAGATTTTGTGACTGGTGGATGATTGATGTATCTTTGTTCTTTAAAAAATAAAGAGCCTCTGCTCTTTATTTTGTTGGCTTTTTTTTTTTTCTCATTCAAGGACAACTTTAAAATTGTGTGGATGAAGCAATGCAAACATTTTTTTTTACAATATTTTGTATTAAGCCTTTGATGTTCTGGATCTAGTTGTCTGTCTCTCTGCAGGTGTGTGCTTACCAGGGGAAACTCAGCCATACCACCTTTGCTTATTTCAAAGCTACAGTTTTCCTGATGGTTTCCCCCCAGCTGCACGGATACGAGGAGACACACTTATTTTCAGGCTTCCTATCATCAGTTGCTCAGTTCTTGACGAGGTGTGTCCATCATGTGGACATCACATCAAATAGAGTGATGCCACCCTGGACAGCTGTTTGACAGCCACCAGAGGTGCTTTGGACACCAGACGGGCAGCAAAGCTGTGAGCTTCCCCTTTGGCATCTCTGCCTATTGAAGCACCCTGTGCTTAAGGGTGCTCAGAAGCCTAACCAATCAAGTTCATACTTCAGACTCATCAAAACAAACTATTATTGGAAATCTAGCCTAAATTATAGACCATGCAGTCTGACATCACCTTAAGCTAAATCATAAGATGACTTTTCCATCCTATAATGGACTGTATAAACCTTAGCTTAAAATGGTGAACAAAATTATCCCGTCATTACCCAGCTAATTTAATGCCAGTGTGCATTCAGAGGCACAGAGGTGATCTTTACCATCACACATTAACTTCATGTTTCTTTAATTAACTGCATTATACTGCATGTTGGCAAGTAGCCATAGTGATCATCCTTCCATCAACCAAGTAGCCGAAAGTTGCAGAGATAAGACTGTCAAGAGACAGACCAAGTCTTCATTTAAGAACTGCTCTAAGTACCGCAAAACAAAAGCCCTTTTTAACTGTTCAGTATTATCTACTCAAAGTACATATACTGTGTGCATCAGAGTTCCTTAGTATAAACAACTGGGAACAAAATCAGTGGCACAGCTGGGTCAAATGTAGCCTTCCAAACATTTTTTGGGATCCAGATATCTACGAGCCTTGAGCATTGTGCAGGTTGTTGTAGGTAGGAGGTGCAAGGTATGATAAAGGTAGGTCAATTATGTTTACTTACAAGGGCATAATTGTTTTTTCCGAAGACATAGTGAGGGTTCAGGATGTGTCAGGCTTCCTCTCCAGGGATTACTCACATGACAATTCTCAGCTTTTTTACTGTCTGTCAGCGCTCAGCATGTGCCTGGTTCCAGCTCCTTGCCCAGTCTCCAGCCCTCTTGCCTCCTTTTTGCTGCCTTTCACTCAACCCCAAGAGCCCTGCTGTGCTCTTTCTCTCCCTGTGTATGTCCTGGTGTTGGCTTGATGCTGAGCCAGGCTCAGGAGCTCAGTTTGTTCCTAAGCCTTTGAGCACCCATACAGTCACTCCCCTGGTCTCCAGCAAGGCGGTACTGAGGTTAGCTCAGGCTGGCTCTGCCCAGGGGCAGCACTGGTCAGAGCTCTGTGCTTTGGTCTCCTCCAACCTCTCAGGACATAAGCCGAGCACTCCTGGTCTGCCCTTGAGCATTAAGCAAGGTTGGCATGCTGGCATTGGAACTGAGAGCTCCAAAAAGTAGCTGTCTCTGGTGGAGCTATCAGCTATGATCTCCTGGAAAATGAGCTGACAAAAGGTCTCCACTGATGGAGTTGCTGCATGCACACCTCAGTTTGCCTGGAATGGCTTCGTAGGCTGGGAAGCACAATGTTTTTTTCTCACCCTGAGCCAGCACAGCCACACAAGCACTTACATTTTCTGATCTGAATCCAACAGGTCCTCTCCTATGTGTTGCTTGCTTGCTCCTTCCCATTACACGTGCCCTGCACTCAAGGTGATGTGCAGGGTGCTCCCTTTTGTAGGAAACCAGAACCAGAAATTCGCCCCCCCCCCCCCCCCCCGCCCCACTCCTTTGCCCAGGGCAGCTCATTCCCCAGGAGAGCCCCAGCCTGGTGCCCCAGGGATGACCATCACCAGGCAGAGGGCATGGGAAGGGAGTCTCACCCTCCCAGAAAATGCATAGGCAACTCCACCCATGGCTCATCTTCTCTGTCCAGAATTTAGAGCAGCTTCCTATGTTTGCTTTTGTTTGGGGTTTGAATGTGTACTTAACTATCTCTCAAAGCTATCTCAAATGCAGGGGTGTGGTCAGACTGCTTAATTTAACCCAGCCTGTGACATCTGCAGATGGATGGCCTGTCTCCATGTAGCTTTTTTATCTGTTTCATTTAGTTTTGTTTAAAAGCTGATAATTGGATTCCTTTGTCTCCAGTCTTCTTTTGCCTTAATGAGCAGTCCAATTTTGCTGGCAATTGACACTAAGAAAGTAAACCCTCCCAGAAAGAGAAAAGGGCCCTGCAGAAGTTTGCACTGCTTTGAGAGCCTGTCTTTCAAAACACTGCTTCAGCTGTCTTCCCTGGCGGGATCTAGTTGCTCACTGGGTCATGCTTTTAGGAAAGGAGAAGAAATGGCAGGATGTTCTGGGTACTTGTGTAAGGGCCCAGTTCCTCCCCAAACTTTCTTCACCCTTTTCGTCATTTCCTGTCCCAGGGTCCTGCAAAGCCCAACAGCAGGCACAGTCACCTCCTTCACGCACCAGTGGAAACACTTGGGCACCAAACATGAGGAGTTGCATCCCCAGCCCACTGGAGTCACTGGAAGAACGCTCTTGGCTTTCATGGGGTTAGGGTTTCAGCTGAACCAGAGCTCTCGAGGTGATAAGCTACAGGCCAAACACACCCACAAGATCTACAGCATACATCTCTAGCAATATGCTCTAATTTAAATGTATTTGCATATAATCTTCTCCATGAGGGTTTTCCCACTAAACTTTTGCTCTGAGGAATGAGGAATGTTTTAAGACAGCAAGACGGAAAACATCCAGGGAGATATGAACACCTAAACAGAGACAAGGGGGGTAAGTGTGGATACCTTTTACTCCACCTTGGTCTCCCTCTTACAGGCCTCATCACTATGGCCCCAGAGGGAGGACTCATGATAAGTGTCTGTCAGCATCCTGGTCCTCATGATTACACTCTCTCACTGTACATTGTGATGTGCTGCATGTTGGACACCAACCCATTGGTTCTGCGTGGAGCTTGCATGTAAATTGCTGGCTGAGGATACCAGGGCTGTTTTTCCTTTTCTCCAGGACAAGGTGAATCTCCAGATCTTCAGAGGGGTGACTCCTTTTCAAGAGAGCTGCTTGCTGGTAGGGACTCATGAATTACAAGGGGAGTGATGTGTTGTCTGTTGAGGGCAGAAGGCAGGAGAATAATTACAATCCTGTCATTTTTTCATAGCAGAGGGCAATATATCACTGAAAGTATTGGTTTAGACCTCAAGAAGATGATATTTCCATGTCTCAGTCTTTCATGCATTTACCCCTCTATAGGACAGAGAAGTGGTACTACTCATGGGGTGAGGTCATAGAGCATGTGGAAACTGACAACCTGAGCTCTAGGTTAATGGCATAAACATGGGTCTAACCACCCCCCTTTAATACTGGACTCCTTGAAAAGAGGAAAGAAGATGGGCACCCTTTCTCAAGTGCGGTCAATCCCACCAAGCCAATGGCATCTGCACGCATTCCTTTCTATGTTTCTTAGTTTTCTAAAGATAAATTCAGTTCACTCCTGAGGAACAAGAATCCTGGCCACATCATTTTAGACTGTGGCAGCAGCTGTGTGGGCCCTGTATGGGGTTCAGATCCTCTGCAAAGTACCCTGTGAGTGCCACAAGTGCTTCTGTGGGTCCACCACAAGTGTCTCTCCTTACTGGCAGAGTTGCCAAGACCCTGCTTTGCTTTCTAGATATGTGTCAAGTTTGGTCTGAAGAACCAGCTCTAGCTGTGAATAGACTTCAGTGACCAGTTGCACACGACACTTCTGATTAATGCCTTTTTTTCCCCCACATGCAGTCCAAGATGGACTAGACACAGACCATCATCAATACAGATTGTCCATTCATTATATCATTTTTTTTTCCAGAAGCTGTTACTTTGAGATATATTTCAACTAGTGACCTTGACTGGGAGAGAACCAGGTCCCGTGCTGTGTATCTTGGGGGTACCCTGTCTCATTAATGAGTACCTTCATCTCAGAGTATTTTCTATTTATTTTGGAAGGTTTAACTCCCCTCCCTGAAAAAACAGAGATGAATTGGGATAAATACAGGCAGGAAATGGTTTCCCTGGCAACACTAAGAATACATAAGAACAACCTCATCATTCACTTTTATTCCTTAGATATACTTTTAAAAGAAGTTTGAACTACATTAAAAGACATCTCCTGTTCACAGCACAGTACCCAAGTCAACAGAATTAAACAGCCCTGATTTCACTTTCAGTGACACAGGAGCTAAGTCTCTTTAAAAAACAGGGACATAAGGTCTTACATTCCAGGGAATGAAAGCTGAGTCAAAAGAGGAGTTCATTCATATTCTACACTGGTCAAAAAAAAAAAAAAGCTGCTTTATGCAACATTCAGCTTTGCTGAAGTGTAGCTTACACTAACAAACTTCTAGCATGTCCTATTCAGAAAGCCTTAGGCTTTGGGGAAGCCTGGGTCAGGTTGTCTATAAGCAAAATCTAATCTATTTGTGTCACAGTGCCAGAAAGGAAATTGGAACAACTGTTTCTGAGAGGTTATTAGGGGAGACATCGAAGCTTGGTATGATATAATTCCTACTCCTGTCACGTTGTACTAACACATCCCCCCTCCCTCCCGATCTGCTTGCCATTCCTGCCAATCTCCCCACATGCCATAAGGTGCAAGAAAGATGTTTCAGCAACTTGGATGACTTTGCCTTCCATCTGGAACAGTGTGTCCGGCCTCAGAAGCTATGGGAGACCTCACTGGGCATGTCTTCCTCATCCAAGTTCATCTGTAGGCAGGAGGGGTTGTTCCTGAGTGGAAGCCATTTGGGAAGCAGGGTTTCAAGCTTAGCCCTGCCAGATTTCTAGCTCCAGGGCAGGCAAGATCTGCTCTTTCTCCTTGGTAAAAAAGTATTAGATTGGCCAGCAAAGGTCACAGCATGCCAAGGATCTGGTGTTCACCCCAGTTTTAGGTTGCTTCCTTGTCTCATGACCTTTCTGGGATCACTGCTTCCCAGACAAGGTCCTCTTTCCTGTATGTAAGACCTACTTTCTTGGTTCTGATCTGCCTAAACAGATTAGATTTTTTTCTTCAGTTACTGCTGGGGATCAATCAATAAGCACAGAAACAAATTAATAGCCAGAAACTGTGTTTCTACTGAACATGTTATTGTTATTGCCCCTTAGCAAGTTTGCAGATGACAAAGCTGTGTGGAAGTGTCAATCTGCTGGAGGGCAGGGAGGCTCTGCAAAGGGACCTGAACAGGCTGGACTGCTGGGCAGAGACCAATGGGATGAGGTTTAACATGGCCAAATGCCGGGTCCAGCACTTGGGGCACAACAACCCTATGCAGAGCTACAGACTAGGAGAAATCTGTCTAGAAAGCTGCCAAGAGGAGAGGTACCTGGGGGTGTTGGTCGACAGCTGACTGGACATGAGCCAGGAGTGTGCCCAGGTGGCCAAGAAGGCCAATGGCATCCTGGCTTGGATCAGAAAGGGTGTGACCAGCAGGTCCAGGGAGGGTCTTCTCCCTCTGTACTCAGCACTGGTGAGGCCGCTCCTTGAATCCTGTGTTGAGTTCTGGGCCCCTCACCACGGGAAGGATGTTGAGGGTCTGGAGTGAGTCCAGAGAAGAGCGACGTAGCTGGTGAAGGGGCTGGAGAACAGGCCTTATGAGGAACAGCTGAGAGAGCTGGGGTTGTTTAGCCTGGAGAAGAGGAGGCTGACAGGAGACCTCATTGCTCTCTACAAGTACCTGAAAGGTGGTTGTGGAGAGGAGGGGGCTGGGCTTTTCTCCCAAGTGACAGGGGACAGGACAAGAGGGAATGGCCTCAAGCTCCACCAGGGGAGATTTAGGCTGGACATCAGGAGGAAGTTTTTCACAGAAAGGGTTATTTTGCACTGGCAGAGGCTGCCCAGAGAGGTGATTGATTCCCTGGAGGTGTTTAAGGGATGCGTAGACGAAGTTCTGAGGGACATGGTTTAGTGTTTGATAGGAATGGTTGGACTCGATGATCTGGTGGGTCTCTTCCAACCTGGTGATTCTATGATTCTATGATGCTGTGGAAGGAGGACCCATTGCTGATGACATCTGCAGATGATAAAAGAGAATGTTTAGGGTCAAGGCATAAGAAGATTGGTTGTTCACCTGGGTGCAGATGAACAACACATACTTCAACATGTGTCTAATGTGAAGTCACAAATCTAGGACTAAAAGTGGCAGTACATGAGAAAGTCTCCAGGGCCTCCCTCTACCTGGCTTATTGAAAAGAAGAATGCTGAGCAACGGGATGGTCATTACTTACCATTACCTGGATGAGAACAGATATTTGATGGCAGAATGATCTTTGTTCTAGCAGATGAACATTAAAAACAGTGGGTGGAAGCAGAAAGTAGGTGAACTCAGACAAAAATACTATGCATTTTCTCATTGTGAGTGCAATAATCATTGGACTTAAATTACTTCAACCAAGGTTGTAGTGGTTTCTCCCTCACAGGCAATTTAATGTTTATAGTATCTTTCCTAAAGGTAGAACTTTTATCACTTCCAGGAGGTCCACTGAGACAGGTTGCGTAGGAGATCAGAAAAGACTGTCACAGTGGTACCTTTCTGGTGTTAGACTCCATTACATGAGAGGCAGGAAACTGGGAGACAGTTGTCCAATATCATGGCCAAGCTAATAAGTTTAGACTCTTGGAAGGACTGATTGGAAGATATGGCGTTTCCACATCATGGAAGTGCTTTTATATTTACAGGAGTGTGCTGATACATATTTTCTTTTTCCTCTGACATGTTTGAAGTGAAGACCCTCAGGAAGGAAAATGTCTTGTTTTACCAAGCCTACTGGCATAGTTCTGGTTGTTTAGTCTCAACATCAACCTAACTCCATGCTCAGTAATGTTATTGCTGTTTTGTATCAGAAGAATGGGTTGATGGTCCCTTCTGATATGAATTAATAGCATCTTTCTCTGAAGCACCTCTGTGTGGTCCAGCTGATGGTTTGTGGAGAGCACACCATGGCAGCTCATGCTGGAAGACATTGGAAGATGATGGTGGTTACTGGGGAGGTCAGGGATTTGCAAAGAACCTCAAAACCTTTGTCTGATTCCCACAGATGTCCACTCTGGACTAGCTCATAATAGGAAATGTTGCTATGGCCAAAGACAGCCTAGAAACTAACATAGTCACTTCCTTATGTCCAGGAGTCTAATTAAACTCAAAATGATTTCTAAAACTGGTTCTGCATTTTGAATCTACAGTATTACTAACCTCAAACTTAAAAAAACCCCCAAAATCGCCAAATGCTGCAATTCTTTATGATGAAATACTACTGAGGATGATTTTGTTCTGTAAATGAACATGTATTATAGGTGTCAAGGTCAAAATTCAGCACTTGTATCCAATAACAGCATTCCTGCTATGTGTGGGGTGAGATTCCCCCACATACACCTTATCACCCCACTCTCCTCCTCACACAAAAGGCATTTCTCAAAGACACACTTTTGTTTAAGAAAGCTTTGGTCCTTGGAGGTCCAATGAAACGGATTATGCAGACTTCACTGGATACCCGTAGCACTCTCTGATTTTAGGCTGCAAAAAAAGGATTTTCAAAGCATGAGGAACATGGCAGATAAGAGAGGTAGTCCAGCATCGTATCCAGACTCCTAGACCCATCTTCTGGGAAGGAATGATGGAAAAAACAAAAGGGAAGGACTCTCCCATGGAGGACTTTGAAGGGCCTGTGCTCTGTAGAGGGGTTCCTCAATGCGGTGTGCAAGCCGAACAGTGACCTAGGAGCAAGAGCAGCAGAAAAGACGGGGCATGGTCCAAGCCCATATGATCGACAGTGACAAAATGTGACTCCTCTTGTGGGAATGAGACCTCTCTAAAGGCCTGGCTGTGCCCCTGCCTGCCCCAGGCATGTGGAAGGAGGAAGTGGTGTAGATGCTCTCCTGGGCTAAGACAGAGTAGGGTTTGATTGGAGGGTCTCTAGTGCCTCTGTGCCTGCCCTAGTTCTGTGCCTGTCCTGGATTAGCTTTATGGCAGAAGCTTCCCTGATTTCAGCAAGTGTTGCCTGAGCCCCTATCTCCATGCTTCTGTGCTTCCCTGCCATGTCGAGCAATTAAGCAGAAGCCCCAGACATCCCCTTGCTCATGCAATGCTTTAATTATAAAGTAGTTTGCTTCTGATTGGCAATTACTCTGCCTGGGAATGGACCTTGCAAGCAGGTGGGCCTTTGAGACCTGGCTGCTGCTTTCATCAGCCTCATCCCCTTCTCCATCTGGCAGCCAGCAAATAAGGTCTTGTAGGCTTTTCCATGAAAGAATAGTATTAAAAAAAATAAGAAGTGGATGGGATTGGCTTTCAGTGAGGCTTTAGCTTATTTCTTTGTGGTTTTTTTCCCCCCTTTCCCTCTTACTTGTCAATGGGAAATGTTGGATTCTTTACTGTTGCTGGGCTAATCCCGTCACACTGTGGCACCTGGCTCCTCCTGCCAGGTGTGCTGTAAGCAGAAAAATGAGATAGTAGTGGAACACAAGTAACCCACCGCTGTGCTGCTTCTCCTAAATGCAATGGGACTACCGTGAGAAGAGCACTTTTCAGAAACACAGTCCCAGGCCCAGATGCTGGGGTCTACGTGTGGTCTGGGGGGTTACAGTAGGGGTCTCTCCAATGGGAAACAGAGGGGCAGGCACTGGGTGGAGGGATCAGACTGGATCTTCTTGCTCTGAGATCCCTGAGGCTAATGACCAGGGACAGAAATGCAAATGTGGAAGTCTCTTCTGTATCTTGACATGGACTGTGCAGCTTTGCAAGGTGCCCTGGGGCCAGGGTTGGGTGCAGGAGCCTGGAAAGAAAGTGTCTGTGGTCCTGCTCCTGACCCGGGGAAGGCTACTGCCTTCTCCTGACCTTGCCTGTCCCCAGTCCTGCGATCTCCCATCCCACCACATCGTAACTGGTAGCACAAGCCAATCCCAGATCAAACATATGACAGACAGAAGTGCTGTAGGTTTGGCTTCTAACATTTTCAAAGGCCACATGTCACCAGCAGGAGTCACCCACTGCCACTTTGGTCTTCCCATAAGCTTTCCATGGCCAGTGACAACCGAGTTGTGCAGCATGCACCAGTTCACCCTTCAGACACCATCAGGAAGCACATAGAAACAGAAGTAATTTCATTTTCCAGCTAGAAACCTCACAGGATTAGATCTTAACACTATGCACTTTGTTTTTTCTTAGTATAATCACACGGCTTGTAGTTGGTAGTTCAATAGTAAATATTGGCAAAGAGCAAATATTTAGTAGCACAGGGATTAGAAACTGAGTACCTTTTGGTTAAAACTCTCCTTTTCTTCAGCAGCCTGTGTTTTTTTGAGCTATTGAAATTTAGCCACTAGAGAGCAAACTTCTTCTTTTTATCGAATGGCAGCTTATATACTTCTTTAAAAATGAATTGTACTGTTTTTCAGGCTAAAAACCATAAGAACCAAAACCACCTTTTAGTTTACAGAAGGGGGTAGAAGCTTGCTTGCTTACTTTCTTTTTCTTACTTTCTCTCTTCCTTTCCTTCTGTCTCTCTCTTTTTCTCTTCACAAGCTGTGTTTTAGGAAAGGCAAAGAATAGACGAGGGTGTTCTGTTGTAGTGAAGGCCTCTGCTAGTAACTGTTGAAGCTCTCTTCCTTCATGTCAGCTGCTAGAGGCAATTGTCCATCGTGGCATTTGACAGGCTGTATGAGGAGCAACTCAAAAGGAGGCCTTGGGATGGCAATGGGTGCTACTGTGTTGTGTGTGCGGTTCTGCATGAGTTAGAGAAGGATGCAAACCAGCAGGATTATACCCTTTAATATTGCAGACTGCCTCTTTCTGGAGCAGCACTGCAGCAGCCAGGCTTCTTAAATCATGTGATTTAAATTCCCTTAACATTTTAATGCAAACAGGTTTGAGAAAAAGCTTTCCAGAGAGGAGCTTCTAACCATGGACTTTCCTTGCCCCTTGGTCTTTCACAGCTCAGAGGTGTCTTGCTCTGACATTTCTGTGCAGCTGTGCTGGAGTTGATCTCACCTGTTCTTTAGGTAAGGAAAGGTTATGTGTGAGGACTGGAATAATTGTGAAGAATCTGAAAGCAATAATAAAAAGCAATACCATTTTACTAACTTGCTTCACTGCTTCAGGAAAAAGCCCATACACAGTGCTTCTGGGCTACAAGGACTGTGGGCTCAGTCTCTGCCGTCTTGTAGTAGTTGTACTACAGTTATGTGTCCTTGACAAGGTAATGGCTCATCTCAATGTTGCATGCAAGCTTCCACTAAGCCAATTCCAATAACAATAAACCCTGTTGAGGTGCTCATAGAAGCTTCCTAACACGATGGTAGTGACAGAGACAGAGTTGGTGGGGACAGCCTGGGAGACAGCTGGTTTAACAAGAGACAAGTCCTAGATATGGGTTGGGACTGTGTTGCAGATCTCCTGGGTTGCCAACCCAGGCAGCAACAGCAACAGGGAAATGACCTTCCTGGACACAACCTCCAAATGGCCCAGAGCACAGATGAAGCAAATGCCCATCAGCACCTGATCTAAAGCAGCTTTTCCTGGGAAAATGAAAGGGGATTTTGTGAAATACTTAGTGTTGTCATTGTTGTGTACATAGAGGGTTATCTTCCTGCCTTTCTTTGTGAACTGTCCAAGGTAACAGCTGTAGATACACACATGTTGCCTAATGCTCAGCGTGGTGGGCTTTTATGGTGACTCGCAGACATGACATTAGGGCTCATGGCCTGACCTGGACCCTTACAGAAAGGCACTTTGATAGGCTGTGCATGGTTAGTGATTTGACTGCCAAGAGGACAAGTCCTAATGTTTAATGTCCTATTGACATTATGAATTGCCCCATGGAGTGGTATGGCCCAGATTTAATCAGTTTTATCCATTGCACCGATGAGGAAGCCAGTGGTTTATAGTGAAACTGCTTTGTTGTCTTTGTGCTGCATTAGACACGATGACGTAGCTATGAAATGACTTATCTGTACCCCTACAGTGTTCTGTAAGTCAGATATTTTGCCTGCAAATGGGGACCTTAGGATTTTGGACTCAGAGGAGCTATGAAAGTCACGGCTGGCAAAGCTTACCAGGTCAATCTGTTGCAATGTAAGATTTTATACCACGGGAAAGCTGTGAAGCCGCTGATCTTGAGATCAAATAAAGCTTGGGCAAGTGCTGTAGAAATGCAGGCAGAAGGTAATAAAATCCTTTCTCTTCTCTCTTGGGAACATCAAGGTGTTAGGGAGTTAATGCATCAGTTTGGAGAACGGGGTCCTACCTTCTCCCTTTTTGATGCAATTTAGCTACAGGTGTGACCTCAACTATTTCTTTAGGAACTTGGCTATGAACAACTTGACTGTAAGGTCCCAGATATCACACAGATACAAACCCTGACAAGTGAGGACATAAATGGGATTGGAATGTCCCACACCATCAGGCATCCAAGACCACCTGGAATGTCCCACACCATCAGGCATCCAAGACCACCACAAAGGGGTGGATATTGATCTGTCTGAGCAATGGTCAGAGTGGGTGTGACATCTCCCCTAACCCTCTACTAATGCATGTCTCGGTCTCTTCTGAAAGTAACTGATAACCCTTTGCAAAGTGTGGCTTTGGGCAAGCCCACTTCAACGGAGTAGCTCCTAGCTGGTACATGTTTGGATAAAAAACAGTCACTACACAAAATAAATAGCTCACAGGGCTTACTGGCAGCAGCTGCACGTCTTGTGTCTCACTCTTGTAAGACAGCACAGGCACATGAGATCCACACTTACAGTATGTGTTGGTGCCAAACCACCTTGGCACCTGAATTTTGTGCCCCCCACATGCAAGAACCTGTGTGCAGAGATAGGAAGGGGATGCTTGGCTGGCACTGTGGGGGCAGGACCATGCTGCTAAAGTTATGGCCAGAGACTGCATCTTCCCATGGACTCTGGGTGAATTTAAACTATGGTTTTCATACTCGAAGCCTAGAACTAAAACACTTCTATGTAATTGTCTTGTCTTTTCAGGTTTGGAAAGTCTTCCTATGGAAAATTTCCTATGGGAAATGTAAGGAAACATCTTCTTAAATCCTACAGAAAATATTCTGCCAAATCCTGGGTTTTGCCCAGAGACCAGGATTTCATTCTTGGCTTCTGTTCATTCTAAAGAACTCTTTTTACCTTTCTTCTTTCCACCCAAGAAATATACTGAGTTTTCTTAACTTTTCTCTCTGTCTTTCTGACTAAAATTAGACAGACACTTTCCTTGTCTCTAGCCAGCTCTGTGGTACTACTCTTTTCCATTTCTTACGTTTCTTTTTAACTCTCTTCTGCAATTTCTTTCTGGAAAATGTGACTTGCAGTGAACATTTGCTAATGCTGGAAAGGAAGACAGGGACAAATAAAAACTGGACTCTTTCTTTGCTCTGCATGGTATGGGAATGCTCAGTTATTTGTCTCCCAGCAAATCTTTTCCTCTTTACCTTTGTTTCTTACTCCCAAAAGAAAATTAGCATCTCTGGTTTGGGGAGGTGGCAGCCAACATGACACTGCCTTCTGATGTGCTTGGGTCAGTCTGGGATCTTTGGTGACATTTGATGTCATTTCTGGTTTCAGGGGGGTAAGGTTGGTTGTACCTGACCCCAAGCCTTGTTTAGCAATTCCCTTGTGTGGTTTTAGGCTTAAGCTGGCAGTTAATGCTGCTCTCATTTCAGTGTATAGGCACACTTGTCATGCAGAGAACATCGCTGGCTTGGAGTGGTCCCAGACCTAGCCTGGGGGGAGAGGAGGAGGGGGAAAGAAACGGATGCTGAGGGTGGGGGAGAGAGGCCAATCACCTCCGGCATTTATGAAATTTATGCCCTATAAAATACTGCAATTATATTGTTTTCTAAATCCAGTGGGAACCATTGTTTCTCAAGCAATAAATATCCTCCTGCAGTGCTGGCAGCCATAATATGGCAGCTCTGACAACCTGAAAGTGAAACTCATTCCAGTAACAGGAAACTGATGCTAGTTATTTTCCATTAGCCAAGCTGAGACAAACAATCAAAAAAGGGTAAACAAATTGGATGTTTAAATTTCTTTCTCTTTTCCCTTTTATTAACTTTTTCCAAGGGATAACGCCCAAGACCTTCATTAGGAATATGTTTTTGATAACATTTTGATCACAAAGCCTTGAAAGATGCAGAAGGAAACACTAATGGCTGATATACCCAATACAGTGATTTTTGTTAAGACTGATGCTTGTTTTTTTTATAGTTCAAATATTACAAGGCAAGATGATGTAGGCAGTCATTCATTCTTTGAGCACTGACAATATTTCCTTTTCCCACCTTTCAGCTGTTCTCATTTGGGATACACAGGGTATTCCTGTAGCAGAAATTCAAAAGAATAGTAAATGCCTAATAATGAAAACCAGCATGCCCAGGATGACAGAATTAAACTGAGACCCTAAAGCAACAAAGCCTTACTCAGCTCTCAGCAGACCATCCCTAGAGTTAGATGCGTCTTAGCACAAATGGGAATGAATGTCCTGAACATTTCACTGTGAGCTACTGTCCTTAAACCATATGTACTGCTGGCCCATTATAATAAAACCATTGGTATGGAAATGTGTTTATGGATTGGTCTGTTATTGGTTGAATTACAAGATCTTTAAGCTAGGTTTTCACATTTACCGAGAAGCATCCTTGTGCAAAATATCACGTGTTTGATGCAACTTTGGACCTTCAGGAAAATCAGTAGAGTCTATGTGTACAAACTAGCCCATTGACATACATTAGACCAGATGATAAAAATGCAGTAGAACTATAACTGTCTCCCTAGGGTGATTGCATTGACATGTAGCATTCATTGGCACAGATCATGTGGAGAGAGCAGTGGTGGAGCCGTGTCCAGGGACTCCTGCCTCCTCCAAAAATGCTTTCATCCCCTCTTTGTTAAACCACATGATTAATATGTTAAAGATTTTTAATTCTTCTGCCTTGACACAGAGTTGTCATTATGTGCCAGTAAAAGCAAGCTGCCTGTGAAGGGCAGAGGTGTAACTGTTAAGCCCCAGTGAACTGTGTTGCAAACCCATGTGGACCTCAAAAGCCCCCTTGGTTTTATGGACTGTGAGATGTACATGTTCACAGCGCTTGGTCATCATGACTTCAGATCCCAGCCTAAGCTCTGACACGAAAGACAAGGGTAGACCTAAAGGAATACAACTTCATATTCCTGAATTAAAAGGGATGAATTTTGCTCACCAAGCCATTTTTCTCTAGCCCTGAACACCAACTAAATGCTATTGTTACCTGGGCATTTGTGAAATATATCCATAGTTCTCACACTACACTGTAGTTGACAGGCTGTATATTTAAGTAGTTGATGCTAAATTAAATCTTTGGGTTTTTTTCCTCTGTGTCTTGCAATTTAGAAGCCACAATTGACTTTGAGATGTGCTTAAATGAGAACAAAGTTCCTAGCATAACTTTTCCTGTTGCAAGATCCTTGCATGTATATTTGTAATTATTAGCCCTTTACCAGAGATGTTAGCATAGACATAATAACAACAAGTTTGTTTTTATTTTCTTGTCAGCCCATGTTTATGTCTTAATTGCATATCGATGATACTCTTAGAATCCTCTTTCATGTAAATGGACTCATTGGCTAGTAAATATTAATGCTGCTCTCTGGCTCCAGCTGTGAGAAGATCTTATTGTTGTGTTAGAGGTTTTGATTAGCCTCCAAAAGGTTTTGCAGTGTCTACTCTATTTATCTGAAACACACAGAACCGCTGCAAGCAAGAGTTGCTACAAAGAAAATCATACACTTTCTCTCATTGTCTTTAATTTAGTCTGTGCAATTGTAATTATTTCTGCCTGTTTAATGCTTCAGAGTCATTCTCTATAAAATTCCAGAGGCAAGGAATGAACTGCCTGGTACCTTTTAGTTCCAGTTTTCAGCAGACAGTGCTGAAATAAAAGAAACATATGTCACATCTTCCCATTATTCTCCCTAATTGTCATGGCAATTTACCCATGAGCTGACATGATAGCCATGGAGGTAAATGGAGCAAAACCTTTTGCATAACTCCCAGCTCTAGGAAATCATAGAGGCAGATGGAAGGGGGAGCTCAGTGTCTGCTGGGTTGAACTGCGGGGGCTTGTCTTGGTGAGATCAGCTGACAAGGTAGATTGGAGGCCTGTCTTGACCCCCTTCATCCAGCTGAAGGAATAAAATCCTCCTCAGCTATTCCTGCCATGTCCCTTACTGCGGGGTGCATTGCTGCTTCAGAGTTACCCAAGCCACCAGTGTCAAACACCACCCTGGCTGCCGGACTGGAGTCTGTAGGACTGGTGTCTACCCTACACAGAGATCCTGGTGCTGTTTTGCCCATGCCAACATGGCTATCAGTGGTGCAAAGCACATCCCATGGCTCTTAGTTCTTGAAATGAGAAAGTTGTCCTGAATTCCCATATCACAAAGAGAGGGAAAACTTATGTTGCAGCCCTCCTGCCTCTGGAGGGTCTTTCTGGGGGGTGACCAGCCGTGGTGTGATGATCCCTCACACAGGTGACCACAGACAAAATATTGAGCTAGTGTAAGCTCTGGTCTGTGCTTCTTTAACATGAGTTCCTGTCTGCGCTTCTTCACAAACCACCTCGTGGGAAAGGATTTTGCAAAGAGATATGTCTTTGAGCTGGGGCAACAGCTCGTTGGGGCAAGTCCAGTTAACCTTGCAGTGATGATGTAACTTTTGCCCTGTGGTTTGATTTTTAAAACCTGAACAAAATATACCCAGCAGACATTGACTTCTGAGCTGGGAAGCCTAGCACTCACCTCTGTTGATGCAATATCTGGGATCAACAGCAGCATCTGCTCCATGGGCAGTTCAATCCAGGTCAGCAAAGCTGCACGCTTAACCTCTGGCTTCTGCTGAGACTGTCACCCAGGGCTCATGTCTGTGAGAAACTCAGGCCACTTGGAACTAATAACTCTCATTTACTAGTGTCTAGATCTGTATTTAAGCCAGTTGTCTGGAGCTGAAATGCAAATTCCCAGTGTTTGTAGTTCCTCTTTAACCTGCTAGATGTTAATGTTCACCCCACAGCCTTTATAGGTAGGACTTTTCAAAACACATTTGCTAAGCTCCGTTAGTAAGTCAGTTCTCACGTAGAGGTCACCAACATCTCTAACGTCCACTGTTACTTTACATAAACCTTAAATATAAAACCACTGTAGTTTTCCATGCTGAAGGCTAAGTCTTATTTGTATTATGCAGAAATTACCACGCTTTCAACTGATCTTTTAAGTGGTTCCTAATAAAATTATTAGATGACTGGAAAATCTTCAATAACATTTTTAAATACAGTCCAGCTTCACAGTCATAAACTCAGCTTTTAGCAGCCCTCGTTTATAACTATTCCAACAGCAAGAACTAATTTTCCCTTTGGTAATGAGGCCTATTAGAAGAATTGTTCACACAGAGCTGACCTGGATTCAACAGTCTTTTTTTTTTTTTTTTTGCTGTTTCCAAGGCACGTTGTGTTTAGCATGTAAACGCACAGCTTTCCCTCTTGTCCTTGCCTCTACTTGTCTCTTTAAAAAATGTTTGAAGGTTACTAAATGGAAAGCACCAAAGTAAAATACAGAGATGTTCTATGCAAATAGCAGATTTTTTCGTTATTGTGATGCAGCTAATTGTTGGACCTTGCTACAATGTGTACTTTCACAACGGGAACATTTATCTGGTTCCCACTGGGGTTTGTTAGAGTGAAAATACACCACTTCAGCTTTTAATATGTGGAAAGGGCGCAATTATTTTATTATGTTGACAGCATTTCTCATTCCATGCACCTGCTAGCTGTAGATTGCAGAACTGGAAGGTGTTGTCTCCTGAAAGCCATGTTGAAACTCTGCTTTCCATGGAGTAAGAAGGGTGAGCAGTTACCAATGAACTTCCTGCATCAGAACTGTCTCCATCACCTGCTTGCTGGGCCCAATATGGGGCCCAGGGAGCAGCTTAGTTTGGGCTTTCTGTGACCTGCTCATGACTCCTCAGTGAGGCCAAGATGCCTGGGGACTGCAGGACCAGATTGATGCTCCTGGTCCAGGGTTGCATCTCCCAGACTCCAGGCTGCTCTGCACATGTGCCTTTCACCTAGCACCCAACATCTTGTAAGGATGAGGTCTGCATGTACCTACCTTCTGATGAATGGGACATCAGGAAAAAATATTTCATGGAAAGGGTCACTGCACACTGGAACAGGCTGCCCAGGGAGGTGGTTGAGTCACCTTCCCTTGAGGTTTTTAAGAGACAGGTGGATGAGGTGCTGACGGGCATGGTTTAGTGTTTGATAGGAATGGTTGGACTCGATCCAATGGGTCCTTTCCAACCCAGTGATTCTATGAGCTCAGCCAGAAGAAGCTAGGTTTGGTCCTATTGCCCTCTTGTGGCTACCCAAAAGAGGCTAAAACACTCACCAGCTGACATTTGCAGAAGTGATATATGACTATTCAAGCTAAAATAACTTTTCTATTGCTTAAAAACACAATGCTCGTCCCCATTGTGCAGGTGCCGAAGGTAAGGTGGATCAGCAGTCACGAGACAGTGACATTTCTGAAAGGGACACAGGAGTGCCATCACTGTAACAACAGGAGATCAGACACAAGGAAGTCCCTGGCCAAGTCTTCCTTCCCTTTTCCTTCCTCACCCTCATGGTTGCCTCCAATTTTTCACCTGCACGGGAATGGGGATAAGGGCTTGGCAGCATGCCCCCAGGCGCTCACTTTCAAATATGACCATTAAAAATGCCTTGGCAGGACACTCTTTCCTTACTGTTTACCTGGAGGACATTTGTAAGGCATACAGGAGTGGTGCTTCTGCCCTTGTAAGACATATGTACAAGGTGAGGGGATCAATGTTGAAGAGTTTCACTGAAAAGCAAGGATTACAATCCAAAGAAAGAGATCTGAAAGTGAAAAGAGCAGAAAAAATGACTGATGTAACACTCCCACAGCTTAAACACCTTTCCATCCTTGCATGTGGATGTCCTGGGTTTGACCACAGCTGAGCTGCTTCCTTTCTGCTACTTCTCCTGCGAGGCTGGCAGCATGCAAGGCAGTCCACACACCTCACTGGTACTTCTGGTGCTTACACCTACAAATAGCTTGAAAATTTGCTCAGAGATTCCTAAGAGAACTAGCAATAAAAATCGAAGTAGTCTTGCATGCAAGTTAAATCTTCCAAAAAGGAAAGGTAATGTTATTTGGTTTTGGCCAAACAGGGCAGTAAAAGCCAAGATGTTTAATGAAGCTCCACTAGGTATATATTGGCCTTGACATGGTATTTTTACTCAGCATAGCCTCCACTTAATGGAAAGCCTCGGCAAATAATCAGAACCAGGACTATAATGTTTGTAAAATAGCTGTTGCTGTCAGTGCGATTTTCCCCAGTGAAAGTCATGCAAGAATGAAAAAAGGAAGATTCAGTAACACTATAATTGTGTCGCATAAAGACCACCCCTGGGAAGCCATCTGAAGTTTTAATGATTTAAAATTAATACTGAATTCAGTCATCTTTGATAAAGCATGTGGTTCCTTCTTCTGGTCCCAGGCGCAGATGTGCACGCACATTGAAGAGCTGCTGAAGGAGAGCACAACAAACACCATTTGCAATTCAAGTGCCTTTAGACCTCAGATGAGACTGTCTTGTAACCACTTGTCTGTTATTCTGTAGCCTTGATTAAGGCTGAAAATTATCCCTCCAGTCCTGACGTTTGCCAGTGACTACTGAAAACCTGATTCCAATCTCCTGCTAATGCAAATGACAACCCTCCTCGAGGCACTGGAAGCACAGATTGACATCAAACCAGTGAAATGACCAAATTAGGCTGAATTCGTAAAGGGGGAGTTGCAGTGGGCCTGCTTGCTAAAATAAAGCATTGTATTCCTGGGTTTTTCCTTCTAAAATCATCACCACAGGGGACCATTAAAAACTCTTCTGTCCAGGTCCAGCCATGGTGGTGTCTGTCTGTAATTGAAACACGGGTTCCTAGCAGGTGCAGATGTTATGCATGGGAGTTTCTAGGTTGAGCTTTGCATGGAACAGACTTTGAGGTATGTTTGCTTCTTTTGCAGGGCAGAGCTGAATCTTCAGATCTTTCCAAGCTCATCCCTGGGATTTACTCTGGGTTGGGCTCCCCCTATGTGTCCTGCATGCTGTCAACAGCACCTCAGAGCTACCTCATACTTTCCAGGCTCCTGATCCTCTTCTTTTCAGCTTGGCACTTGATCATAAACAACACCAGTTAGCAAAGGACATGCTATATATTTAGTTTCTGGAGAAATTAATTATTTTTCATCAATGACCCTGCTATTGATGCTGTGCCTCTAGTCACTGCTATTCCCTTGGATCTCCAGACAGTGACCCAGGCTCTGCTTGGCTCTGGTTTCCAACTGTGCCTGATCCCATTCAGCATCTCATTTTTTAAACCTTTTGATGCCAACATCCCTTTTTCAGGGACCTCTAGTGTGCCCTTGTAGGGAAATATAGCCCCACATCTTCAAGGCTGATGTTCCAATAGCCTCATATTGGTGCGTAATGCTCTGCTGTTGGCCATCAGAGACCACTGCAAATTGTGCATATTTTATAAAAGCAAGTTGCATTGCATTGCCTCTCCCCGGCTGCTTTCTTGAATAGAATCTTGGATATTTCTTTGCTGTGCATCCCAGACATAAACAGTATTGTCAAAGGGTTGCTAGGAGCAGCAAAACAACAGACAAGGCATATTGCAGACTCCTGAAGAGTTCCTTGTCATGGGGCAAGAGTTTTAATTTCTTCACCTGAAAGCTTCAAACACAGCAGGAAAATGCTGAACTTGTTGTGTTTTTCTTAAAGGCAGACATTTTCTCTTTGCCATCTGAAACAAGAACTGTAAAGCTGTTAACATGACTTTAAGGAAAACACAGAGTTGAACTGCTGAAGTTAAAAATGACCGAAAGCAACCAGGCATTTCTTTCCAGGGGAAAGTTCTGTAATACTGAACTTCTAAAGGAAAGAAACTGCTGTCAGCCAGGCAGGTCAGGGCTTCCCCAAGCATGCCTGGAGCAGCTGAGGATGTGAAGGGGAAACAACCAGTGTCTTCCACAGCAGAGGCTAGCGCCTGTGTGTGATTTAGTAACATCCTTTTGAATATGAGCTCTACACGACACACAAAGCATTTAATGAGGATTCATGGGCCACCATGGACCAAAGGATTGCTGACTAGGAATCCCAGGATTAATGTTTTATAATCACTCTTCTTTGCCTAGTGGTTGTGTTGTCTTTAGATTTGGACACAATGGGGTCTTGTTCCTCTGTGTCACTTTTACTTGTTTCTGACTGGTGTTTTTTCAATACTAACCTGGCAAAGAGAGAAACATAGTCTGACTTTACAACCCCCTAAGTAACCCCAAAACAGTAAATATCCAAGTTAAAAAATGACCTCTTTCATGGTGCCCATCTGTGCATGATGTGCTGCTTTCAGCAGTGACTGGCATCCTGCTCGGGTGGATCTTGATGCAAGTTATCCTGTTGGCTTCTTAAGACACAAAAGGAGGCTGTTTGGTCAGCCCCAAAGTCTGTCCTTTCCACAAGGGACAGCATTGTCCCCATTTGAGAAATGTCTGTCTTCCCTGTCAGTCACCACCTGGCCCTGGCTCTGCCGCTGGGCCTGTATGTATGTAAGGATGGCAGAGGACACTTCCACACCCAGCTGTTATGCTTTCTTCATGCTCCTGACGTGCCAGAAACAACAAAAGCATCTCCCTTTCCCTCATCTCCAGACATGTTTTTCTGCTCCATCTTCTCAGGAACAGACTTGAGAGGCATCCAGGAGAGTGAAGCTAGGCTTGCGCTTGAGCGAGTGCAATGTCAGTGGTGGATTTTGCAATCTCAGTGACCCTAGTAGACCAGCCAAACTCCTGGTAGCCTAAGCTGTATAATCCACATCAAATGCTGTGTGTGAGGCATAGATATATTTAAGGGGACGCTTGGAGCTCTGAGTCAGCGAAGCTCTCTGTGTTATACACACATTGCATGGTCCTGCACACTGATAACTGCTGCAAAACCAAGCCTATGCCCCTGTGGCTCCACCCCAGAGAAGGCAAAAACTGCACCTGAAAGGGACACAGCCCTTCCTGGGGGAAATCCAAGAGCGATTTTCCTTTTTCACCCTGCTCAGCTCTTGCTGGGGGATCCTCGCCTTGGTCAGCATTAGCAGCCTTCTGATTTTGTGTTTTAAGAGAACTGGGAGTTTGAGAGGGAAGGTTAACCTAAGCTGTGAACTCACTTTCGTTGGGTTGCTTTAGAATATTAATGTGAGTGTTAAGGTCAGAATATTAATATTGTCAGCTGTGCAAGTGTGCTGCTTATAATTAATGATGAATACACTGAAATGCAGTAGCCATTTTCTACTGCAAATATTCCATTTTCTGGCCACATAACTTCCACATCGAGTGAGTAACTTTCCTGACCTGGCATATATATGCTGTCCTTCCTGCCCATGAAGGGTGTATGAGAGTTGAAAATCCCTTTGTTGTTTACATTTTGCGTCTCCAATAAGCTTTCAAATCAAATAACAGCTTATTTTTTTTAAAGAATAAGAACATTTTGGTTAATGTGGGCATGAATAATACCTTTTTCACAGTTGTATTTACTTCCTCTCTTTAATTTCTCTGAGATGACTAATTGTTTTAAGAGCTGGATTCCCAGAGCAAAACAAACAAACAAACACCCTCCCTGTGTTACATTCCCCAAAGCTTAAGGTAGCTCAAATAAGAACAAAATATATTTTGCCCTCTGTAACTGTAAGTTTTCTCTTCCATCAGACTTTATGCTTGAAACAGATAAGGTTCTCTTTACATAAGCAATTATGGAGACATCTCTTTTTGGACAGATCTGAATTAACCATCGTCCTAAGCCAAGATCAGAGACATAGGTACTGAGGATGAAGGCAAGTTCAGCAAAGGAGAAATTCTAGTTCAAGGAACTGTTTATGAATTCAGATTTCTTTATTAAAAAAGACAGAAACATTCTCCTGGGATCCAACAGTCTTCAGGGAAAATATGTTCAAGTAATTTTGACTGTCTACAAGTTTCCTTTCTCTTTGACATTACTATCAGGCAAAGCAGGCTAACAAAAATATTATATTTTTTTTATAAGATTGTATAATCTGTTCCACAGGTATCTGCTTTGGTAGCAGGATGTGTATTCATTATTTATGATGCCAAGGGCTGTCTCCCTGAAGGATTTCTCTTTAGTCCCATAAAACCTAGCATTTCCTTCCTTGTGGTGTTGGCTTATCTTCCTAAATTTGTTTTCCAATCTCTGCTGTGTTTTCCAGACACTGCAGCTCAGAGAGATGCTGTTGCAATGTGATCAGTCTGCAGCGGGTCCTGGAGTCCTGGGGGGATGGCAAGTGTTGGAACAGGGCTTTGTCCCAGTGCAAGCAATGGAGGGCAGCCAGTGGAGCTCACACCATGTGAAGTGTAACACTCACATGGCAACAGCCCACCAACATCACACTGGGATTGCCGGCACACGGGCAGGATAAGGTCTGGCTCAAGGATTTTTGGCTCCAGTGTATTCCTGCCTGTAAAGTGACAGCAGGTCAACATGGAAAACCTGTGGCAGTGCATCCAAGCTGGGTGGAGTTTGCTCCACACCATTCACTTTTGCAACCCAGGTGGTTGTCAGCGGAGGGAGGCAGGACTCAGACCACCAGTTCAAGCCCCTCATCTCTATAGCAACTATGCTGAAGTATCTAGCTCTCTGCTGTTTTCACAGGGGCCAGAAACACTGAGACACCAGAATTCTGGACAGCTAGGCCTGGGAGAAATGAATACTGCCATGGTGAGGGAATTACTTCCATGTCAGACATGCTGCTATTTTGGAACAAAACCTTCAGATTTCTGGGACTTTTACGCACTAGGAAGCAACAGGATTAAGGGGCTTGTGGTCCAGTTAGATAATCCACATTATGCCTTTGTTTTATCCCATTTCACTCTGTTTTTTGCAAATCAGTAACAGCAATTTCCCAAGTGCTTTCAGCGAGGAACTACTCTGATGCTGAACCTCATCAGCCTGCTGCAAGGACATTGATATTCATGCAGTAACTTCAGAGCCACATCCTAAGGAGGATGAGACTAAGTGAGCAGATACTTCTTTCAGGCTTGTTTCTTCCACAGCCCTTCTAGGGACCACTTTTGTGTTCTGACATGTGAGAATCAATACTGCTGCTTTACTGCCGTATGTGTCCCAGCAGTGTCCCAGCAGACGTGGGACAAGCTGGAAAAACTGTGCAGAGGTTGTGAAAAAGCTTTGGTATGTCCAGTTGGGCTGTACTTACTGAGAGGGGAAACCTGGTTGCCCCTTCTTTGTGTCCCTCTGGGAGGAAATGGACTTTCTCAAAAAAAAACCAAAAAAACAAAAAACAAAAAAACCCCAAACAAAAACCCATTCACAATGGTGTTGCAAAATGATCTTGCATGATTGTTGGAGTGAATTAACTCATGTCAGTATTACTGAAAAAATCCCAGGCAGGAGGGTATCAGTGATTTTCTGAAATGGGCAATAGGACTTCTATATTCATGTACTAGGGAATCAAGTGCTTTCTCACTGATATGTTCATTGAGGAACCCAGTTACTCTTCTACTTACAAAGGCCTTTTAGTGGCCATTTGGAAAGGAAATGGGAATCTCTTTCACCATACTATGAGTAGCTGGAGAATAACCAGAAGAAGGAAAAGTGGATGGAGGCAGATGAGGGTTCTCAGCTCAACAGAGCATCTTCCTGCACATTCTACAATTTAGAAGAAAGGAATGAGGGTCCTTTGCCAAAGCATGGAGAAGGCATATGGCAGAAAATAAATGTCTCTAGGAAACAGTTCCAGGTCTAAGAGCACCGTGTACCTAGTCAGAAGCCATATGTCAACTAGGTGCTTGGCTGATTTTATGTTAGACATGAATCATTGTAATTTCCCATAAACTAATGTATAACTGCAATAGCATGAAGCTTACCTCAACCTTTGTGGGAGATTGTGGTAGGTTTAATAAATCATCCTTAATTGTTTGATGAGCAAAACCGTGAATATAATGTCAGTAATTTTTTGGTGTATACCAATAAATATAGCAAGGTAAAATATGAGAGAAGTGAAAAAATTGGACAAGCTCAGAGCTGTGAAAAGCTAAAAAAGCTCTTTAAGGTGGAGTAGTGAAGTTTATGCTTGCAGAGAAAACTTGCTGTGTCTGTCTTCTTGAAGAACTCTTTCCCAAGCTGGGGATAAGAGTGACTCTACGATTGCCTGACTCTTAGCTGAGTTAGTGTATTTTTTCCTTTTTTGGGGAGTTACTCTCCAGTGGCATGCACAATCTATAAAAACCCTCGCTTTTGATTTTCTGTATGAAGAATATGTCCAAATCTGCAGTGGTACCAGAGGCAAGGAGTTTAATGTGTAGATTAGAGGATGATCATAAGAAAGCTGCGATAATCTCCTTTCAACTCAACGAGACCACTGAACTGGAGGCTGGCTGATGTTGTGCCCATCTACAAGAAGGGTTGCAAGGAGGATCCAGGGAACTACAGGCCAGTCAGTCTGACCTCAGTGCCAGGGAAAGTCCTGGAACAGGTGATCTTGAGTGCTATCATGAAGCACTTGCAAGAGAACCAGGTGATCAGGCCCAGTCAACATGGGTTTACCAGAGGCAGGTCTTGCCAAACTAACCTGATCGCCTTCTATGACAAAGTGACTCAGCTGCTGGATGAGGGAAAGGCTGTGGATGTATCTTCCTGGACTTCAGCAAAGCCTTTAACACAGTTTCTCACAGCATTCTGCTACGGAAACTGTCAGCCTCTGGCCTGGACAGGCGCACACTCTCCTGGGTGGAAAACTAGTTGGCTGGCCGGGCCCAGAGAGTGGTGGTAAATGGTGTTAAGTCCAGCTGGAGGCCAGTGACAAGTGGGGTTCCCCAGGGCTCAGTGCTGGGTCCAACCCTGTTCAATGTCTTCATCAATGACCTGGATGAAGGCATTGAGGGTACCCTTAGCAAGTTTTCAGATGACACAAAGCTGTGTGGAAGTGTGGATCTGCTGGAGGGTAGGGAGGCTCTGCAAAGGGACCTAAACAGGCTGGACCGCTGGGCAATGTCCAATGGCATGAGGTTTAACACAGCCAAATGCCGGGTCCTGCACTTGGGGCACAACAACCCTATGCAGAGCTACAGACTAGGAGAAGTCTGTCTGGAGAAGCTGCCTGGAGGAGAAGGACCTGGGGGTGTTGGTTGACAGCAGATTGAACATAAGCCAGCAGTGTGCCCAGGTGGCCAAGAAGGCCAATGGCATCCTGGTTTATATCAGAAACGGTGTGACCAGCAGGTCCAGCGAGGTTCTCCTTCTTTACTCGTCACTGGTGAGGCCGCTCCTTGAATCCTGTGTTGAGTTCTGGGCCCCTCACCACAAGAAGGATGTTGAGGCTCTGGAATGAGTCCAGATAAGAGCAACGAAGCTGGTGAAGGGGCTGGAGAACAGGCCTTATGAGGAACAGCTGAGAGAGCTGGGGTTGTTTAGCCTGGAGAAGAGGAGGCTGAGAGGAGACCTCATTGCTCTCTACAACTACCTGAAAGGAGGTTGTAGAGAGGAGGATGATGGCCTCTTCTCCCAAGTGACAGGGGACAGGACAAGAGGGAATGGCCTCAAGCTCCACCAGGGGAGATTTAGGCTAGAGATTAGGAGGAAGTTTTTCACAGAAAGGGTGACTGGGCATTGGAATAGGCTGCCCAGGGAGGTGGTTGATTCACCTTCCCTGGAGGTGTTTAAGGCACAGGTGGACAAGGTGCTGAGGGACATGGTTTAGTGTTTGACAGGAATGGTTGGACTCGATGATCTGGTGGGTCTCTTCCAACCTGGTGATTCTATGATTCTACGAGAACATCTTACTGCTTCAGTGACTTAGCCCCGCAGATGTGAACTTTGGCTTTCCCTTTCCAAGACACCTACTTGTAGCCTGGATAGGATTCAGGGGAATCCTGATTATTCCTACACATAACAAGTTTTGCTTTGTCCAGAGAGGAAGAGTTTCTCAGTTTTTCACCAGGAAAGCAAGCCAGAAGACTGGATTTCACAGGGCTTCTCAGGCAAAACACATGGTGAAGCCATGAAGCTGCTCTAGGCATGGTAGGAAGGGTACAAAGCAGCCAGAAATCCCCCCAGAACAGCATGGTACACTGAAAATATATATGATACCTGTCACTGGCTTAGTCCTGTGTGAAAGTAGAGTTAAATCTTATGTGACAGACCACATAACGACCTGAAACAGATACTCAGTGATGGCAAGCCTTCAATCAAAGCTAGTACTTCAGTGAGTAGAGAAGTGCTGCAAACAACCAAGCACCAATGATAACAGAAGCTGAAACCTTCACATATGGGAATCTACAGAAATATTAAATGGGGAGCCTGAAAAAATCCACAGGAAATTCTACAGATTTATGAGTGTTATTATCTGTGAACTTTAATTACAGTGATATTTAAAATGAACAGAAATGGCACTTCGATTGCACTGTAGCCACACTTTCATTGCATGCATTTAAATACATTAGAAAGTAGTTAGAGCTGTACTATACTTATACTGTATGGGACCAGTTCAAGCAGTTAGATATTAAAAATATGGAGATAAGGAGATTTTAGAGCTGCACCTCAGCTAGGGAAAACTGCCTCCGTAGTTCTTTTGCAGTGCTATAGAACAGCAAAAAGAAGTGTCCTCCCAGCTTTTTTAAATTTTCCAGTGCACTGGATCCTGAAGCCTGCTTGGGTGAAGCAGTGTGAACTTTGGAGAAATGGTCTTCTCTGTGCTGCTGTCTTCAAAAAAATAGTGTTCACAAGCGCAACTTTGCATAAGCCTCTGTAATTGTGGCCATCAGCGTGGGAAGGATCTCATTCCAGCTTCTGAAGTGGTCGAGACAGGCATCCTTGGAGCTAATGGGCTGGATGAGGTAGGTGGTACTTCAGACCCAGTGAAGATCTGACATAGCCTATCTGCTAGGCTATGATAGGAACCAGGCTCCTGTTGTGCTTTAATTTTTTTGGATGAAAATACTGCCGTACAGAGTCTGGTACTGCACCTCTTCCCTGCAATCTTTCTTCCTGCTCATGGAAAGTTGTTAGCAAGGAATTAAAAAAAGACTTCTCTTTGATGAACCCTTCGGTCCCTCTGGGGACCACAGCATTTTATTCATTGTCCCACACATCCATTTAGTGCCTCGGATACACAAATCTCAATTCTGCTCTTGTGTTTGAGAAGAGCACAAATGTTTCCACTCCTTTCATTGAGTAAGCAGTCATGTTGAAACTGCAGATCATAGGTGCTGATATACATATGATATCATATGATGTCTTATGATATCTTGCAGGTGGATAGGTATCTGAAAGAAGTGCATTGTTGGTCTTTTAAAAGAATTGTCAATTTAATTTAAACTTAGGAAATATTTATGTAGGAGACATTCTGACTATTTAAAAAAGGTCCCTTCCTTGGATGTCCTTTCTGCTTCGTGATTCACTGCTTGATTATGCAAGTATTGTTGTTATACTCTGCTGCTGTATTACTTCAAGATACACTTTCAGTGGGTTAAATCTGTGTCACAATTTCTGAAACACACTTCCTCATCCCACAGGTGTGACCTACGTTCTTCATTTCCAAAGATGTTTGTGATTTGTACTTTGGCATATTAAAATTCATGCTTGTCAGATTAATTCAGTTTACAAAATGTTCTAGATCTCTTTGTAGAGCTGACTTGTCATTATTTAGTATGTCACTGTTTGTACCTCCTGTAAATGTTACTGGTCATGGCTTTGATTTTTTTCTAGGTTAAAATACTAACTACTACTTTATGCTGTAAAGATATTCTAGAATGATGACATAACTCTGTTCTGTGTTCCCACTGATGCATTGGATGATGGACTAGAATATGGATACTTGTGTGGTTGATACGAACCTGCGAGGGACTGCTAACATGCTGAAAGAAAGGACTAGAAATTCACAGCAGTCTTGCCAAATTGGAGACATGGTTTGAAAATAGAGAAGGAGATTTTCAAGAAGGAAAAGTGCAAGGCAGCACACTTGGATAGAAATATCTATCTATAGAAATATCTGAATACTTGATTTTCAGCAAGTTTGCAAGAAAGCTTGGAATTTTCAATGGATTGCAGGTTCAGTATGAGTCAACTCAGTCTATAGGGTGGAAAAAAAAGAGGTAAATGTTATGATGGAAAAAAAAGAGGTAAATGCTACACTGGGAATTATAGGCAGGCGCTTAGCCTGCAAAATCAATGAAATATTCCTCTTGCTCTGGTCAGCACTGGAAGAATCCCTGCTGCAGTTCTAAGCTTGGTTTCAGATGCTGCACTTCGAAGAAAATGTGAATCAGCTGGAGGGAATGCTGAGGAGGACACTGCCACTGATAGATCTTGAAAACATTGGCTCCACAGAAGGACTAAACTCACTGAGTCAGGAGAGTGTAAAGAATGAAGGACTGAAAATAGCCTTCAGTTTTAGTAAGAGTATCTCTAAAGAGAAAGAGACCAGCTTCCTTACCATGTCCATAGGACAAGAAGTACAAAAGTTAAATAGCAGCTACTGGAGGTTTTTAAATGCTGACTAAACAAGCGCTTGTGGCCACTGTATTGTTGACTGTTCCTGGGGATGAGGATGATTTGGATGACCTCGCAGGTTCCTTCTGGTCTTCTTTTGCTATAGCCCAGCTATTGATGTACAGTTCTATTGGTTATCTATTTTGCTGCATTAGCTATAAAACTGAGTTCTGGAATCAAACAGACAAATCTTGCTAAATACCTTTAAAAACTGACAATGGATTCTGGATTTATCTTTACTGCTGATTTTCAAATCCATCCATACATTTAATGTGTCCTACAGTGACTTATATAGGTGTAGACTCTACACTGAATGCCATGGCCGGGTGAAAATACAGTTAATTCCCTTGGGTTTGACACTATTGTCTTTGAGCACTGCTAGCACACTTTAGATTTATACATTTAATTTTTCTCATGCTCTAGTATTGACCCTAAGCTTCTACTGATCAAGGTGCTAAGGTATGCCCATTCCTCCATTTTTTTTCCAACAACTTAATTTTGTATGTTTTCAGGGCAAACACTCTGCTATGTGGATTTCATAGGACAGAGTTCAAATATGCTTCTCTTGCACCTGTGAGTGTGCTACTTTCTCAAAGTAACGATCATATCTGACTTGCTTCAGCTACCTTATTCCGGGGCTAATGAAATCCTGAGTACAGATACCTGTAATGGGAAGCAGAAGGGCATAAGGACATGGGGAAAGTGGGATATCCCAGCTGAAGAAAACATGCAAAGAGTTTCAGACCAAAGATAACTTTCTAGAGCATTCAGTTCCCATGGGACTCAATTTGCTTTGCAAATGCCTGGCTCAGGAAGCCCTAAAGCTGTATTGCTCTGGACCCATGCTCAATGTGCTGGTGCCCACCAAACGTGATCTGGATTCTCTGCTCCCATGGCACCATTTACCCCCAACAAGCTGCATAGCAACCTGGAATTTGCTTCCACCTTATCTGTGCTTGTGCAGCCATTGCTGTTGCTGAAGTGCAATAACATGAAGCACCAGGTGGGATGGAAGTGTCTTGAGGCCCCCTGTATCGGTTTTTACATATTCGCTCCTTGCCATGTTTGCCAGCTCCTAAGGAGTGAACTGCTTCAGACATGCTTGTTAAACTGGCAGTGACTGACACTTATTGCTGGTACCCAGGGATTCTCTGTCATTCAAGAACTACTGAGACCTATCTAAAGATCATACTTTTCACATACACCTTCCTATCCAATCCTTCCTTCAGTTGGCATTGTCTAATGTGATCAAAGCCTTTACCCATCACATACTCCCTCTCCACTTTGTCACTGGTGGGGTCTGATGAATCGTCCTCGTTATTATTCTGAGCCTGCAGGTCACCCAGACACATTACAGTGCCAGCACAATGGTGACAACTGAATTATAACAAATTCTCAGCTTCCTTTGCAGAACAGATACAATATTTATGGCTCTATTAATGCACAACACTGTCAGGATTTTTAAAACGAGAATAACTCACCTGTCCCTGTCTCACATGCATGTCCTCCATGTTTCAGAAGTGTTAGGAGAATCCTTGTCAATTTTTCTCTCTTAATAGTCTTCTGCCATGAAACTCAAGTTGAAAATGGCAGGTTCCAGCACTGATGAATCTTTCTGTGGAGACAGCCAGAATAAAACTTTTAGCTGTGCTGCTTAAGCAAGTTACTTGGCCTTCAGGCCATGGAGATGTATAAGCAACTTTTCCCCTTTGTCTCCTGATTTCAAGCAGAATTTGAGTTCCTGAATGTCTTGATGGATTTGTCCTATCACCTTACAGGGCACCCGGTACTTTAGAAAACTACTACCTCATGCAAAACTCACTCTGCTGTATCAGAGGGACCAAATGATGCTGGAGAGCTTTATGGCAGGTTGGATGTCAACTGCCTCCTCAGGGCCAGTTGATGGAGCTGGAATCAACACTGCAATTTTATGCTCTGGTTACACTGACAGAAATATGAAAGACTGCACTTGATTGTGGGTGATCTGAAGAGTATATGTGCTGTGAAGGAATGGGAAAACACACACATTCAGCATAGAATCATAGAATCATTGGATTGGAAAAGACCCACCGGATTATCAAGTCCAACCATTCCTATCAATCACTAGCGCCTCAACTTTAATGTCCCATCACTTTTTTGATAGCATGTACACCTTGTTAATACATAAAATTCTTTACATCTATAAACATATCTTTAAGTTTCTTCTATGACCAGTGAAGATAAGCCAGCAAAAATATTTTCTTTTCATAGTGTTCCTTAAACTGCTTCAGAAAGCATAAAACCTTCTAGTAGTGAAAGCATCCCATCTGGGACACACTACATGAGCCAGAACAAGACCCTTTGGGGTCCCTCTGTAGTTAGATGGGATCTGGTTAATGTAGCTGATGAAGTCTCCGCTGTGACCGAAGTAAAAACTAAAACACAACACAGAATGTAGAGTTTAGAAGAGCCTGCCCTCCAGCAACTAGGAAGAAACCAAAATCACATAGTTACATCAATGCTGCTACTGTTGAACTTAGGTGAGATGTACCTTTGCTTCTCCTTAGCCCTGCTCCTCCCTTATCTAGCAAATAATGATGACTGAAGAGGTCATTTCTTAAACTTGTTTGCTGCTGTTCTCCTAGCATGACAATTCCCAGCAGAGTTGGCAGAGGTGGATTGTGGACAAAAGAGCACTCTAGTCAGGCCAAATCATTGCCCCAGCAATGGACCAGTTATCATAGAATCATAGAATAACCAGGTTGGAAGAGACCCACTGGATCATCAAGTCCAACCATTCCGTATTCTAAGTTGCTACTTGTTGTTTACTTGGCCTCTATCACACTTACTTTTAAGCAGAACTAACTGATTTTACCTGGAGTTGATGAGGACCCATGGTCATGAACCGTTCTGCAGCAATATCACAGTACCCCACACTGCATCTGGCTGTGGTGAAAAGGGCTTGTACTAACAACCAAAGGCTTTCCCAGTAACTTTGGGAAAAAAATATTGTCTTGAGTATTTCCTCCCATCATTACTCTTTCAGAAAAGGTTTTCGTGTACCCTGACTTGACTGTGGACTTGCAAGTTACTTAAGTACATCTGTATTGCTGCTCTTTTAGTCTTCTCCTGCGAGTTCATATACAACTCTACGAAAGAGCCAGAATAAAGCTGCAGAGGAAGGGGAGCCAATGAACAAATGGCTTTCCTCATAATTTGTGACAAAAAAACTCGCTTTTATTTTTCTGCTTGAAAAACTGGTTATTAAATTTCTCTCAAGCCTCTGCACTGACCTGGACAACAACCAACCTCTATTTCAGTCACTGAACAAATCTGGTCTGAGAGACATCCAGGTGCCAGTGGTGATGGACATTTCAAGGTACAGCCTTCCACTGCGCTCCCCAGCCTCTCTCTTTTAAAATGACAAACCTGTATTTAGGAAAAGGAAATTTACTGTGGCTTTTCTGTGCAGATGGTGATAAGCGTGAGTTAGCATTTGTAAGCTTATAAGCACATATGGTTTTATACATATCAATTAAGGCAGTTGGCTAACCACTCTAATATCATTACTGATTCATCTGTATTCCTTCAAATAGACATTTATGCTCAGCCTGCTGGTTTTTGTACGTATGGACAGGATTGTGCAATTCTCCCTGTCACCATTTGTAGTCAATCACGTTTCTTTGGCACCAAAGGGACTAAAAGGGTACACTTCAGATCTGTGTGGGCAAGTCATTTGGCCCATGCCTTATGTATAAGGCATGCACATAAAATATTTGTGGGTGTGTGGTTTCTTTTTAAAGGCTCTGCTAGTCATGCCGTGGGCTGAGTGACAACAGCACTATGTCTGTGCACATGGGACATACATGCAGACTCATGCATGCACTCATCATGCTGGTTAAGAGCCTGCTGTGCACGGCCAAGCATCCTGATGCTAATCAGCCTCACCTCACAGTTCTGACTGGGCTCATGACTGTACCTCCACTGCAGTAACCTTGGCAGAGCTCATCTTTTCACTCCAATATCTCGATACTCCATGCAGATATAAGAGACCCTCCAAAAAGAGGCCAAATACCACCAGCTCCCTGGTGGTAACTGGAGACAGTTCTGAGAGCTGGCAAGCAAAGCACGGTTTGGTTACTCTAGGATCACAGATTTTAGTTGCACCTTCCCCAGGAGGGCAACTGCTCTTTGACACTCACATACACTATTTGAATCTGTGTAGATTTACCAGCAACCCTGATGTGGATGTACAGTCAGATCCTTTCACTGCTGAGGAAGTTCATCGCAGAAGATTGGAGCTAATGTTTTACAGGCCTTATGAGGAACGACTGAGAGAGCTGGGGTTGTTTAGCCTGAAGAAGAGGAGGCTGAGGGGAGACCTCATTTCTCTCGACAACTATCTGAAAGGAGGTTGTAGAGAGGAGGGAGCTGGCCTCTTCTCCCAAGTGACAGGACAGGATAAAAAGGAATGTCTTCAAGTTCCACCAGGGGAAGTTCAGGCTGGACATTAGGAAAAAATTTTTCACAGAAAGGGTCATTGGGCACTGGCAGGTGCCCAGGGAGGTGGTTGATTCACCTTCCCTGGAGCTGTTTAAGGGACGGGTAGATGAGGCACTGAGGGGCATGGTTTAGTGATTGATGGGAATGGTTGGACTCAGTGATCCAGTGGGTCTTTTCCAACCTCGTGATTCTATGATTCTAGGATTCTATGATATTTGGGGAATTCACTACAAATGACAGCTATGTGCTTATATCCCTTTGATTGTCAATAGTTAACAATTAATAACCATGAGCCTTTGAAAACCACCAGCTCCTTCAGATAAGTATTATAATGTGTTCCAAGATATCAAAGTCTCTGCTTGGGCTTTGGGATATGTTCTGTATAAGAAAATATATGAGAGCTGAAGCTTTTGGAAGGCTTTAGGAATAGGATTGCTTTTTCAGTGCTATAATGAAATGACCTGGGTCAGCCCCTGGCACAGGAGACCTGTGGGACTGGCAGGCTTATTTACCAGAAAAGATCCGTCCCATATGTCCTGATCCCACAGAGTTCTCAGGACTTGTCCTGTGTGAAAAAAAGTGCATACAGGCTAGAAAAATGACCATTCTTGCAGCAAATTTTAAAATGGGGACATGGGGATTTTTCCAAGTTTTACCTGCAGAGTACATATTGTTCTCGTATTACCTAAACACTCTTTGTTCTTTTTTTTCTTCCTTTCACTTTTCAGAATTTCATGTCCACTTGTATTTAGCTTGCAAGTGAATGGTGCACTCCAGAGCCAGGAACAGATGCGTTTTGGAGAACATTAGATTTCTTTTTTTTGGCATATTTACCTCTGTCTTTGAATTGTTTTTAAACCTCAATAGTACTTGTAGTCCAGAGTTTTCTTCAAAAATTATTTCTGCTTTTGATGTTGAAGAGATATCACTGTCTGGGCAAAAATACTCAAGTTCTTAGACGAAAGAAAACCAGAGGGCACATGAGTGGTTTGCTTTCCCAGTTGTAGTCCAAAAGAAAACTTCTGCTAGTTCCTCATAGGAGTTTATAGACTTGCTAGCCATAGTGTTAAAAGGAGCTATGAAGAGGCGGCAGGATGATGTTTTTAGCACCTCACCTAGAACCTGGCCATGTAATTTCATCATAATCCTCTAACAAATGAATAATGGAAACTCCATTTTAGCTAAAGACAAGTGAAGATGAAAATAATAGACCTACAAAAGCCCAGCACTGAGCTCTGCTTTGAGTGGCTGCAGGTGAATTTGCTTTTAATCAAGCTCTCCTAGAGCACTGGTGGTGCAATGGTTAAAATTCCAGCTCTCCTTATCTCCACCAGTACTCCATCCTTAGTTAACCATTTAATTAACTAGACCTTCATTAGCCTAGAGGGACCTGAGCTCTGACAGTTCTGCACATTCTGAGTTCCTGCTGACATTAATTGAAACTGGAGGTGCAAAGCGCTCTGGAAGCTGGATGCAGTGAAAGACTGGGCCAGGTTCCCAGCTTCACATTTGTAATGAGACTGAGACCTGCCCTGGGTACAAATTAGACATTCCTGGCAAACAGGTAATTTCTTATGACATTTTGCAAAGAAAGTGAGAGGGAGATGAGCAAAACTGTTCAGCAGAAAACACCTCTATTTTTGAGAAAAAAGCTTGAAATACTTTAGATCTGAGGTGCTACCTAGTAAGCAAGGTAGAGTAGATGTGTCTCACTCCCACTCTGGCTCTTGGTGTGACTGAGTCCTCTGAGATGGATCATCATGTCTCGAGGGGACTCACCTGGCTGCGGCACCTGGCTTTTGGTTGGTGGCTTCACTGATAATGAAGCACAGCAGCATGAGAAAACCAGGCTGTGTACAAGACTGGAACAGCTTTCCTGAATCAAAATACCTTACTTGTCACCTGAAAGAATAGTGCACTTGTGAACTAGTTTTTGCAATACTGCATTAAAATCTTTGTGGAAATCATATAGTGATGAAATATTTAATAGAAATTTAATTCAAATATATTTTATCATCAGAAAATTTATTTCCTTTCAACCCAGAGCAAATCTTGCTATCTTGATTAAATGAGACAAAGAGAATATTTACTGGTTGCTTGCCTCTCTCTCTGGTTTCTCATTTATTTGGCTGTGTATTTTTGGAGGACAGAGACTTCTTGGATAACATCTTTGCAGCTTGAGACTACCCTGGCTACTTTGTGTAACAGGGCTGAGCTCAACTGAAATTGTTTATAGTCTGTTTTCTCCAGGACCTCTAAGTCTCATACTCTTCTCTGGAGTGGTTTTGAACAGGATGCTTAAAATTCCCAGCCTTCACAGCTCTCCAAAGCCACCATAACCTGATTTCCCCTCATGTAAGCACAGCTACTGAAACACTGTGCACTTCATCTGAGGGAAATGTCTAAGCTTCCTCTCCAGCCAAGCAGAGGTGGCATCTGCTGGAGAGCTAGTTTTCTCATATCTTTTAGGAGGGGACGATTAGAAGTGCCTCTCTCTCTTCATTGCCAAGAGGCAGAGACTTACTTGTAGATGGGTAATGTCAGGTGAGAAAAAACACATCCAAACTGATCTGAATTTCAGGTCTTTATTTCATTTTCTCTGTGGCCTCTCACTGGCTTCTTATACCCAAAGGATGATTGTATCACCCTGGGTTGGAGAGGATTTTTGCAAACAGGTCAAAAGGATCCAAGAAATGTGAATGCAATTAGCAGTGATAACAGCTTTCCTTACCCTCTTAAAAGTTAGATCATCTTCAGCAAGTTCTAGTGCCTTAGCCACAATTTCGACATTACCAGATACTGAGAGTTTAAATTTTGAATTGGAATATTTTCTCAGTAGACTCAGGGGCACTCAGAAAAAAAGCACCTGCTTGCTTGAAACTGAGTCTCACCCATGCTTTACTTCAAGCAAAATTAGTCTAGGGGAGAAATCCTGCAGTCGAGGGATGGAAAACTAGAGGGGATGTGACCCCTACTGTAGTTTCATTTTTAAGGGTAAGGCCCTGTGCATCTTGTATAATTATGTTTATGGTCAAACAAGGAGGGCGTCCAGTCATCCCCCTGGTTGCCCCCTGTTATCAGACTGACTGCAGTAACATCTTCCCACTACCATCTGTCCCATGACCCCTTGGGTCAAGGACAGGCACGTAGCATTGGGAGGCTGGAGAACCACTGCCCACCTGCCAAGGCTTCTCCCCAATATCTGCAGTGCCAGTTGGAAGGACCACTCTCCATCTTCGTTGTCACCGGGGACAGTCAGGTCTGTAAAGATATATGACACCCGGCACTTTGCCTGCCTGCCATGGAATTTCCAGCTGGGATTGCTCATGCATAGCATCTCCACCCTTCTGAAATCCAGGCTTGTTCCAAAATGGCCATGAATTTTCATGAAAAGCCTTCATATATATAGAATCATAGACTCATTAGGTTGAAAAAGACCCACTGGATCATCAAGTCCAACCATTCCCATCAATTACTAAATCATGCCCCTTAGCCCCTCATCCATTTATCTCTTTAACACCTCCAGGGAAGATGACTCAACCACCTCCCTGGGCAGCCTGTTCCAGTGCACAGTCACCCTTTCTGTGAAAAATTTTCCTAATGTCCAGCCTGAACCTCCCCTGGTGGAGCTTGAAGCCATTCCCTCTTGTCCTGTCCCCTGTCACTTGGGAGAAGAGGCCAGCTCCCTCCTCTCTACAACCTCCTTTCAGGTTGAGGGGAGACCTCATTGCTCTCTACAACCTCTTTCAGGTAGTTGTAGAGAGCAATGAGGTCTCCCTTCAGCCTTCTCTTCTCCAGGCTAAACAACCCCAGCTCTCTCAGCTGCTCCTCATAAGGCCTGTTCTCCAGCCGTATAATGACTCTATTTCATGGCTAATGTGTATTTCATGTCAGGGTTGCTACACCTCAAGTTTCCACAGAAAACCCCTGAATTTGTTCTCGTGGTTACCAGCGTGTCCACTGAATCCCTCAATAAAGTGCATTACAGCGGTGCCTGCTGGAAATATTATACCTAAACTTTAGGAGACAGGGCCATTATCATGCTCTGCTTTCACTGACTCCCTCACTCTCCTCACTGGACAAACAATATCTTCCAAGCTGAAACCTGGCTCAAAAGGTCTCTCAGAGTGACTGATAATGTTCACTGCAGACATTTTTGACTTAGAGAAATACTAAATAAAAGAGAGCTTGGTGGGTTTGGACTTCTAGGTAGATGGTTTTATACACTCACAACTCTTTTGTCTTGAAAAATAAGTTCTTTTGAAGAAATGAATCATTGATATGTATCTACTTTTACTAAAGAATGAACCAAAGACAATAATGACAATATGAAAATAAATAGATTGTATTTTGATTTCTTTTCCTTTAGAAAAGAGAATTGTTCTGGAAAACAAAAGCTGTGCTTGTGTATTTTGCTGAAGTGGAATTGGGAATAGCACACTTTCTGGTGCCTGTGGTCTGCCATAAACCATAGTGCTCATGTAAGTAATATTGTCTCAAAAGCTGATTCTTTTTTCATTAACATAATGCTTTCTGACTGATTAAAACCATGCATTTTAAATCCTTCTCAGAAGAAAGGACAATCATATAATAACAAGATTTTACTTGTGGAGATTCCAGTCAGTATAATATCTGATGAAAAAATTCAGTTTAACCTGTTGAATGACTTTGGAAACCTGAAGAAATGTCGTGATACTGTTTCCTTTAGGTGTTTTCTTGTTCAGACTTTTTCATATCCCATCTCAGTTGCTTCATCTCCCTGTGACAGTTTCTTGTTAGAAATACGTTGAGCTTTAAGAAGCTCTTGTTTCTGTTTATCTTCATGTTTCATCCAATTTTGCTTACAACTCATCCACTTCTCTGTCTATCCTGCTGAGCATGATGGCCACATATTTTTAGTAGAGGGTGCATGACTGCAAGGAGAATGTGGGTACAAAGAAAAGAAATCAGCTTCCAAGAAAGCCTTGCACTTCTACTCCAGGTAATTACACTCTGTTGCTTGTGGGTTTTACAACTTGACATTTCAATAGGTCTCAGTTCACATTTTGTTTATTGTACAAGGTTTACAACAGGTTGTGCCAACAGAGCAAATGTTGCCTGAGATGGAGATGGTGCCCTTCTAGGCTTTGATAGAAATGGATGCTTTTGCAGCCACTAATCAAACAGACCTCTTCCTTTTTCCTGTTTACTGAAGGGGTTTCACAGGTATAGTCCTTGCAGGAACTGCATTGCTGTCTGCTGAAAGCCTCCAATTTTGTGTGAAAACTTTCTGCTTACCAAACACATCAGCAGTGACTTTAACACCTGAATAAATGGACTGTAAGATCCAAGTTCTCTTGACAAGATGCACTGTTTTGTGCTAACTGAGCATCTATCTTTTCAGTAGTGTAGCACAAGGATGCCAGACAGCTTCACGGTCCCTAAGCAATGAAAACCAGACCATTCCTGTGTCCACAGCATGTCCATGAAGCAGCTCCCCATGGCTTCTGTGGCTGTGAAAGTGGCCTCTCAAGCGAAGTTGTTTCCCTTCTTATAGCTACAGTGCTAGAATAGCAAATTTTAGTCCATGAGCAGAGATCCCCGGGGGTCTGTAAAGTACTTCAAGGAGCATATTAGTACTAAACAAGAGAACTACCACTAGCAGTTTACAGATCTGCCTTCTAGGCTTATTCATGTTCCTGGAAATCATTTGGAGATCTGAGACAAATAAAGCCACAGGCTCAAAATCACTGCCCCATAGATAGCTGGCAGAAACCGCCCCTCAACCCCCCTTTTTTTTCCACTTTTCCAGTTTTCTAGTGTATTGATAACATATTTCCTCTTTTGCCCATGGGACAAACACCACCAAATCAATTTGTACTCTGTCAAATGGAAACAGAAGAACTAAGCACTTTCCAAGGGCTGCCTGTCCCAACAAAGTAGACTGGGATGTCATTGACTGGCTGGTTTGAGGAACAGTTTGCTCTGTTTTTTTCTGAATTTACAAGTCCTGAAGTGCCACTGAACGACCAACAACTTCAGTGTAACTCCAGAGTTGGTCTGTTCAAACCCTGAGGGAGTAAACACCAGTGACACCTGCCAAACGTTATCCACAGTAGCCCTTCACAGGATCGCTTTTCCCACACATCAGTGATGGTCACACATTCCCTTTGGTGAGTGGGAAGGCACCTTCCCATTTAGTTTGTCCAAGGGAAAAGAGCATCAGCTATCTGATTCCCCAGCTGCTGTGCCCTTCCCCACCCAAGAGAGCTGTAGCTGTTCAGATTTTGGAAAACTGTCCCAAAGACCTCTGGTGTTTCCCCTCTGCGTTTCCTATAGACTGCCTCAAGATGCCCTGGTGTTCAAAGAGAAAGAACACTGAGTAAAACTTTATGACCACATTTGTAACAATTTCTTCCTAATACCCTAAGCACTAAGTTGCATGTCGCTCCCACAGATGGGAGACAAATGGTAATGCTGAAAGTATCACTGACGTTGCTGCTGAATTTGGCCCAGAGACTTCCAAGAAGATTTTGTCTGCCTACTCCAAGCTACATTTAGCACAAGCCAGTCATTTGTGACTGTAGCTTATAAATACTCTTAACTACCGGCATATACAATGGGAAATATCATACATCTTATCTAAGGGCCAAGTGTTCATTTATTGCAGTCATTATTCATTTCCATTGTAGTTACTAATGGGGCTTTAATGCTTGCTGGGCCATTAGCCCAGCTAAGGGTCCCAGATTTCCTCGGCGTAGCTATCATCTGTTTTATCTGATATGTGGTTCCTGACTGGTACGTACACAAAAGGGAACTGAGCATCACAAAAGGAAATTTACACGTACTATTATGTCCCACAGTTCATTATAATGTCATAGTTCATTCATTTTTTTTTATGTTTTCTTCATCAAGATCCTTGTAGTGAGATGAGGATCATTAGCTTCTGAAATGAAACATTTTAATTAAGCTGATCTGTGCTGTGCCTTCTAACTCTTCAGATAGCATTGTCAAAGTAGGAAGGCACAATCACTTCTGTGTTTGGGTTTAATAAATATTTCAGCGCTGCTTGATAAGGTTGACACTACTGCATTAAAAACCCTTGGACCCATGTCCTACTGTCTTACTGCTCTCTCTTCCCTTCAGAAGGTGGTGTGTGAGACTGAATCACACCACTTAAGCTGTGCATACAGAGGGTTGAGCAAGGAGACTGTAAGTATGACAGGCATGTCCCTTGTTAATGTGATGGAGTGAAAAAGTGGGTGGTAATTAATCATATTCATTCACTTCCTCCAAAATCAGCCAGTTGTATCCTCCTCATGAGAAGAGAATTGCTGGGGGCTTAGCTCCTTTTCCCCTCTCTGAAAGTTCAAAAGGTAAAGGAAATTTTGGTATGAGTGTAGTGGGAAACAGGACAGCTACAAACTGACATATGTTTTCGAAAGTTTGGACTGGTGCTAGCAGCTCCTGCCTACTTTACTCCTTCATGAAATCTCGTTGCCTCCTAAGGTCGGCTTCTTCATCTGCCTATGGGACTGTGTGTGGAGCAGGCATAGGGATTAATCTGGCTAAAAAAAAGGCAAAACAAAAGAGCAGGAGACTATTCTCCTTGCAAATAACTGCTCCAGAAGAAATGTGGAAGTGTAGCAGAGCTGAGATGGGGTGGTTGGGTTGAACTTGAAATACTCAGAGGTTGTTGCCACCATGCCTGCAGATATTATTCCTTGATTTGCTAGTTGTGCTAACACCAAACTACCCTGCTCTGTCAGCACCTTTAACTCATTCTGTACAGCAGTAGGAGGCTAGGGGGAGCGTACAATGACGGGAACCGGGCCTTCACTTCCAACTGTAGAGCAGATTTAGGATTTATTCAATTCAGGGACAGCAACCAAGTTAGAATCAGATCATGGCCAGAACATGAGTGGGACCAGACAGCAATGGGAACAAGCCCGAAGAGAATAATGAAATATCAAAGTCTTTTTACGCCCAAGTGCAGACAAAACTGGTATCTCCTATCTATTGGGTCCAAGCCAGTCATTCACCTTTTGTATGCCTCTGGGATATTTCTTCAGCTGCACCTCTGAAACATCCATACATCTTGAAAAGGACTCAGACCAAATTTTGGTGGAGTACCTTGCTGAGCCCAGAAAACAGAAGTCACACTCAGGGAATTGAAGTATCTTCCACCTGTGCAATAGGAAGCTTCTCACTGCTGTAACTCCAGGGAAAGCAGAAGCACCACCCACTCTAGTAAGTGGTGGTGATGTAGATGCACTGAGCTGAGCCACCATCATACACCTGGCTCTCACCACTGCTTGACAGTGGACACGCTGAATTCTACTTGTTCTATCAATAACAGTATTTCCCAGGTGCCGCCGTTTTGTCCTTAGAGGTACAGACCATGGAGGCAGGTGCATATCTTCCCTGGAGAGGTCAAATGCTTACGACATCCGGCCCTTGTGGAAGTCAATGACCCACTTAAAACTGCCTTCAGAGAGAGCAGAATTAGGGACATGCAATCACATGAGGGAAAGCGACTTCAGAGACTATCAAATCCAGTCACCTGCAATTACAAGCAAATACAGCCCCTAAGTAATGTTAGACCACCCTGAAGTTAGATTTCTTTGCTATCTGTTCCAGAATCCACAACCAGTTTAATTAGAAGACAAAATCTTTGGTTTCTCAATGATTATTTAGTACCTTTGTTTAATCATCTTTTCAGTTCTCTTCATGGTGTGGAATTTCAGGTATCTCGCTACTGACATATCCACCCAAAACTTATTTGTGGCACAATAATGCAGGCATGGTTTCTCATCAGCACTTGCAGAAATGGAGACCTAATTAATCCTCTCTTGAAAGCCAGGCCCCAAAGCTGGCATGTACCAGGGGTGGAAACTTGTTTACCAGCTCTCTGAAATGCCTCTTCACTTTGACATTCGCTTAGTGTCTTTGTCACCCAGGCTCTGATTTTTTTTTCTCTCTCCAGTGAATCATTTATGCACTTTGCTGCTATCAAAGAAAAGTCTTCATTTTCATCATGCTGTCAGGAGAAGCTCCTTTGAAAAATCTTACTTAGGCAAGCCTTTCAAATGAAAGTAAAAATACACAACATCACTCCAGCTTCTCAGGTTTACAAAATAAAAATATTTCTAGATGTAATTTTATCCATTTTTCTCCTACTACATGACTATCTATTAATTAGTATTTTCCCTAGGGTCAATCAAATAGTTTTTCATGATGATGTTTCCAAACAAAAAAATCACCCCATAGGCTGTAGTAGTCTGCTCTTTCTCTGCATAAAGCTGTTGACTGTTATGATGTTTCCTTCCTAGGTAATATCTATTGCATACTTTATTCCTCTTTTGGCTTTGTCATCTGGCAACCACCTATATAACTCTACTAATCTTCCCACAGGGGTCAGTATGTGTTGTGCATAGGCTGTCATTACCATACCTAAGCCTGGGAAGTAACAAAATTGGTGGTATTGGATTTTTCCCTGGTTTCATAGCTCTTCTCTGAACCCCCGACTGCTGATCAAAATCTTTTTTTTTTTTCAGTGAAAATTACACATGGTAATTTTCTGTGTGGAGCGGTCATACAAGAGAGAGTGGGCTCACTACTGTGAAACAGAGTAAAGATCCTGTCTTCCAACATAACATCCCTGCTGAAACAGCCCAAAATGATATTAATCTTTATTTGTCTCTAAAATTCATTGTAGCTTAATATCCCCTGAGGACTGCCACTGCTTGGTTTCTTGGTATAGCTGCTCCTTCATGGACTGCTTCTTCTAGCAGGATGTTTTTATTACGCATAGCTGAACCTCCCTGTGTAATTGTATTCTGCCTGTGACTCTATTCCTCTTGATTAGTAAAGAATCTGAACTGGAAAGGACCACGGGGGTCACCGAGTGCAATCCGTAGCAGTTTCTGGCAGTTGTGCTATGCAGGTAGAGTGTCACATGGTCCCAGAATAAGAGTTTATGCCTTTCCACACGTTTCCCAAACACCCTCCAGCTCTCTGGACGAGGAATGTTTAACTCTCGAGACTCACAATTGTTAGTACAACTAAGGTCTGGCTGTCAAAAATGCAGTGTCAGATAGTATGTCAGGAGCAGTGCTAGACAACTCTGCTGTCCTCCAGAGCACTAAGAATAAAAGTTCATGTCGGTTCATGGATTGAATCCTTAAAACAAAGGGTTGCACAGGGAATTAATGGCTGAAACAGGAGAGGGGGGATGTTTTTTGGTAATTGTTGGCCATGGTAGTCTGTGCATTCATTGTAACTGGGAAGGGGCATTTAGAAAAGGAAGGAAAATACCAGCTTGATTAATCCTTCACAAAACGTGCAGTGATGCCAACGGGTCACTGGAGGTGCTCCAAGATGTGGGATCCTGTGAGATGAACATACCATAGACTCACTGTGGCTTCTGAACAGCTTTTCTGGTGCTCATGCTGTGGCCTTGCTGCTGCCTTCAGCAAATAAGGAAATCTGGCACTGGGAAAATAAGTGGTATTGCTATAAAATCACTACTTATAGTCACACTTAAAAAAATGCTCTTGACTAGCTGTGGTATAAAAAGTATGCTTATTACAAAATACTAAGGCATTTCAGACTTGATGAGCCTGCCCTGCGCAGATGGGTCTAGGGTACAGGAGCAAAGTTAATGTAGGTAAAATTAAGCCTCAACTTTTGGTTAAGAGCTCTCCCAAGTTTTATCTTGGCTGGTGGGAAGGTCAAACACAAAAAATTGTCACTGCTTTGGACCTGGGCTGATAAATACAAAACATGTACAAAGTTACTCTGAACACCGCTGGTAGGGGTGGAGGTGGGAAGAGTGGTGCTTTGCTGAGACCTCCTGGTCTTTATCCCCTCTTCATTCCAAACACTTGGTCATATTTACTCTATAAACTCTCTCTGGTGGGTTCTTGCCCCTCTGTCTGCTTCAGTTACATTTCCCACGCTTCTCACATTTCTCTGTCTCTTCTAGGCTGGTGTGACTGGGTTTGCTTGGAGATGATGGGCAGAATGGCCTCTGTGCAAGTAAAGTGCCCAGGATTTTGCTGCAAATCATCCTCAGCATCTGCTCAGCTTTCTCCTGCATCCTCCATCTACTTTCCCTTCTTTGGTGCAGAAGCAGGCTCCAGGATCCTGGATCTTCCCTCTTTGCTCTAATAAAACCTGTGGCTGGCTGTTTGCATTTGGCCATATGGAGTTCCTCCTGCATGCACCACTGGTTCTTGACTTTGCTGTGCTGGGTGTTCTGAGCAGCGACTCCCACAGTTTCAGCTATTTCAGCTCACACAGGAACATTTCAACCCCTGCTGAAAGTGCAGCTCTTGCATCCACCAGCTCAACAGGGCTGGTACTCAACTGCTGGAAAAACAATATCTTTGCTTTGTGGTTTCCTTTACTGCCCTCCTGATAACGAATGTAAACCTTAGTTGTACGTATTTGATTAAACTCCAAGGGAGGCTATGAGGTGATGGCTCCTCACACTTCAGAGCACTTGCAGTGGGTTGTTTATCATCTGCAGTTTCTTTAGTAAACACTGTATAAAGTCAACCAGCAATTTAATGGTTTGTACTCCTAGCATCCCCTCATTGCCAGTGAAAGCAACTTTTCAGAAAACTCGCTTTGTTAGCATCTTTGTAACTTACTAAAAACATAAAGTGTCTTGTGTCACAGCCTTGCCCTGTACACCCTAAGTCCGACCTAAACATGGGAATATGGTGTCTGGGGAAATGAAGAAAAAATGTGGAAAACTAAATAATCACTCTCTCCATTTTACCTTTCCATCCTCCAGCTAAGTGCTCTGACCCTCAGAGGAGGGTCATCGGTTGTGCTACTTTTCTTATCTCTGCAGTCGCTGTTCCATCTTACTATAAAACCAGGCAGCAAAGGAGGAAACAAGATAGGGGTTTTGACTGAGCATAAGTAATTTGGGAGAAGAGGAAACACAACCTTGGGCAGCAAAGATAATGACATGAACATCTGGTAACCTCAAGAAAGGCAGATCTTCCAAATTAGGAGCCGAATCCTGAAGCATTTAGGGCCAGTTAATGATATTTTTGTACTCCCACTCTGTGAAGATTAAAACAACTATGGATTGGGAAAAGTGCATTTATTCACTACCACTTTTAATGATAATTTTAGTAACCTTGTTTAGTTAAAATGCTGCTTAATTTGTTTGATTGCATTGTTCAAAGTCTGCAGTATCCTAAGGTTTAACAACCACACCATGTCTTCACACTTTTATATCCGTAATGAATTTTTGCATACAAATAAAATACCAATGCTTCAGCTTCCAGAAACCTCACAGGCAAGGATTTTATTACATCATGAAATTAATTTTTATTGCCCTTCTGTTCTGTGAAGCAGAAACACAAAGCAAAATGCGAAAAAAAAAGTCAACCAAAGTGGCCTTTTCAGCAGCTTTGCAGCCAGAATTTCTTTGATTATCTCCAAGGCAATACGCTCTTCAGATCAATGATCAGAATCGAGGGGGTAATGACACATTGCATGGACTGAGTCTACAAAAAATACTCTCCACAGTAAGGGAGTGTTAACCATTATGGGACCTCATGGACTGTCTTGCTGAATTGCTCAAAATCATGACAGAGTTTCTGCCTCATAAGCTAGCAGTAGATGTAGACGTTAGCATCTGCTTTTTCACATGGTCAGAGTGAGAGCTGACCAGATCCTACAGACCTGGAGCCCTGCAGTAACATCTGCTGCAGTTTTGTGGTCTGACAGCTGCTGCGTAAATGCTGAATTATTGGTTTAAGAGAACTGCTTGTGTTTAATCCTCTCCATTTGCAGGAGATGTCAGCCAGAGAAATGCATGGCACTGAGGCAGTACTGGCACTTTACAGGCAGAGTTTGGGGGATGCTGTAGCTCTTGGGGGTGTTCAGGGGCTGCAGCTAGAGTGCAACATGAACAAGCTGCTCAGATAATCATCTGGATACTCCCAGGAGGTGGTATCCATGGCTGTGGCAGACTGGGAGCTGCTGTTTAGCAGACATGAGTACATACCACTAGGTAAACTGGCCATTTATGTAACTATTTCTCCCTATTTACATAGCTATTTGCTGCAGACCATAGCTAGGGAGGCAAAAGGGGCCATGTGTTTGCTGTGTCTGAGCAATGAGATGTCTCCCAATGCAAATAGGAGCTCTGCGCATCCTGTGCTGTAAACATGGTGATTTGTGTGTGCTCACGCATGTCCTGTCAGTGTTTGTTAAATGCTTCAGTTGCACTAGCTTTTTCTCTTTTAGTTTGAATTTTAATGCACAGGCACTTGCTGAAGTGTATCCACTTAGTGAGCATCTGGCCTTGCTGGAGTTTTAAACTGAACACACATTTTAACGATGTCTGACTTCTCAGTTGGCACCACAAAAATTAATAGACCAAATATTCTTTCCTTCCCTCCTGAGTAGGGCTGACTTGTTCTTCTTCTCTAGTAGACCCTATTTTGTGTGTCCTACCTGGGCTTCAGGGCTTACGGCAGTCGGTCACAACCAGGATTTTGCTCTAAAAAGCACAATGTGTCATAAAACCCTGCAGGATCCCTGGAGCTCACTCATGGCCTTTGGATATTATGAGCTTCTAAGGTCAATTGATTGGACATGGGAAGCCTGACTCTTCTTCAATGGACTCATTGCTTTTATTTGTTCAGTGCACTTTCAAAAGCTCACCTTAAATTAAGGATTTTCTTAGGGATTTAAATTAAATGAAGACCCAATTGTCACAATTATTACCAGGCAAGTTAAAGGGCGAAGTAATTTGCTTTGTTGGGTTAGTATTTGGACTGGTTATGGGAAGTAAAGTGACATTAATGAACAAAACAAGATCCAGTGAAAGTCCATCAGGGAGCCTTCATTAGGCAATCAAAATCTCCCTCTCTTTGCTTGGTGTGATGTACCATGTTGCAAGCTAGTCTTTATCTCTTTCCTTGCAGATCACTAAACAACTGAATAATTCAAACTTCTGCAGCCTTGTGCTCACTATCATGAACCCATGTGCCAGGCACAACCCCTAAACTCTCTGACTTCACATGCTTAAATGAGGTAAGCATACAGGGGAAGCTCCTGCATCTCCAGCCAGTGCCATCAGCTGCAATTCACAGCTAGACAGAATATTTTATCCCTCCTGTGTCCAGGTCTGTTTTTTTCCCAGGATGGTGGCTTCCTCTCAAAGAGCCCTAGAGGAGCACTTGCTGCTAATCACAGCAGCATCGCTGCTCAGCAGTGGGAACAAGACCATGGGCGCTCATCATAATGTCTTGTCACACAATGACTTTGAGCTCTACCACCTGCACCGTCCAATTTCAATGCTCATGAGTGCAGACTGGAAATATTGCTTTTACAAGTCTTTGTGCTGATAAAAGCCCATCATATGAATATGCAAGAAAGCAAGCACTAAGAGAGACTGCTGGCCAAATTCATTAAAAACTGAGAGTTACTGTGTCAGAGTTCATCTAGCTCTCAAATATGTTAATCCTTCCAGTACAGCCATTACACAGGAGGTTAGGGGGTGCTGATGATTAGTTTTATCACTATTTAACAGTTAGATTAACTTTGGCAACGTAAAAACTCACTGCATGCAGTTTAATGGACCCAACTGAAAGACCTCGGCTGGCAACATGGTGCAGCTAACCCCTAGAAGACACCCAGCTTTCCCTGCTGCTATGGATGTCTTCTTTCATCCTCTCCTGTGTTGATGCAGAAGACATTTATGACCAGTTTCCTCACTCTGGGAAGGGCCCCTTCCAGTGCCTGCAATTAGCTGAGAAGATTCTGGGCCAAAATCACCATTATTGGCTGCATTGTCATGATCTGAAGTACAGTTTAAAGGCAGGGTGACAGAACAAAAATCCAGGTCACTTGTGGCCTAGGATGGCTACTTTGATGTAGGAGTCTTTATAGACACAGTGCAGGATAGTCCTTGGAGGAGTCTGGAGGGGACTGAGCTCTAGGCAAGCGGTAGCCTCTGGGAACAGTAATTAGTTGTCCTTATATGACTCGTTAACTAGTTTTACAGACATTTTCAGGAGGTGAGAGCTTTTAGAGGAAAAGACATACGTTTCCAGTTCAAGTGTTTGAAGACCTTTTCAGCATCAACAAAGGAGATGAGAAAGACACTTTTGATTCAAACATGAGATGAAGGATACTAAGGAAAAACTGTATCAGCAAGGTGTGGCATATGTAAATAAGTGAACAGAGTAAACAGATCTCCAGGTACTAGAGGCTGTATTAAGTCTTGAGAATTTCATCCTTACCATTTTCACAAGTGGGTCACAGAATATTGCTGATGGTGTCAGCTTTCCACTTGATATAACTCAATATAATTGATTCTAATGGGTTTGTTGGATCATAAAAGGTGATTTCCTCTAGGTCTTCAACCCACGCTCCCTGGCAACATTTCCAAAACCCTGGATAAGTTAAAAATGCATACTGAAGTGATTCCTAATACTCAAGATATTTATGAGACTGCTGTCTGTCATTTTCACAAGATGATGATGAACAAGCACTCCAATTTTGTCTACTTCTTTTCCCTAGTGTAGAAAAGCAGGGATATATCTCACTACAGCTCCACAACAGCGAAGGAGAACCACAGGCAGAAGTTTCCATAGCATACATTTATTCAATATGTACATCTAAAGGAGATGTCTACGAGACACGTCTCTGCTGATAGCTCAAGCTTGCCCACAATGGTCTTAGGCCAGAAGTTTCCTCTCTCATTGGAGAAAGCCAGTGTGGCCTGCCAGAGTTTAAAAGGATTTTTCCTGATAGATCTTTCTGGCTTAGTGCCTGGGGTTGTCACCCAGTTGTGCAGGTTCCTCAGGCATCATCTCATCATCCACCTGCTTTCTGACTTGGGGCACACTCACCTCCACAAGAACTTGCCCAGCGGGTCTGACAGCCTGCAGTGAGCTGCTGGTGGGGACAGGGATGTACCTCCTCACCCAGACAGGCCCACAACCCGGTACTGCACAGTCCTCTCAGGCAGTGGTACTTCTCCTCTGCTGGGCATCCAGGAGTTGCTGCATTTTCCTGTGCCTGTGGTCAGTGCTGGCTGACCAAGCACTACAGTTACAGTGAGAGGACTGTGGGGCAAGTTCCTGCCCCATTGCTGCCTGCTTTCCTGTCTCTCTCTGTCATATTTTCCCTCTGTCACATCCTCTCAAGCTGTGAATGGAAATATTTACTCTACTATTAGAACTGACCACAGAGAGGGGTAGCTGCCTGTTTTTAACTTCAGTCCCCTAAGAGTTTTTTTCAGAGATAGAATTGACTTGTAAGGTGAGAAGGGTTGACTGAGTTAGGCAAAAGGAGTGATGGATGTAAGGAGTCCGGGTCTGAGATGCCTGAATGTGAGCTGGGACAGAGGAGATTAATCTGAGATACCAATAAGAGCATCAGGTGAGCCCAAAGTTGGCAATACATGGTGGGGTGTTGAGTGCAGGGGGACAGAGGTGATAACTGCACCTCCCTGAACAACAACCACTTCCCAATAAGTCCTTGCCCATCTCTTTTTGGGCATTCTGCATCCTTCAGATGGAAGTACCCCAGACAGAAGGACTTCGTGGTGTGGCAGTCGTGTCTACCCAGATCATTAAGCTGATGTTTCCAACAATGCCACCTTGTGAGAATGTGGGGTTCTTGGAGGTGGGAGAGATTAACTGTGAATAGCAATGCCATGTTCTCCCAGGCAACTCTTCTGGGTCATTTAATCCAGATAAACAAAACCCACACCAAAGTTAAAGGCAGCCCCATGGTCTGGCCACAGCTATGAAGGCAGTATGTTGAGGAATGAATTTGCTTCTAGACCTGCTAAAGGTTTGGAGAAATTAACTACAGTGTGTTGATGTGAAGATTTATGAGAGGATCAACGAGATATGAAAATGAAAGAGACAACAATATAAGGGCATGACATGAGATAGTGAAGCATTTAGTTTCCATTGCTTTCAATATTATCTCTTGGTTGGCAGGAAATAGTCTGAGCAGGGAGACTGCATAGCAGAGGCACAGAAAATAGATGTGATCATTTTACACAAATGCAATGAGCACCACTCTTGATATTTTATAACTTGCTAGTGTTTTATGTCATTTCTTCAGACATCTGTGCATAAGACTGACTGAGAACTGCAAGTGGTGTATAGTTAAGATAACCCCCTATAATTAAGCTGAAATAATGCTGGATTATTCTAGCGTAATTATAGGGGGCTATTTTAACTATTAGCTCATTAAAAAGCTATGATGCAAATCTCATTCTAAAAGAGAGGAAAAATATGAACAAAGTGTCAGTGGTCCTCTGCTAAGACCAGATGGAGAGGTATAACTATACTCAATTTATTAGTAAATATATTTAATTATAGCCAGGCTTGGATAGAACCTGCAATAGCCTTTTATTATGCTTAGTGTTCGCAGATGGACCTGGTGATTCAGAAATGCTTGGGAAGGGAATGCACTACCTATGCAAAAGACTGGATTTTGGCTGAAATTGGTCTGGGTTTCACATGAAGCCCTGTCATGTGTTCCTCTCTAGATGGGAGCTGTCCTTGTGCTCAACTTGCTCTTCAGGGATGGCACACAGGGTTACAGAAGTTGGCGCTGCAAGGTTAAAATCCATGAATCAATGTTTTGGTCCTATGACAAGGCTTGCCCCAGATTGTATGACCAACTTAGTGGTTTTCTATGATGGGGTAACCACAGCAGTGGATATGGGTATACCAATGGATATCATCTGTCTAGACTTCTGTAAAGCCTTTGACATGGTCCCCCACAACATCCTTCTCTCTAAATTGGAGAGAGATGTATTTGATGGATGGATGGCATGGTGGATAAGAAACTGGTTGGAGGGTCATATTCAGAGAGTAGTAGTCAATAGCTCAAAGTCCAGATGGAGATCCATGACAAGTGGTGTCCCTCAGGAGCCCATACTGGGACAGATGCTGTTTAATATCTTCATCAATAATATTGACAGCGAGACTGAGTGCACCCTCAGCAATTCTGCAGATGACACCAAGCTGAGTGGTATAGTTGCCACACTGGAAGGACAGGATGTCATTCAGAGGGACCTGGACAGGCTGGAGAAGAGGGGCTGTGAGAATCTCATGAAGTTCAACAAGGTCAAGGTCCTACACTTGGATTGGGGTAATCCCCATTTTCAGCACACAATGTCGAATGGTGTGATTGAGAGCAGCCCTGCAGAGAAGGACTTGGGAGAAAATTGACATGAGCCAGCAATGTGGGCTCACATCCCAGACGGCTAACCATATCCTGGGCTGCATCAAAAGAAGAGTGCCCAGCAGGGCAAGAAAAATGATTCACCCCTCTATTTCTCTCTTGTGAGAATTCATTTGGACAGCTGTGTCCAATTCTGGAATCAACATAAGAAGGATATGGAGCTGTTGGAACCAAGCCAGAGAAGGACTGCAAAGATGATCCGAGGGCTGGAACACCTCCCATAGGATGACAGGCTGAGAGAGTTGGGATTGTTCAGCCTGGAGAAGAGAAGGCTCCCAGGAGATCTTATAGAAACCTTCCAGAACCTGAAAGGGGCCTACAGGAAAGCTGGAGAGGACCTCTTCATAAAGGCTTGTGGTGTTAGGACAAGGGGAAACATGTATAAACTGGAGAGTAGCAGATTTAGACTAGACATTAGGAAGAATTTCTTCACCATGAGAGTGGCGAGACACTGGAACAGGTTGCCAAGGGAAGCTGTGGATGCCTCATCCCTGGAGGTGTTCTGGGCGAGGCTGGATGGGGCCTTGTATAACATTATCTAGTGGGATGTCCCTGTCCATGGCTGGGGGGTTAGAACTAGATGATCTTTAAGGTCCCTTCCACCCCTAACTATTCTATGATTCTAAGCATGGAAGCAGTCTTCACCGGCATATGCCCATCCTGTGCTCAAGGCACTCATCTGTGTCTAATCAGTTTGGGGTCAAGGTTAGTCAAGTGTTAGGGAGCAGCAATATTGCCTGATTTTGGGTAACAAAAGCAAAGCAGCATGCCTGGCTAGTCTGATCTCCGACAAATTGCATTCTGGAAGGGAGCTGCCTGCTTTCACATTTCTTCCTTAAAGCAGCTATAAAGTTATCCTCCATCTCGTTATCACTACCCCTCTTCCCTCATGACCCCAGTGGAACCAGGACACCTAGAGCAGCAGGAGGGAGGAACTACTGCCCAGCTTCCTGCACTCTTTAGAGCCCCTGCTTGGTGTGTTAACCAGCGGAAAGCTGTCCTTGGAAAAAAACCTGATCTCTCTGTGCTTGTGAAGATAAGGGATTCTCTTTTCTTGCCCTGCACATAGGGTGAGATACAGTAACAGCAAGATGTAAGCAATCATCTCCATTGAAACTCCATATTTTGGGCTTTCAGAGACCTCCAGGGTCTGATGGGGGGAATCTGTGCATGTCCATGGCCTATGGCTAGGACATAGCTTTACAAGTGTCAGGTTTTCCCTCCCAGTTCAACCACTGCTGCTTCTTTGCCCAGGATCATTAAGAAAAAGGTTTTCTTTACAAATACGGGCTTGCACTGCCCAAAGGAGCATCTCATCTCTGGCATCTGACAGCAAATGGTAGGGCAAAATAATAGAGTAGAGGCTAAATAAGAAAAATGACTTCTTGCCCTCGAGCATTATGGCAACAAATGGTGAAGAACATGCCCTCAGGGAATAGCAAAATGAATGAGATGAATGTGTAATGTCCAATAACTACATGACGAATCAAAGAGCGTCCTCTTAAAGCATGAACTTAGCAGAGGCTCATGAATGCACAAAGCAGGGAGTTGGCTGGGAAATTTATTGTTGTCCAGGATGGCATATTATGTAAATCTTGCTGGAGAGTTCTTTTGAAGGGGTGGGTAATGAGTGTAAGACTTTGTTTTATAGGAAAATAATGAAGGAGGAAAACCAACAGAAAGGTAGGGATGGCAGCTCAGGCAAAACGAGCATCTCGCCCAAGGCTCTTTGTGGTCTAAGTCTCAGCTCTGAGGGCTGGAGATGAGGAAAGGAGTAGGGTAAGATGGAAAGGGAGGGGGAGGCAGACTGGGAGAGGACATGGAGCTGCCTACAGCTGTATATTGACATTTCTTTTTCTCCCCTCAGCTTTCCCCCATAGCTGCCTGCTCAGCCCAGGAGCAGAAGTGTGAGACACTGTGGACCTGGTGACCCAGTAAGGGACTGGAGGACATTAGCACATGGTATTTTTATGCTTGACTGAAGGACTCATGGATAGACATGATTGGGAAAGGATGTTCCTGAGCTTGGAGGAAGGGGTTTTCTTTCTTTGTTTCAATTTGGTTAAAGGCTTTGTGGAAACTAAGAACAGGACCATGTGCCCAGCTGAGCTGGCAGAAAGCATTTCTGTGTGCATGATGGATGCAAGAAACTGGGAATAGTTTACACATAGCACCTTTGGCTTATGCTAACTTGACAGTGCGATGCTGCACCCTGAGACTGCAGAACACAGTGAGCAAGCAATGTGATTACATGAGCAAGCAAGCAATGTGACTACGTGCATCAAGGTCTGGAAGGAACTCCATAGGATGTTACTGTCTGCAAGCCCTGGAGAGCATAGTGCTGGCCTTGCGTGTCCTTGCTACTAGGGAGATGCTCCATGGGAAAGCAGATATGGGCACCTGAAGGGACTGTAACTACTGAGAGCAGCACCCAGGGCCTCAGGAGCCACTGGGTGGCGTATGAACACTTATGTTCACAACGGAGCAGGCTTAGTGGAAAAAAACAAAGGCAGAAATATATGTAGATAATTACATGGACTCTCTTTGGACTGGAGTGAGAGTAGGTGAAACCAAACTGGCGTACATTATGAAAGTGGTTATATGTCATGTCTCCTTTAACAAATAAAAGTCCAGATGATCAAGCACCAAGGAGTAAAGTTCAGAGGCTGTAAAAGCAATCAGGTAATGAAAAATCACGATGCAGCCTCGCCTCCACCATGCAGGGCACAAACAGGGGACTACAGCGGTAATGGTGGCTGAAAAGCTCCTGGCAGACAGCTGCCTAGAATAATTCCTGGTGCTGAAATACCGTGCTGGCAACAGTCAGGAGTTCCTCTTGTTTGTACCTTACTCAGCTTGGCACTGGTTGTGCCATCGCTGCAGTTATTTCGGTTGTGCAGTCCCTCCAGGCACTGATGCTGCAGGATGGCCATGGGTCCCTGAGCACAGCCCTGCTCAGCTCTGCTCCTCAATTCTTTTGTTTCATAGAATCACTAGGTTGGAAAGGACCCACTGGATCATCGAGTCCAACCATTCCTATCAGTCACTAAACCATGACCCTCAGCACCTCATCCACCCATCCCTTAAACATCTCCCTAGACAGCCTGTTCTAGTGCCCTATGACCCTTTCCATGAAAATTTTCCTATGTGAACAGCCTCTTCTGGGCAGTTGCCTTCACCTAGGGGGGCTGTGGGCAGGTAGCTTGCCAGTAGTTGGCCCCACAAGCTGGCCGAGGCCAAGAGGGAGATTTCTGCAGCAGTCAGGAGCCAGCAATACTCAGCACCCTCCAGACTTCTCGTGTTTTCCTCCCCCATCCAGTTTGTCCCTGCCTGATCTATAACCCTTGTGGCCTTTCATGGGCTCCTTTCCCTATAACTGTTTAATGTGATTAAGAAAATATTTGTAATGCTTCTATCTTGGTTCTCCTTGTTGCCTGCAATTCCCCCTGCAGGAATCCAAGCTGTCACTGCACCGTGTGGCTGGGTCTGTGAATATTACAATGGAGGGTCACTCAGAGGAGTTAGTCATTCCTGTCAGGGCAAGGCCCCAGAGCAAGAGAGAACAGGAGAGACTACCTAGCTGTGACAAACATCTTGAGTCATGTTTTATCTCCTCTTATCAACTGTCAATACAAATGAACAAGAAACTCATTTTAAGAATATTTCATTTATGCAATGCTGGAGTTGGGACAGGGAAGGGGGGAGCAGTACTAAGATAAATAATCCTATTTTCAACTAGTTCAGATAAGCATTTGTTTGGAATGCAGCAGCACTGATGTGAATGCTGTTTAGCACCCCCGAAAACCCCCCATATTTGCAGTACAGGAGCCACCAACGCGCTTTCATGGTATTCAGGCATAAGCACAAACATCTCACAAGTGGCGAAAGGCGGGCAAGAAGATTTATCAGTCAGGCCTGGGCTGTGTTTGCTTATGTGTTAGTCACGGTCAGTCATCCACCTTCCCTCCTTTGCATGAGATGCGATCATTAGGTGTATCTGCTCTCAGCTACGAGTCATTCATCACTCAGCACTCACCATCAAATCATTGGCAGGCAGTGGCTGTCCCCAACCTACAGCTGTTACAGGGGTAAGAATGAGTCTTGGGTGTAGAGGGCAAAAGAAAAGCAGGTCAGCAGAGCAAAGCGATGATAGCCTGGAAGCACGTTAGCTCTCTTCTGCCAGCTAAAGGAATTTTTTTTTCATCCAGCCTGGAGGAAAGAAGGAAAGCGGAGGTGAACAGCCTTCTGCAGTTTGTTGTCCCTCAGCAGTTGTCCTGCCCTGCCATGGGATGTTTTCTTCCTGCCTCTGCGACCCAGGTCTCTCTGCAAGAGGGAAAACATTCCCTCAGGGAGCTGAAGTCCTCACTGGCTGTGAAAGGGACAGTGCTCTGTGACTTTTGGGGTTTTCAATGGAACAATGGGCTGATTCCGTGGCTGCTTTTCAATGGGTTGCCTGGTAAGGGGTAAGTTTACTGGGAGGTGATTACCCTTCCAGAGCAATGTCTTAACATGTGAGCCCTGATGGAAAACAACACTCCTGCTGTGAGGGGAAGATCTCTCATTCCTTAGAATAGGCTAGGAGGGCATCCACTCTGTAGTCTCCTCCCTTCAGAGGCACAAAAGTGACATCCCCTGTCCTCCAGATGGGAAGCTGAGGCAAAGAACAAAACAGTTTTCATCCATTGCAGGGGAAGTTCTTCATGGAAAGAAGACTGGGGGGCTGCATCTCAAGTTGATGCCCTCAATATCTCCTCTTCACTGCAGGCTGTGGTTTCTGGGGAAGTCACTTCATCTGGATTGAGATTAGACAGCACCACAAGGGATTTTTGACTAACAAATGAGAGTGAAATAAGAAAGAGAAAGCAAAGCCTGGCCTTTGAACAGACAGACATTTACACATGTCCTTATCTGTAAAGGTTTCCTCAGCATTTAGAATGGGTGTAAGCTCTCTCATCTGAACAGCACCCAAACCCCCAGCTGGCTCCAGCAGACTGCAGGAGGCACACGAGTGAAGTCTAATGAAAACCCAGGCACAGTATCCCCAAAGTGACAGTCACTCCAGTCTCAAGTAGGATTGTGAGCTGTGATCTTCTTCCTGGGCTGCCAGAGAGCAGCCTGTATTTGGAGAGCTTCTCCAGCACAGGGGTGTCACTGTTTAGCTGAGCATCCCCTCCAATTGATTCCTTCCCTACTGCCTTCCTGTGGCTTCAGGGTTGATCATGCTGTATGATCGTGTGCCAGCAGGAGAATATCATTACTTCTTGCTTTATTTTTTTTTCTCCTTTATTCCTTTCAGAATAATAGAGTCCTTCCTTCCCCAGTTTTGTTGTTTGCACAAGACCATGCAGTCCAGGACACTCTGTCTTAAGGAAGAAAAGAAAAAAATAAGAAGAAACAATAATATAAGTCAAACATTAAATATTATAGTTAATAAGCAGGACTGCCTGCTTTGCCTCTCTCTGCACTGCCCAAAAAAATGCTGATAAAACTAGATAGATATGTGACTTGATGCTGGTGCCTGAATACATTAGTCAATTTTAATCTTTTTATTTTGCAATAATATGGCATTGACTGTGCCCTTTCTGTCTGAGGAAAGTTTATCATATTTGGAAGCACCTGTATGAGAAAAATAAGGTTTATTGATATCTTTTCATAGGATGATTTGGCGCAGTGTTGCTTAGGGCCTTGGTCTCCTCAGAGTATATATTTCAACCCAGCACCAGTCCTGGGCTCCCAGCAGCTTTTGACTAGGTTTGTGGGAGAGCAGGGCTGGTCTGGCTGGGATGCTTACATAAAATGGGGTACCCCCCCTCCACTCACACCGTGAGCCTTGCTTTCCCCACAGGTTTGAATATCTCCCCACTTCTGTTCTAGGGGTAAATGATGGGATGCTGAATGTGGCCTTAGGAAAATGTGTTCTCCAAAGTTCCTGAGGTCCAGGAACAGACACAATTTTAGGTGAATTGGTGGGAAATCTGAGGGGCTTTGCATGCATCCTTAATGGCTCTTCTGAGCTGGAGAGCATCCCTGTTTACCTCTTCTTCTACATTGCCACATGGAACTCACCTTCCATCTTGAAGATTGAAATGTAGAGCTTTAGGACTGTAGAAGGAGATGATGGTGACACTAGAGTTTCTATTTGTGTGTATCACGAAACATACAGCACAGCCTCCTATTCAAATAGCAATTTTTTGCCACAGCACGAATACCTCCTACAAGACTTGGGGTGCCCTCAGCTTGCACTAAAGTGACTCTCAGCCAAGGGCACTTGCCACCTCCCAGGAGGTGCTGAGTGGTGGGTAGCACGGCATCAGGAAAACCAGGCTGGGGCAGCAGAGGCGGAGCTGATTGATGCTGAAGGATGTTTAAGTGTTGGATGATGGAAATGTGGCATAGCACCTGCTTCATGGGGTCTGGCTGAAGTCGATGCTATTAGTCCCTTGCTTTCATGAGTATGAAACACACCCACACAATGTAAAAGCGGCATCTTACTGATCAAAGTCAGTTCCCTCTCTTTCGCATCCACTTTGCTATTATTCATGTTTCACAGCTGGACCAATGTGTGACACATTGCAGTCCTTAATTTTTCTTGCTTTGGATTATGAATATTTGCAATGTTTACCTGCTTGGAGAAATAACACGTTTTACGTAGTGATAAATGTACCTTATATTTACTCAGAAGGGCAGCTTGGATTATGAATCCAATGCTGATTAATTAATTAACTACATGATGGATCTAAGTAGAGCAATATGCTTTCGGTGTTGGTGACACCAGGGATGGTGCCTAGCAAGTCAGTCCATCACAGATGTTGCATTTATTTTATTTTAATATTTCTTGATTCCAAAACAATAAAATGCTGCTCGTGGGTAAACTTACTAAACAAAGGAGACTGCCAATGGGCCTGACAACGTTTCCTTGGTAACATTTCTTAGCTTTTACCCCAGTGATTGATATCCAAGGATAGCCATTTGCTTCTGCAGAGGAGCAGGAGAATATGGCTCAATGATTCTTTTCCAGGCTCCTGAAAGCATAAAGAGGAGAAGCAATCCATTATAGCTGATGTGGCTTTCCTCATTATTTAAAAAAAAAAAAAAAGGAAATGAAAACACCCGACAACAACCAAGGGAAAAAAGGAGACAAATTGCACTTGGAATCTGATCCAAAAAACTCGTTGTACTTGACAGAAAAACTCTTTGAATTCACAGGGCTTCAGACCGGATTCCTGATGTGTGTTTAAGACTGACCACAATCTGAACACATTTCTCTGCTGTGTTCTTTCCTTTCCTTGATTAAAAAATCTTGTGCCAGCAGTGTTTATTTTTCTGTTTGTGCTACTCAGCCCTGGTGTTCGTGGGGAACCCTCAAGACCTCCTACCTTCGGAAAGAATCAGCCGTGGGGGGCTAGGTCCTGCTTTGATGCAGCAATAAGTTATCCCTAGATTTAATACAACTGAGGAAAACTGCTTTTGAAAGTTCAATGAGAGCTGGGTGTGTGAGGGAGACAGTATGGACAAGTCACCCTTCACAGATGACAACTCTTGCATTTCCCTCACTCCTCATTGCCCTTCCATCCCTCTCCAGCAGCTTTGCAAGCATCCATGCTGTTTATTTGTAGAAACACTCAAATAGTGCCACTCATGCCAAAGCCCTTTGCAGTCACTGAAATGCCAATGCTTGTGCAGTGATTGTGACTACTAACAGAAGTGCCCAGCTGCCAGTGCTCCAGCAGTACTGCCAACTTCAGTCAATAATGGCTGTGTCAAACACCCAAATCCATATGAAATTAATGCTGAAGACCCAGTAGACAGCTTTCCCTTCTCTGCAGACATGGGATCAGCACTCTGTGTTGGCTTCAGCTGAGTGGATGAAGAAGGGTCACTTTGCTGGTCTTCGTGGTGATCCAGGTGTCTGAATGAAGAGTTGGGAGGGCAGTGGTGCTCAGAGGCAGCAACATTTTCACCCTATTTGCTTCTCCTTGGCCATGCCCAAACTCAGTTCCATCTGCAGGAGGCTTGACGGAAGTTGTCACACTGCCTCTGTGCTATTTGCCGTGTCCTCCTTGGATTTCTTTTCCTCACTGAGGATTCTTCCCATCTTTCCCTTTTTTAGGGGCTGAGGTGAAGGGAATAGCAGTCCTACCCACAAAAAGAGGGGTTGTCAGCTTCAACAGGGCAGCAGCAATGTGTGCTTTCCATGGGGCTATGGGAGGAAAAAGGAGTTTGCACATTTCAGAAACCATTAAAACTGAGCAAAAAGAGGAAAACTCATGAAACAATACATCTTTTTTGGGGGTTGGTTGGATACTTGAGAGGTTCATCCTTACTTTCTTTCATGCAACTCCTCCATTGTGGTTCTATATCCCAATAATAACTTTCTCCAAGCTTCCCCCAAACAAATACCTTTTCCTACTCATGTCTCCTAACCACAGAATCATAGAATCATGGAATCATAGAATCATAAAATCACTAGGTTGGAAAGGACCCAGTGGATGATCATGTCCAACCGTGTCACAGTACATACAGCCCTTCCCTATTTTCTCTTTTCTTCTGCCATAGGGCCTCTCACTTCTTTGCAGCCCTCCCCCTCCCCCTGCCATTACCACCAGCAATCCAAAGGTTCTTGGTCACTGGCAGAAGAGAAGCAGAGGTGAGTGCAACTTGGTCTCTTCTCCCAAGTGACAGGGAACAGGAAAAGAGGGAATGACCTCAAGCTCTGCCAGGGGAAGTTCAGACTGGATGTTAGAAAAAAAAAATCTCGTGCAAAGGGTCATTGGGCATTGGAACAGTCTGCCCAGGGATGTGGTTGTGTCATCTTTCCTGGAGGTGTTTAAGGGATGGGTGGATGAGGTGCTGAGGGACATGGTTTAGTGGCAGATAGAAATGGCTGGACTTGCTGATCCAGTGGGTCTTTTCTAACCTAGTGATTCTATGATTCTATGATTCTGTGGTTGATGGCCCAAACACTGACCCTTGTGGAGCATGTGGGCCCTTGCAGCTCTCACGGTTGCTGCAGTCCAAGGTGCATGTGGCAGCCAGGAGGCTGATGGACATGTGAAGGACAGGCAGTGGGTTCACAGCACACCTCACTTCTGTCAGGCAAGGGGCTAAATCAATAAGTACACAACAAATCAATGCTGGTAAGATTTTTTTTGGTAATGTGATCTTTTCCATTAGGATGCTCACTATTGCTCCATTAATAGTCCACATTCAGCTGCCAGTGCTGGGTGGTACCAAAGGCCTGAGGAAACTTAAAATTAAAAAAATATGGACTGCAATTGATCCAGCAAGTTGCAAAATAATATGATACAAGTAGGAGATTTTATTTTTGTAAGCCGAGTATCTTATTTTCCAAAGCCTGAGATGCGTTCACATACTACAGAAGCATTATATTGCTTATAAAATTATCCAGTCCTTTTTTTAATCTAGCATTAGTACAGCCTGTCGCATATAACTCTTTTTAAGACGCACTTCACAGTTGTACTGTGTATATAATTATTTCTCTTTGTTTTTCTCTGCTATTTGTTTCATCTGATGTCTCCCTCTTTCCAATGATGGATTGTCTGTACCTGCAGACGTAAATAAAGCCTCTTAGTCCTTTAAGTCCATGTCCCAGCATCAGCATATCTGTTGCTGTTTCTCTTACCCAAATAGAGACATTTCAATGGATGCCTTTTGAGGGTTTGGGGAACAGTGCTATACATGTTGAGGAAAGGAGTGGAGATTGGTGGACTCCTCCTCCCGTGTGCAGAAGGAGAGAGGTGGTCTAAGGGCTGCTCCCCATGGAGACAAAGAAGGGCCAGAATGCCTTTGCAAACAGGGATTTTTGCAGGGATTCCCTCTCCAGGGAAAGCAGATACTTTCTGCTTATAGGAAGGATATCCTTTTCCCAGGAGCAAGGGAAAACTTGGCTCCATAGGCTGAGTTTTGGTACATGCTGCTGGTCAGCCAGATTGGTCCTGCCCACTGGTACTTGGCACCAGGGAGAAAAATCTCACTGGGGTGACAGGCACATGAGCTTTGGGGTCATCTCTTTTCTCTTTCCCTGAAGTGATCACCAAGCACTCCAAAGGTGGTAGCTGAATCACTGAAGATGGGTTTTGCAGGAATCCAAACAAGACCATGGCAACTCCTGAACTAGGGAAGCTCAGAGCCTTAGGGAAGACAAAACAGAAAGAAAGGCAGTAGAAATCAATATCCTTTTTCCTGGTCAACTCATCCTTCCCTGCAGTCCTACTGTGAGGCTGTCAACTTTCATGAACCTCTTGTGTCTCTCATCTACAGGTGAAGTCTCTGTCTACCCACCTCCATTCCCTCCAAACCCTCTCATGCTCTCCAGCCCCCACAGGACTTGGTTCGTGTTGTTATTGCCAGAATCTACTGCCTGCTCTCAGCCCCATGCCTTGCCTTACCTTTCACTCCAGGTGTTTCCCCAGGTGACCTGCTCCTTTTCCCCTCCTAACTCTAGCTACAACTACCAGAAGAAAAAAACAAGCAGCTTTCTGCTTTGCCAGCCAGCTATCCCTTTCAGCATAGAGCATAACATGCACAGTCAAGTGCAGACAAATGCATTGCAACAGCTACACCTCCCACCACAGCCTGTATCTGTTTACAGCACCAAAATGAAACTTTGTCTTCATGCCACTGAAAAGGAGGAAGTTTCTGACAACATTAATACTCTGCAGATCTAGGCAAGCGTCCTAGTGTTGTTAGGTCCATGCTTCATGGACCTGCTCTCATATAGACAGGAAGCATTTAGAAAAATTAGCCTCTAGGAGCAAGGTAGCATCTTCAGAGAAAGTGTTCAGGAACACTGGCTTGATCCAAACCTACCTAGAACTGATTCGGTCTTGTCCCATGGGTTTATAAATTACTACTATAGCTAGTTTTGAGGGGAATATGCAACCATTCTCCAGAGGAGGCAACTCAGCCTTCAGTGATGTAGTCCTAAATGTTGAAAGGCAGAGAAGAATCACCCTAACTGAAGGTGATATCCCAGGAAGGAGACTCCTCATTGCATTTTGATTATAGTCCAGGGCTTTTCTGGCCTGGAAGAGAGGACAGTGGAGACTTTCTACCTTAGGTACAAGATCAGACTGACTGAGGTGAAGAAATTGAAGTTAGGTAGCCCCTATTCGTTTCTGAGAAAAAGGATGTATGATCTTAGGCTTGTGCTACAGCCTGAATTAGTGGAGTAAGTACACTGTAACCATCCTCTTCCTTGCAGCACTGTTTTTCTCCAAATAATGGAAAGCAGGAACTGGAAATGTGCTGATATGATAAGGGGGTTGGAGGAGAGGCAAGGTCAGATATACTCTTGTTGCTGTCTTCTTGGCTCTATACATACACTACTTGCTTCTCTAAAGGCCAAGGAAGAACTTAGAGACTTTAGAAAGTTGTATTAGCTGTGTCACACCCCTGCCCTTTATACCTGGATGCATATGGTACGTAACTAAGGAAACTAAACATGCTGCAGGTACCTTGGTTTGAAATGTCTCAGCTGAGAGCCAGTTGAAACACAGGACTTCTCTTCCACATGAAATCCTGACATTTGCAAAAATTTGTTTCAGCAGAAAAATGAGTCATTTTACCCCTGAAAAGGAAACTCTGTGGGGAGGGAGGAAAAGGGAAAAAGATTGCTTGGAAAAATCAAGCCATTCCTTTTTTTTTTTTCCCCCCCACAATGTTGAACAGAGGAACAGCTGCCTCGGTCTCCTGAGGATCTCCCCAGCCACGAGCTGAGCAGCCTCAAATCCCAGTGAGTTGCTGCCTGCACTGGAGCTCCTGTGGATTTGTGCTTCCTACAGCAGAACTAAGCCCCATCTGGGGCTGGAAGATGCTGTTCTCTCATCAGCATCACCTCGAGCCAGCAGGGAACCAACCTTGCAATAACCAACCTGCTTCCACCGCCCAATTTCAGTTTTATATTTTTCCTGTGTTTTTTGGGGTAAAAGTTTGTTTAGCTGGAAAATGCCTTGTGAGCCTTTCTTGACACATCTACATGTTCCATAGTCACTTGTAGGTTTGCTACTTTAAAAAAAAGTATTTTTTTATCTGAAGGTAGCAAAACAACCTCATCAATGCAAACTCTCGCATGGCTGTGTCGAAGCTCTGAGCCTCTCTCCTTGTCTGCAGAAGGAGGCCACAGTGACAGTACTTGTGTATGATGAAAGAGAGTGTACAGTGATGCTAGAAGAAACAACCTGTTAAGATGACTGGCTCACTGCTCTGCCCAAAATGGCAACAGTTGAACACACAATACACTCAAAGATGATTAAACTGGGGAAGTGTAATGATATATGAAACCAATTTTTATTAATACCAGACTGAAACGCAGAGTCTTGTATGAGGGAGAGAAATCTCCATGCTTCTAGTAATGGAGATCAGAGCCTTAATGATCATTACACTACTAAAACTGTACACTAATACCACAGCAGGTCATGGGGGTCAGAGCAAATGCTTCTTTCTTTGTATTACATGCTTTTATGTCTTCATTTACTCCACCAATTCTCTCATTATTTCCTCCTCATCTGCTATTCACAGGCATAATTTCTTTGGCTGACATTCTCCTCCTCTCTCACTAAGAGACAATCGATATTACATCATCTGCCTCACTGCAATGCCTCATACACCATGAGATATGTTGGAGCAAGTTCCTCTGGGACTTGTTTTCCTGCCCTGCTCTCTCTGAATCAGTAAGGAAATGAGGATGCTCTACAAAGCACAGAGGTGCGGCTGGAGTGCAGCCCAGGCAGCACATTGGCTACTGTTTCAATCCCGCTGTCTGGGAGGCAGTGCCTGCCCAGGAGAAATCCATATGCTGCCATTTGCTCTTGTAGCCTGCCTTAATAAGCCGTTAATGAGGAGAATAATGTAACAAATTAATTGAGTCCATTCATTAATTAAAAAAGGTCAATGGAGGTACTGGGGATTTACCCCAATGTAGCAAAGCAGGATAATTTCCCATTTCTCCCTCTGAAAATAAATCAATCTAATGATCAGGTATGAGTCCTCACAGTGTCAGTACAGGAGTAGCAACACTTGCCCATCTTCTCTTGGTAAATACATACCATTGGAGTGGCATGACCGTTCTCACAGCTCTATCCTCTTGGCTATGTTACTGTAAATCACTGGGTAATTAAAGCCAGTTAATTTCTCACAGTTCTATTTGGTTTTGTGGTGACTCCTGTGCTTCCATGCACTGCTGTCTTCTAACAGGCTTGTATGGAAGAGGGACCTCTTATAATTTTGAAATATATTGTCAGATGGTTCAGGAGGGAGAACTCTCCTTTTTTTTTTTTCTTTTCTTTTTTTTTTTTTAAACTGTCTTTTTTTCTCTTTTCATTTTACTTCCTGATTCAATACTGCCTACCTTCCCTTGCTCTTAACTAGCCAACATTTCTTACTCCTGGGCTGTCTGCAAAGGAAAGCTCTGAAATTTAATAAAAGCCTCTTAAGCGATTTGGGAGTGCGTAGGAGAAAGAGATATCTTTAAAAGCAAACATTACTGCTTGGGTGTACATATAGCATAATAGGATTTTCTGCTTTGTGAATCTGAACTGTTAATAAGACAATCTGAGATTAAGGAAGAATGGTAAGATTTTTATTTAAGTATCCATTTGAACATGTTTTGGCTGTTTTCAGAGAAAATTATGTCAAAAGATACCCCACATCCTAATAAAATTAAGATGGGAACGCATTTTTTCCAACAATTTGTTGCAGAACACCTTCTTTCTTCCTTTGCCTGTGATTTTGCTTTTTCCTTTACTGAGTTTCTCCTCCAGATTTCTTTCATCCCTCTCCCATTTTTCTTATATTTTATTCCTCTAAGACCAGGCTGCTTCTTTCTAGAGAGTGACTGAGAGGAATGTGAAAATGAGTTGCCCAGGTCTTACTCACAGTTTCCTCTGTGTTTGCCCTGCATTACTGGGGCAGACCAAAGCTGTACAGATGAAAAGATGCTCACAAGCTACTCTGAGTAAGCTGCTGTTTAGGATCCTTTAGTGTGCTATGCCTCCTTCCTAAAACAGGATGCTCTAGACCAGCGGCCCCTGTTAAAGATAAGCAATTTAATTATAGCGACAAGATAAAAGCAGAAATGGCTCTCAGACAAAACCTCTGATGATTAGATCAGAAGTGATGTGAAAGGACACCCACTGAGGAAGAAGGAACTCAGCACTGATAATGTGGGGCACTACTACTTGGACCTCAGAATATGATTTCCTTGCTTTTTCCAAAAATAAAAAGCCTGGGAGCTCATATCAAAGGGACTCATGGCTCTGTATGGCAGGTGATTCTTCCTGTTTTTTGGCCCTCTCTTGTATCCAAGCCTGATCATGTACTGATATAGTGAAGATGAAATGTAAGAGAATAGTAGAAAATGCCATATTTTCAAACAGAGTTACTGCAGCATGTCAAAGCTAGGGAGAATTGCAAAGAACATCAGAAGGGTCTTGATACAACAAGACAACCAGGCAACATTATGGCAAATGAAATGGAGTGTAAAAACTCCAGGAGGCAATGCAGAACAGAAGAAATAATTGACTGTAGTCACTCTGAGGAAAGAACATATTGGTGTCACGAAGAGAAGGGAAATGAAAGTACCAGTCAATGGTGGTCCTAAAAGAAGTGGAGAGATGCTAAACTGTAGATGGAAATTGTTATTGGGTAATGCAGATGTGATGATGTAAATAAATGATATGATCAGCCTTTAGATGCTGCATATATACATTGTCATCAGATTTTGGAAATGATGTAGCAGCAAACAGAAGAGAGTTCAAGAAGGCTGCCACAAAGGAAGGGACAGGGACAGACTTCCAAAGAGACTGAAAACATCAAAATCACTTGGCACAGAGTGGAGATAACAATGGGAGAAAAAGAAAGAGAGAAGAGACACAGGAGAGCTCTCACTTAACTGTCCTCAAGCCTAAATAAAGGAAGATGGAGAACTTGAAGAATGTAAAACCACGCTGAAAAACAACTCTAATCCACCACACAGATCATCCTGGGGATTCAATTGCCTTGTGGATATCCTAGAGATTTCTTGTCCTGGAGGGGCATGTGATCCACATGCTAGGCTAGGTAAGGAAGACACATGTGCAGGGGTTTTCTGTTGTCACTTCACCTATGCAAAAGCATCCATCCCCATCCTGCAGCACTGCAGCTGAGGGCTCAGCATTTGTCCCTTTGCAGCCCAGGGTGCAACTCTGGACCTCTCTTGGAGAAGCAATACCCTGGGCAAGCTTTGACCAGTCCCACCGTAGGTTTAAACCCGGATAGGCAAGCACACTGGCACTGAAGATGCTGTTTGCACACGTGGGGTCCCACCAGCAACATGGAGGTGATGTTGTAGCTGACAGAACTGGTGCTGCAAGGCTAAAATCCATGAAACAATGTTTTGGTCCTATGACAAGGCTCACCACAGGTTGTATGACTAACTTAGTGGTTTTCTATGATTGGGGTAACCTCAGTAGTGGATATGGGTAAACCAATTGATATCATCTGTCTAGACTTCTGTAAAGCCTTTGACACAGTCCCCCACAACATCCTTCTCTCTAAATTGGAGAGATATGGATTGGACGAGTGGATGGTTCGGTGGACAAGAAACTGGTTGGAGGGTCATATTCAGAGAGTAGTGGTCAATAGCTCAAAGTCCAGGTGGAGATCCATGACAAGTGGTGTTCCTCAGGGGTCCATACTGGGACCGGTGCTGTTTAATATCTTCATCAGTGACATTCACAGTGAGATTGAGTATACCCTTAGCAAGTTTGTAGATGTCACTGAACTGAGTGGTGTTGTTGGCATACCAGAAGGACCCCATCATCCCATGTCATCCAGAGGGACCTGGACAGGCTGGAGAAGTGGGCCTGTGAGAGCCTCATGAGGTTCAAGAAGGCCAAGGGCAAGGTCCTACAAGTGGGTAGGGACAATCCCTGTTTTCAGTACACAACGGGGGGATGATGTGATTGAGTGCTGCCCTACAGAGAAGGAGTTGGGGGTACTGGTCAAAGAGAAGCTCAGCTTGGGCAGCCTGGTCTGGTGGGACACATCTCTGCTCATGACAGGGGGGTTGGAACTAGATAATCTTTAAGGTTCCTTCCAAACCAAACTCTTCAATGACTCTCTGATCCTTTTCTCAAAGCAGAATAGTGGGCACTTATCTTGGAGCAAAGGCTGCAGCTCCAGCTGGGCAGTCTACACCACCTGCTCCACTGGTAGCCAATACCTCCATGCAGATGTTGCTGCTGAGGGGGGATGTTGCAGTGCAGACCTCAGACTGCAGGAAGTGCCAGAACCTTTCTCCTGGGGCAGGGGCATTTGGCAGAGCTGCCTGCAAAAGGTGTTCTTGGGCGGAGGAGTTCCTGTAGCAGGAGGCTATGCTGCAGAAGGCAGTGAGAAGAATGCACAGCATCAGGGAGGCTGAGAAGGAGCTACAGAACTATCCAAGCACAGTCTGCAGTGGACACACAGCCGCTGGTCAAACAGCTGAAAACTTCTCCATCAGCCATGAAGAGTAGGACTTGAGGGTGATGGTGCATGAGGAGGTCAACATAAGCTGCCAGCGTATGCTTGCCGCCCAGAAAGCCAACAGTGTCATGGGCTGTATCAAAAGAAGTGTGACGAGCAGGTCAAGGGAGGTGATTCTACCCCTTCACTCTTCTCTCATGAGACCTCACCTGGAGTCCTGCATTCACTTCTAGTGTCCTCAGAACAGGAAGGACTTGGATCTGTTACAGTGAGTCCAGAGGAGAGCCACAAAGATGGTCAGAGGACTGGGGCATCTCCCATGCAAAGACAGCCTGAGTGATTTGGCTTGTTTTGTGTAGAGAGAAGGTGGCACCTGGGAGACTTTATAGTAGCCTTCCAGTACTTAAAGGAGGCCTGCGGGAAAGCTGGGGAGGGGCTTTTTGTTAGAGTGCAGTGATAGGATGAGTGGTAGTGCTTTTAAGTTGGAAGAGGGGAGGTTTAGATTAGGTATTAGGAAGGAATTTACTGTGAGGGTACTGAGGCACCGGCATAGGTTGCCCAGAGAGGTTGTGGATGCTCCAAGTCTGAAGGTGTTCAAGGCCAAGATGGATGGGGCTTTGAGCAAGTAGAATCTAGTGGAAAGTGTCCCTGCTGATAGCAGGGAGATTGGAGTTAGATGTTCTTTGAGGTTCCTTCCAATCCAAACCATTCCATGATTCTATGCTGTGAGGGGAAGGAGGAGTACAAAATTTCTGCCACCCGCTTCTTAGCAGACTTGCCACTGTACAGTTTTCTAACTGCAATTTTGCTATCTTCCTCTCCCTTAAGGAGCAGGTAACTCACCTACCTGTCTGTCTCCTCCATCACAGATACTCCGCTTTCAGTTAATTCTCTGGTCTCCATTTCACTAGCTTCAGATGCACTTAAGCCTTTGAGCAGTTGCTTTAAATTCAGCAAAACCATTTGCAAAAGTGAGAACCACCCAAGTGAAGAAGAGTTTACCTACAATTTGCAGCAATTGCTTGCATTTAAACTCTGGAGTGCATAGCTTTTTGAGCCAAAAAGATTTAGACACTCTATATGCAGGATTGTTGCATTCTCCTAAAGCAGTGAATGATTCATTCCAGTCGTGACTGAAAAACTTAGGGCTTGCCTACAGTTGGAAATTTACCAAAATAGTTATTCTGGAAGAAGCCTTGGGGTAGTGGCTCTTCTTCTAGAATTAAAATGCCCACACAACATTTGATAACAACGTTGTTATTTGGGAAGAGCTGTTCTGCCACATTTGCAAGTGTTGATCCTTATGTCAGAGGATGCCGAGTGGGTTATCCTAGCTGTGGGATTTAAAACAAGGAGGTAAGAAAGGGTTTGTTTTGGTGTCTGAGCATAATAGTAGGTCTGATCTGCAAATGTGTTTTTGAGACACCCATAAAACCAAATGGGTGGAAACAACATAGCAGATTATTAGCACCAAGGTCCTCTGCTATACCGGAGGCGTAACAGTGCAATGGAGCTTATTTTATGACCTAATTTCTACTTTAAGTTTTCCATCAGAGATTGCCTGGTACATAAGGACACATTGCTATAATTTAGTCATATTTCTTCCTGGTGTCATGTTACAGTGGCTACCAGAGAGAAAGATCTGGTTTGACCCTTTCTACTTATAAACACCCTCATTGAACCACACGCCCCTCAACACTGAGGTGGTACAGGGCCAGAATATGATCAGGCCAATGTACGGCTTCTCTGGGAACACAAAACCTGGCAAGCCACTCAGATGCTTTATTTCCCAGTTTTTTGCCATAATGCTAGCTGTGGTGGTGAATCCAAACCCAGCAAGACTTCTCTTCCCTGTAAATGTAAGGACCGCTTGTCTTGACGTGGACCATCAAGAGGGCTGCTGCCCAGTTGCACCCTGGGCTGTGTGGTACTGCTCTTCATGGGCATCACGTTTCTCATGTTGAGACTTCCTTCAGGCTAGGTGAGGACCACATGCTTGAAATGTTGCTCCAGAAAAAACATCCATGCAACACCTTCAGGCCACTGCCTCCCAGCCACATGGAGACCTGGAAGGCTTCTGGTATTACATACGCCAAAACATTAGACATTAAACTCAGTGTAAAGTAATTTTGACCAAATCCTTTGATGCATAGGAGTACTTTGTGATTTTGTTAATGCTTAGCATTGCAGCTGCTGCGAAGTCTCTGCTGTTAAAGGGCCTCTTGCCCTTGGGATGGCTCTTGCCCTGTGGCAGAAAGACCTCCAGCACAATGAAGATCAGCATTCCTGATCTTTCCACATTGAAAAGGCATAGCAACTAGTAAGAAAAAAAAAAAAAAAGGTTTTTGGTCCTAGAAATATGTGAAGAAAAGTGCCAGAAGGCACAATTCCTGCCTTTCACAACCTTTCCAGTTACCTCTGAAAGCCAGCTGCTGTAAGTGTCATGGCCAGTTCTAGTCTCCAAGTGTCCCCTTTCCATTTGGTGGACACACCAGAGCAGACACTGACTGGAGAAGGAATGAGAAATAAATAAACTATTTTACTACCTGTGCAATAGCCTTTATTGTCTGGTTCGTAAAATATCCCTGTGGCCTAATATATGCCATAAAGGCAGTTTAGGCTTTTAATGGATAAACAAACATAAACGGCAATGCACAGGCAGGATTTAAGACCATCCACAAGCAGTTCATTTTCAGGCATTGTAAACTGGCAGGAACACATTAAAATCTATGCATATTTCTGGAGAAAGTATAACTGGGAAGGAAGCCTAGAACATCTCACATGTTTCTGCCCCAAGACAAATGTATTCTGGGCAAAGATTACCAAAGTAATGACTAAAAATTACATCCAGGCTTGAGAGGACTCTTTTCTAGGTGGTGATAGGGACAGAAGATCTCTGTGAGCAGAGAAAGGGATGCAATGGAGGACTCAAAACCCTAAAGGTTGAATACAGCTTTACCTAGATTTTGTGTTCCAAAGATTTTACGCAGGAGACATGAAGAGCAACAAAAAACCTCTAAGCATGACCAAGCTCGTGGCTCCAGGCTGCACATTTCCATGGGGCAGAGAGTGGGTCTGGGAGCGGAGTCAGCTCCATCCTCCTCCAGGCAGCAGCTTACAGCAATGCAGCATGTGAGGAGATCTGCACAAAGTGTGCTATGACTTTCAAATGAAGCAGCAGCAGGTCAGTTCTGTGCCTACAGCCCAGATACTCGAGTGGAACTGAATCTCGTATTCCCCAAAGCCTTTTGGCAGTGCTGCATCCTCTGGCATTGTGCACAGTACATTGCTTCGTAACTGCTTGAAGTAGCCCTGATGCTCAACAGCCCTTTCTACAAAGTGTAATTACTTTCTGTCTCCTCTGTCTTGCAAGGGCTGGTGGCACAGCTGTAGCATTTGAAATGTAGAGCTGTGCCTGGCCTTCTAACAGAGGGTCAAATGCAGTCCTGGAATGCTCAGGGAAAACTGTATACTTTTTAAAAGAAACACCACAGTTAGATTCAGGTATGGGACTCTTTAATGGCCAAAAGCAGAGAGAACTTTTATTCCTGCCCTGTTGTAGGGTCCCAGGAGCGGACCCTACAACAGGAAAATATGCCTTCCTCTGCAGATGAAGGCGAGGAGGGTCTTATTTTCCAGATATATTTCAGCTGATTGGATTTATCTGTAAGCCAGATATGAGCATGGTGAGAGAGAACTTGAGAAAGAAAATGAGATGCATTTTGCCAGTAAATTGTGAAAACTGAGATTTAACTTCTTATGCATGTGTTCATTCCTGGAGCCTGCATTCCTTGAGTCAGTATTTTCCTAATCTCCACTATTCTCTGAGTACCCTCCTTCAGATCATGGCATTCCCTGGGAAACTGACACTGGCTTGTGAGTAGGCAATTACTTGTTTCTTCCTTCCTGTCAGGAGGAGGAAAAGGAGGAAGATGCCCCAAGGATGATTTTCCACTTCTGGAAAATGGTAGATTACAAATGTAAATGTTGCTTTTTTTGCTTTTGTACTTCAGGTGACTCTAGGTAGAAAAAACTTAAAAAAACAACCTAGTGCAGGTTTGCCTGCAGAGCTTAGGAGTAAGATGAGCGCAGGTTGATTCGACAGGTTTTAACAGTAGTCTGGGATTCATCAGGTTACAGGAGAAAACCATTTGACCTGAAGGATGTCCCTGGCGTTATACTGAGAAAGACCAGCCCATGGCTTACCAGGAGAGTGGGATAGAGGATTAATGGTTGATGAGGATACTCTGAAGGACTGGAACATGCAAATTGATTTCTTTCCAGTTAATAACCTGAGTGAAGCACCCGGATCCTGCCTTAGGAAGTCTGTGGGAGAGAAGTGGTGGTGCAGCAGTGGCCAAGAGGGATTTAAAACCACCCACGCCAGGAAGATTTTATCAACAACAACAAAAAAAAAAAGTCTGCAGGCCCCTGAGCTGAGCTAGCAGTTAGCAGTAGCCCATGGCATTGGCATCAAAAGGCTGGTTGGTCAGCACAGTGGGAGGGCACAGAGGCTTAGTGTTAATGGGGGTAATGCCTGGATCTTGAGGACTCCATGAGAACCCCATGCCATGCTTACTGGCTTGCAGGGGCACAGCACCCTTCTTTCAGTCAGTAGGCTCAGGGAAAGGAGCTTACCTGCTTCTCACCAAGAACAAGACTGGACAGGCACTGGCTGATCCTAACCTGCTGCAAAACTTCTTACCCTGGGAGTTGAGAGATCCCCCACAAAGGGTGCTTGTATTTGCATTTGCTGTGAAGCTAGTTAGCCAATGTGTGAGAATAATATTTTTCTTTATTGGCAGGAACTGGTGTACCCGGAGGTTTGACTTCAGCTTACTCTGGTATTCCAATAACAAGATATTAATGCTGTTATGTTCGTTATGTTAACAAGCTGTGGTGTCTGATATAGTTTAAGGCTTACAATTTCTACAGTGCAGCATGAAGCTCACTGTCCTGTATGAAAAATTTTAAAAAAGCCATTGTCTCTCAGTGGTCTGTTTATGTATTTCTTTTTCAATCCTTTATTAAAGTACTGTTAAAAAATAGGAAGTTACATAAAAGAACCTGTATCTCTTTATTGTAAGTATGTTGGATGGGTTTACCAACTCAATGAACCATTAAAATACATTTACTGACCTGTTTACCTTCCTGAAATTGATGTATGCTTTATATCCAAGCTTAATTTAATTCCCATATTAACATTATTATCTGTAAATACAAAGGGCATGAAGTCTCCCTTTAAGAGAGAGAAATAGATCAAATTGCTTGAAATGGTAGCAGATGTTATTTTTCTCCAAGAAATTCATTTAAATGAATTGCATAAAAACCTGCAGAAAGAATTGGGGAACTGAGCCTATGCTTCATGTAGAAAAATCAGTTTGTAGCAGTTGTGTTCTGGAAACATGGTCTATTATAAAATAATTGAAAACTCCAGTTTCTGTAGGAAGGGGCCCATTTTTAAATACAACTGATTTGCTGGTGATGTAGCCAATGGACTGAAAAACACTTGAAAGTGAAGTCATTTTCCAAACCTGCAGAGAGTCCTGCCCCGATCTCAGAGGCCATTTTCTGCGAGATGACTTTCAAGAATTTTTAAATCTATCCTTGACACTGCAAGGAGAAAATATGACTGCCCCAAGCACTCAGTCACAGCTTTATCAGCAGGTTGAAGACTGCATTTCCATAGCAGAATTTCTTTCTCTCTGAACAACTAATATATCTTTCAATGCCATCCGCATAGCTACATCCTGTAGTGGCTTTGCCAAGATGTCGCTTCTGTTCAGCTGAATATTCATCAGGCTCTGATTTGCTTACATCTGTCCAATGTCAAACTGCAATGATTTTTTTTTTAATACCTGAAATGGTTTTTGACAATGCTGCATGCAACCTAGAAGATTGGTGGGTCTTTGTACAGTACGCTCTTCCATCTCATGACTGCCAAGTATCTCAAAGATGACTGCATCTCCAAGAGCGATTAGCACAATAAGGAAAAAGGAAAAAAGAACTATCTGGTCTGCAGGTTAAAAAAAGAGGGTAGAAAGGGCAACAAGTAGAACCAACACAGATAAATGTTGATTTATTTTCCTTTCCATCATTGCTTCCATAATTTAACCTGACATTTAACCTGGCAGGGAGGTAAAAGGCAGGGACATTGTGTGGTTGAGGAAAAGAAAATGAAGGAGCAGTTCTTTCTGTTTCCAAGAGAGCTGACAATTTATTTTTACACCACCAGAGGAGACACCCCATCATCCTGCTTCCTGCTAGCCAGCTGTTTCAGATCTGTGCCCGGGCTCTCACTGCCTGGCACGTCTCTGTCTATTTGCTTTAAAAACTCATCACCCTAAGCAGAAGCAAAGTACACTCCAGGAATATCCTCTCTGTCACTGCTAAAACAGACTGACGAGAAATTTGCCCCTTCTTACCTAAGATCGCTTTACCATCCCCTTATCATGACAGGCAGATCCAGCTTGTAAGCTCAGCTGTGTCAGCTTAGCAGTTTCTTCTTAACACTGGCACTTGTCAGGGAAATAGAAACCGCAGATTTCCTGGTGCTTACCACAGGAGAGACTCCTCTAGTAACCCAGTGGGGTCCCTCATCAAAAATCTCATCATGGTAAGTGGGAAGTAACCCACAGTTATTGCCCTTCCTACGGGCAGGAAATGGTGGCAATGAATCCAGTCCCATAGAGGTAAGGATGTACCAAAGATCCTTAAGACCCAGCATTCCCAAAAGATAGCGAAGTAGACCTAAATAACCTATTCCCTGCAATGAAAAGCATATGCAGAGGGAGAAATCCTCAACAGCAATTCAACAGAGCAGCAAATCTGTGCTGACCTCGGTGAAGCTTCTCAGATCTGGTTCTTTTCTTCATTTTTTCCCAGTGTATACTCATCACTATTTATAAGAGTTGACTTATTTTAGCACTATAAATCACTATAAAATCCTATAGGAATAATTGTCTTTATTTTCAATCAGTCAGGCTATAGTGGTTCTGTGGCTGTGCCAATCCATAGCCGGGTGTGTTTCACAGGACTGTGATGATCCCCCGTTTGGAGGTTATCGAAAGGCACATATAGCCTGCATGGGAGGAGGGATCATGTCCATGCAGCCTGGTGCAGAGCTAAGCATGCCCATTCTTATTCCCTGCTCATGCTGCCCAGGCCTGATGCAGCTCCTAGCTGCCACCCTCCTGAGATGCTGTGCTTAACCTGCCAGCAGTGGAGGTACTTTAAAGGTTTACCCAATGAAGAAAATACCAATTCCAGCATGGAAATTTATTAACAAAGTCCTCTGGTAAATCTGAGAGGAAGGGAGATGTATGATGCAGGGGATGACTGCCTGAGGCTGTTCCTTTTGCTGCAACCTGAGACATCTACATCTGCCATGGAGGGGAGGTGGTGGGCGGTCAAAACCTCAGCAGTACAGTTTCAGCAGAGCCAATGTGGAGTAAAGGACAATGACTGAGGAGGCCTTGGAGTTGGAGCCTGGTACCTCCAGTGACATGGGGATAACAAAGAGAGCAGAGATTCTATTTTTGTCCCCTGGAAGTTGTCTTCCATAAAGATCTGCCCCTCTTCAGCTTTCCAGTTATGGCTCTTGAAGATGATGGGAAAAAATCTTCCCAGAGACAAGAGGGCTGGTCACCTCTTCTCTGTGTCTCTACGTGGGAGGTGAGGAACATGTTCCTCTCTGGAGGAGAAACAATCCAATAAGACCATCACAACAAGATGTTGCCTCCATGGTTACTGTCAATGGACTTTCCAGGAGGGACTGGGGAGGGATTTCCCTTTCTATTCTGAGATTTGTAAAAACTGCAAGAGCAGATCGTATGTGGGGTAGCGAAGGATTGTGAATTGTCATTTATTTCCCCAATGCATTTTGAATGCAGTGCATGAAAACAGCTTTGGAATTTAACAGAGGGTTAAAAGCATTTTATTGTATGTGAGAATAAAGATACATCTTTAGCATCTTGTCACATAGAGGAGATAGCCCTAGCCTTGACTTTCCTTCCAGCAGCACCTCCCTCCCTAATGGCACATTCTCTTTGTTCACATTTTAAAACTGAAGTGCTTAGCAGCAGCCAGAGCCCAGCAGAAGCAACAGTTCGGCAATGGAGCATTTCAATCATGAGGAGAAAGCAATAAACAGGCTCAAGGATTTGAATAGAGACAAAGAGACCAACAGGAAAAAAAATTATCTTTTAGTATAGTTGAAAATAGGTTTACTGCTTTCTTCTCCTTGAAACTAGATTACTGTATTTCAGAAAAAAACCCCATTCTTAGACCCATTTCTCATGGTATTTTTCAGTCATCTGGCTAGGAAATATGCCTCAGCTTCAAGCTAAAGTCTTGGAGGCAATATACTTCTCATTCTACAGGAGATACAAGTTAATTTGTTTTGTTCTTTGATTCCTGAAGCCCAGGTGTGTTAAGTGGGAGAGAAAGTAGTATTCCCAACTAATCTGGATGCCCAGTATCTGGTTTTCAGAAGCTTCTCAGTTCCTTGAAGGCTCAGCTTGAAAGACTCCCTCCAGCAAAGCCTGGATTTAAAAATGTGAGGGGTCTCATTGACTCCAGCCAAACTCCCACAGACTTCATCAGTCACTTTTGTGATTTGTTGGATTAAGGCTTTCATGGGTTTACTGGGCTACAGACTTCAATGCCACTACATGTTCCTGAAAATTTAAATTGTTTTCTTTTCCACTGGAGACAGCTGGACTCCATATCTGGCCAGACCCGTTACAGAGGAAGATGATGTTCTCTAAGTCAGTGGTGCCACATGGACTCATCAGACTTCCCTGTCTGCAGGTTGTTTTGCACATATGAAACAATGAACTAACTTTTAGCTACAAAAACATAGTTTTTATACAAAAAAGACTCTCACCCAAGTTCCCCATCCCCCTTGCCAATATTCCCAGTCTTCCTTGTTTGGTTTTAGCACTGGCATCAGACCATATTTTTCTTACTCTATGAAAAGTTATGGCTGGCTTGGGTGAAATCTGTTACTTGTGCTGCCTGAGAAGAAATACTCTGCAAATATTTTAGTTTTTCTGACTTGCAATTCAACCAATCCTGTGCTGAGTTTAGGGCTTGGAATAAAAATCTGACAGTGCTCAGTGTGGTCCTCAGTCAAAGGCAATTTCTGCTCCTGACTTGAAAGTGAAAATTCAGTATAGTCTCCATGTGAACCTATAAATCACCTCAGGCTTAGAAACGAGCTTTATGGACCTTTCGATCCACCTGACTGCTGAGATAGATAAATATATAATTTTACAATGTTTCCAAACAAGACAAAGCTTGTCTGTTCTGCTTGCGTACCACTTACACAGCATCAGCAGTAACACAGAGTCCTGAACTGGTGGAAGCTGTTGCTGAAGGAATGGCCTTATGCCAGTTTGTACCATCTGAGATGAGCTCTGTCCAGTATGCATAATAGCAATTATAGTGCAGGGTGCGCTGTACATCTGACAAACTGAGCTGTGGCATAATCAATAAACTTAATTACCTATCACAGCCTGCCCACGTAGTACACAATTTTAATTCAATTATAACTCCCCAAAAATGATATATAGCAGAGCAGATATATTTATCACTGAGGTCTAAATCAGCTGTGCGTGTCAAGGCTGACACTTAAAAATGAAGACGTTTATAGTTTCTGGAGCCCAAAGAAACCCACATGAAAAAGCACATTCTTTTCTTCTCAAAATAACTGAAAATGATCTGTCACTGATGGAAGATTCTCTGCCCAGACAATGAACCCAGAACCACAGTAAGTAGCACATGGCCTCCTCAGAGCCCTGAGCATAAATATCAACCCTCCCTCATACACACAGCAGTGAGGGGAACTGCAGAACCATCTCCAATGAAGCAGCCAGCTAACTGCCCTTTTCTCTATCTCCCCAGCCTCCAGGACACAGCAAGTAAGGAAAATGCCTCCAACAGGGCCAGAAATGGTCTCCACAGCCTGCCTAGTGTAATACTAAAAATCAGAAACCTTGGTTACAGCTACCAAGTGCAAAAACTTTCCCCACGTGTCCTCATCTGAGAAATTAAAGTTTTCATCTTTAGGGATCCCATTCAGCTGTATGTCTGACCCTGCAGGTAAGCAAGTTTCAACAACTGTCTTGTTTTTACATGTCTGTGTAGCTTTTATTGCGAGGTGTGATTTAGGTAGTCCCTTCTCTTTTCTCTCCCAACTCTCTCTCACTGACATCAGGAACAGCTTTTCCCATCTCCTGCATGACTTGGGATGTGGGTGGGGAGGTGGGTTAGGTGCTCTTGCTCTAAATATGTCTTTCCTATGACAAATGAACTGGAATGTTACACCCTGAGGAATTAAAAATGACTAGCTGGCAAGGAACATGAAGCTAATAGCAGAAAAATTAGTCAGGGGATTTACTGCACAACTTAAAACCAATGGGGCATCCTGGTCACTAAGGCAAGCCCTTTGCTATTGCAGGCACCATGTCCCTTAATCACATTCACAAATGTATTCATGGCCTGTTCGTACCCTTTTGTTCTTATGCCAGTGCTGTCCCGTCAGCTTAACAGCTGTTTTCCTTCCCTGATGTCTGCCTCCAATATGTTTATAAGGAGCAATCAGATCCTTTGTTTTGCTAGCTTTCTTCTTCAAAGTGAGGCTGTCTGTTCTCTGTAGCACATCCTCGGGGATATTCCAGTTGATTCTGTCTTTCATGGATGTGAGTTACCAGCCTGGCATGGATGGATTGTGGTCTTACTGGTGCCTTCTACACCAACGTGGATCTTTCTGTCTCTCTTGTGCAAAATACCTGGCTTCTGAATTGCTGACTTTTTTCATAACCACACTAGATGACCACAATCACTCTTAAGTCGGGTTCAGTAGAAATCAGAACATGCCATGTCTCCAGATGCTTCCCATCTCAACCCCTGTTTAGGACCTTTTAGAGGCTGTTAGTCTGAGATGTGGTCTTGTAAGGCTCGGCCCATCCCCAAATTAAAAATTTTACCTTGATTCTTTCTTCACCCTTAGGCAAAGCCTATTTTAAAATCCAACCTCAAATTGTATCTCATTTGCTCGCCCCAATTACGCCTGTCTAATCCTAGAGACTGCAATGCTGGTCAGTCTGACCTCAGTGCCAGGGAAAGTCATGGAACAGGTGATCTTGAGTGCTATCACGAAGCACTTGCAAGAGAATCGGGTGATCAGGCCCAGTCAACATGGGTTCACAAAAGGCAGGTCTTGCCAAACTAACCTGATCGCCTTCTATGACAAAGTGACTCAGCTGCTGGATGAGGGAAAGGCTGTGGATGTGGTCTTCCTGGACTTCAGCAAAGCCTTTAACACAGTTTCTCACAGCATTCTGCTACGGAAACTGTCAGCCTCTGGCCTGGACAGGCGCACACTCTCCTGGGTAGAAAACTGGTTGGATGGCTGGGCCCAGAGAGTGGTGGTAAATGGTGTTAAGTCCAGCTGGAGGCCAGTGACAAGTGGTGTTCCCCAGGGCTCAGTGCTGGGTCCAGCCCTGTTCAATGTCTTCATCAATGACCTGGATGAAGGCATTGAGGGTACCCTTAGCAAGTTTTCAGATGACACTAAGCTGTGTGGAAGTGTGGATCTGCTGGAGGGTAGGGAGGCTCTGCAAAGGGATCTGAACAGGCTGGACCACTGGGCTGAGTCCAATGGCATGAGGTTTAACACGGCCAAATGCCGGGTCCTGCACTTGGGGCACAACAACCCTATGCAGAGCTACAGACTAGGAGAAGTCTGTCTGGAGAAACTGCCTGGAGGAGAAGGACCTGGGGGTGTTGGTTGACAGCTGACTGAACATGAGCCAGCAGTGTGCCCAGTTGGCCAAGAAGGCCAATGGCATCCAGGCTTGTATCAGAAATGGTGTGACCAGCAGGTCCAGGGAGGTGATTCTCCCTCTGTACTCAGCATTGGTGAGGCCGCTCCTTGAATCCTGTGTTCAGTTCTGGGCTCCTCACCACAAGAAGGATGTTGAGGCTCTGGAGCGAGTCCAGAGAAGAGCGATGAAGCTGGTGAAGGGGCTGGGGAATAGGCCCTATGAGGAACAGCTGAGAGAGCTGGGGTTGTTTAGCCTGGAGAAGAGGAGGCTGAGAGGAGACCTCATTACTCTCTCCAACTACCTGAAAGGAGGTTGTAGAGAGGAGGGAACTGGCCTCTTCTCCCAAGTGACAGGGGACAGGACAAGAGGGAATGGCCTCAAGCTCCACCAGGGGAGATTTAGGCTAGAGATTGGGAGGAAGTTCTTCACACAGAGGGTCATTAGGCATTGGAATAGGCTGCCGAGGGAGGTGGTTCATTCCCTGGAGGTGTTTAAGGCAAGGGCAGACAAGGTCCTGAGGGACATGGTTTAGTGTTTGATTGGAATGGTTGGACTTGATGATCTGATGGGTCTTTTCCAACCTGGTGATTCTATGATTCTATGATACCTGGGAGCCTCCATCCATCCTGGAATGAGCCATGGCCACCCCACAGTGGTGGGAATCCAGCAGGGCCTCTCCAACCTGCTTTGTCCTTTGCTCCTGGTGTCTTAAAGTCACTCTGGGACATGTTCTAATCCCATAGGTTTGTTGAGGCTTACACAACCCTCTTCCTCCATCTGTCCCTGCGTATGAGACAGACATATTTCATTTTTTCCTGCTCCCAGTCCTGACTCGGCTGTGGCAACAAGGGAACACCAACAGTCGTTTCAGTTGGAGGCCTCCAAGTAGCACTTCTAGGAAACCTCGTCCAACGTGCCATGAGCTGAGACAGCCAAAGGGCCGCTGGATAAATGAAGCTGAGAAAGGCTCTTTCCCTACAATCTCTGTGTCTCCAGGGCAGATGTGCCAAACACCTGCACTGTTGGCTCACTACACCAGGAATGTTTATGTGCCTTTATAAATCACCTTTTTCTTCATCAAGGACAAAGACTCTACTCCTGCCATGTATCAGCTGTGGCTGAGGCTATCAAGACTATTTGTAGAATTAAAACAAGCCACTAGGGCAAGACACAATTTTCTGCTTCCCCATTCTGTTAATTTTGACAAGTAAACAGGCATGAAAGCTACAGATTGTCTTGGCTTCAGTAGGGTTTTTCCTCAGCAATACTAGACATAGTTGCCGATGAAAGCAAACAGCATACCTTTCTCTCCCTTGCCAATCCTTCTGCAGAATCAGAGCTGTCATTAAGAAAAGAAATGCAACTTTCCAGCCTTTTTGATTACAAATTAACCCCCAAATGTGAGCAGAGCGTAACTGATGCTGTGCAGGCTTCCTGCCTCTCCTGGCAGCCTGAAACAATGGCTTGGAGATGTGTGAAATCTGCTGCCCTTGTTAATGCACCAGCAGTGCTAGCTGCGATAACCCCAAGCCTGCCAGCATTATAATTTCACTTTATTGAGAGGGGTGTGAGTTGACAAGGAACCAAAGACCTATGGTGAACAGGGTGGACAGGGAGCCCTAGGGAAGGAAAGGCAAAAGGGAGAAAAAGCGCAGGGGTAGATATCAGAGGGCTCAGTGTTGCCACATCTTCTCTCACCCAGTTCCCTTGGGGGTCTCCATATGTAAAGGGTCTCCTCCTGTCTGGTTACACGTGGCCACTGGAGGAGACCTGGTACTAATGATCAGTTACTATGTGTTTTCACTGTCACTCTGCCTGCCTAGGGGTTTACCCCTGCTCCCTAGTTCTCCTGACACCAGCAGCACACCTCCAAGGTTAGGATGAGGATTTATATTTATGGAATATCCCACAGACAGGAGTCCAAAGACCTTCTGAAAGCACACTTGTTGGCTCAGACTCAGAGTCCTCCCCATTCTTTGTAACTCAGGATGAATATAATGGTTGCAGACTAAGATCCAAAGATAGTCATTGTTCTTTTTAGATATTCTAAGAGATAGAAGAAGGAAAGACAGAGCAAAACAGGGAAACCCAGAGAAGACTTCTGTGGGTTGGAATTAGGTGATCCTTCAGGTCACTTTTGATCCAAACTACTCTATGATTCTATGATTTTATAATTTCTTTCATTTATTCGTCTTTTACCTGTAGCAGGTAGTGAGGAAGGAGGTGACGTTGAGGGGAAGATCTCTCTGGTGATGGATGAAGGTGGGAGGGAAAGTCCTCCCCTGTCCCACATGCTGCCCCAACAGAGGTATGAAGAAAGGAAATGAAAGGGACAAGAAATCCTTTGAGGAGTCTGTTGGAATTGGAAGAAAGTTAGAAAAAGGGCTGTGATTACTGCTGTGTTTGGAAAGATTTTGTGCTTGGACAGTGGTGGGAAGACTTTAAACAGAGTGAGAGAAACCAGCAGAAAGAGGATAAGGGAAGAGTACAGATCAAAGTGAAGTTCAATGAAGTGTGTTTTGTCAGAAGGATTTTGGATGACAGGTGATATGGTAGGGAGGCTGAAGAATACAAGGGACAATGGTGTTGAGCCTGGGATAGCTAGTCTGAGATGCTACAAAGCCAACAGTGTCTGGAGGTGTCTCTCAGCTGACTTGAGACAGGAAGATTAAAAAATCTGACCAGTTGCAGAAAAATAAATATATTGGATACATGGAGGGGGTGCAAGAGTCAGATCTACCCGCAGACTATTAGTCTGGTAGCAGATGAAATGGTTGGGAGACATTAACCAGTTTTAAAAGAAATAATGTGAAGAGGTTTCTGCAGATAAAACTGACCTGGCACTTCTGCTCTCAGATACAAGGATATATTTATGGTGATTACGGTGGATGAGCAATGAATGTTTAGTTTTTATATTTTCTCTCCTGACATCTATTCTGATTTGCAAATGATAGGCCACCACTCTACTGATTACAGGATTATATGACTAACTTCCAGCAGAAAAAGAGAAATCTGTCTTTTTTTTTTTTCTGCTTGAGATGGAAGAAAATCAGCAGCACTGAAGATTTGGCATCAGGGCTCTAGATTATTTTCAGCTGAATATTGAGAATTCTGGGCAAACTCAGCACAGTCCATCACATCCAGATCTTTTCATGTGAGACTTAGCAAGACTCACAGCACTGATGGAATAGAGGAGAATGTGGGAATTATTAATGCCAGTAGTTTTGTGTAGTGGTTGATATGTACCTTCCAGGAATAGTAGGCAACATTGTTGACATGCAGTACAGTTTTATTTATTTTTCACTACTCAATCTGTTTTCAGATTTCATGAATCCCACTTGGTAAGGGTGAGATATGAGGCAGGATGATCTAGGAAGTGAAGGCGGAGGAATTTGCCTGTGTGCAGATATTCTGTGTAAGATGGGGCTCAGTGTAAGATGTGCCTCACTGTGATGTTCTGTGTGAGTCCTCATCCCAGGCAGAAGTGGCATCTGCTGCTTCATTTGATATGTCTGCATCCTGTCTCAGAAGAATATGCATCATTTGGAAATCTCCCGGAGGATAAAAAACTGAGGACAGTTTTATCCCTGCCTCTGACCCTGCATGGCCATTAGCCACTCACCTTGCTTTCCTTTTACTTTTCCATAAAACTATGCTTAATAACATTTTTAACATCACAGCTGTGCTGTGGGGCTAAGCTCAATGATATTGGGGATATATGCTGTGATAAAAACCAATTTGTGTGTGTGTGATGAGTCTGTGTACCATGGTTTGGGTTGGATGCAGGACCACAGCATTAGGGTTTTGGATAGAGAAGTCCCTGCTCCTGGGTAACACATACAGTCCCAAGAACATGGGGTGAAGGAACAGGGGACAAGTGTGACTGACTCCTCACATGTGAGTATAAGGCAGGAGCTGGGGGTCAGAGCAGAAGGGGGAGCTGTCAGCCTTCCCAATCCCTCTGAGAAATCAGCACCGAATATTTAACTCCTTCACAAGTCCAGTGTGGTGATCAGGGTTTGTGCAGTTCCTGGAGAACTAAATGTTCCAGGTAAGTGCTATTATTAGGTGTCCTGCAAGCAGAGGAGCAGAACAAGCGAGCAGCCAGCTTTGTAACCTATGGATACTGAATTTGAAAAGTCAGGAAGGACAGAAGTGACAGGGACTGGGAAAAGAAGATGCTCCTTCTGCACATACAGAAGCTGCCCTGACAAGGATGTGCATATAAAGTGAGCAGAGACACAGAGTGACGGCAAGGTTTGAGTTTTGGCTTAAGTGGTTTGAATTTAGATCTGCACATAGCATTCTTGCAGGAAGAGAAATGCCTTGGGATGCCACAGAGCTGGCTCTTTTCCACCTGGGGAAAGAGTCACCCTAGGAAATCATAAAAGGTGCATGGGCGGCAGTGAATAAGGAGTTTATTATTCACTGTTTCTCATAATACAGGATTGACGTTTCCCCTGAAACAGGCCGTGGATCTATTGCTCACTGTGTATATGCATTTTTTCTCCCAGCTCATTGCTAAGTCACTGAATACCCTTTAATAGACATCGCATTTAATACAAAATGATCCAGGTACAATCTGCTGTGGAAACAGATGAAGCACAGCTCCCTGGAGCCTGGAAACCTTTGTCCGTGGAGGGAACCCTCTGTGTGCTCTGTTTTGTATTCGTAATGGACCTTTTGCAGGATAAACTCTGGTGTTCACCCCTGGCGTGTGTCAGAGTGAGAACCGGTGGAAATAAAGAGGCAGACTGAGCAATTCTGCTGGGCCTTTGGAAACTGTCGCTTCTATGTGCTTTGAAGCAGCAGGTTGGTAGAGCTGAACCTAACCCAGGACCAGCTCCTCTGGTACTGCCCAAGCATCCTCAGTCAGCATGTGTCGCTGCTGGGAAACTGGCCTCTGGCAGGACAATCAAGCAAGGTTACTTCCTTGCATGAAAAAGACTTTTGGAAAAATAAGACCAAGTGAAGCATCCAGACATCTGCCCTGCCTTGCAGTGACAAGTTCAGTTTTTAGTACAGTCCTGAGTTTAGACCTAAGTTTGGTCCTTAGTGGTCCTTAATTATCCTCCAGACCCTCATTCTTTTCTTCTGACCTGACTGATGGGGAATGTAGCTCCTGTATAAACCGTTAATTAATCCAGAGGTACAATTTGGCCCCAGAGGAGCACAGCCTTGCGAGTGCACCACAAATAGGGATAGCCCAAACGGACTGGAGAAATTAAAGAAATGATCCCCTCCCCCAAGCAAGCCTTACAGCTGCCGCTGCCTGCTCAGCTGCTGCCCAGACAGCAGGCAGCAATGCCTCTGGGAGCTGAGGAGAGGGAGGGGAAGCTCCCCCAGTCCCTGGCTCTGAGGAGGGCTAGTGTGACCCAGGAGCATGCAGTGCTACTGCAACTTGCATGCAAAAGGACAGGGAGGTAGAGGTACAGGGCTGCCCTGCAGCTTATGGGTTTGTTTGATGACCTGGAAGCCCTGCTGGCTGTCTAGCCTGTGTTTACAACAGGGAGTCTGGCTTCCGTGCCTCCTCAAGTGGGGCTCAGCGTTGTACCCCGAAAAGCTGCTTTAGGATCACAGAACAAAGCAAAAAAAAAAAAAAATCAAAAAAACCAAAAACCAAACCCACTGGCTGTCTGTAACCCTAAAGTGCAATGGTCCCCAGTCCCCAGGCTTGGGGCTGTACGCACACACAGCCAAACCAGAGTGCTTGCAGTGAAGAACAGAGATCCCCATCTTCTTCCTGCTCCAAGGAAGCTTCCCAGGGGACTGACTAAGGCTAATGTCAGAAAGCAATAATTACTACCGTTTAGTCAGGACTGTTTTAGGATAAATTCTGTTTAATGGGGGCCCATTTTGCATGTAACAGGTAATAAAAGGTCACTTAAAGAAGAAAAAGGGGTGTGAGATTCTTAAGAACAGCTTTCTGAAGGGACAGTGCAAAACAAAGAAGAGCATATATTTTGCTGAGTATTTCCGTCAGCATCCGGAAGGATGAAAAATGAGTCCCTCTGCAACCCATGTCACTTCATCTTCCCCAAGATGGTGCTCTGAGTGTGTGTATGTGTGTGCAGCCACATCAGAGAGCTACACTCAAGCTCTGCAGGAGACCTCACGCCTCACTTGGCACCAAGTGGTGAAAGGCAGCCCAGTGACCAGAAAAACCTGCAGCCCACCATTTGCATACTCCAGGGATCACTGCGTGAATCAGAGAGGGATGAAATAACTGTTAATTGAGGGATTATCTCTCTAACAGGACAAATGGATGAAAAAAAGAGAAGCCATTTCCAGTTTTGTTATCCTTAATATCCAATTCATTGTTGTGCCTCCTTGCTTTTTGAGTTTTTTTAATTTTCTCCCCAGTTTAGTGTGTGCTAGCAAACAAGCAATGCTCTGACTTTGGGGTAGGAAGGCAAGCTGGCTTTGGGACAGGCCTCCAAGACTTGTGTGCAGAGCGTGGCATTTTTGTTCAAACCCACGTCCTTCCTCATCAACAACAGTGGTATCTACTGACAGAGGAAGGGAAAGACTTCAGGAAAGACCAGATTTCAGTCACTCTTGGAGAGCCCTCCTCCTGGCCCTGTCCTCCTGAGCCTTCCACACCTCTGAAGGCAACATTTTAAAACCACAAAGATAGACGTGTGAGAATGAGGAATGGCTGAAATCATCTCAGTTTCTCTCCGCTCACATTCTTAAGGGATAACAGACTTTTCCACCCCTCAGCAGCAAATAGCTCTGGAGGGCAGCTCATACCAGCTATCTTAGCTGTTTGTAGCTGAGGGCGACAACCAAGATGACCAAGACCTCTGGAAGTGACTGTTTCTCTCTGTCAACATGATGAGCGAATGAGAATGACCAATTTAGATTAGACACAGAGAGAGATTCATCTTGCCAAACTTTAAAAGCTTGTATCATAACAACAACAGGCTGGACTGTCTTTATAGTTGATAGAGAAAAATCCACTTCTACATATGATTCGCTGGATCTCTTTTAGATGTATTTTTTAGGATGAGATGTGCTTATGCATCAGAAGTGCCTGTTTCCCTTCATTGCCTATAAAGGAGTCAGTATGACTAGCTCAGCTGTTGACGTGTGCGCTGTAGGAATCTAAATTTGGGCAGATGAATCCCATTTCCAACTTTCAGACCACTGAAGTTAGGTAACGTATTCCACTGTGGGCATGTGCTAAATATTTGAATAGATGCTATTTTTTAATTCACCCTCTCCTTGCAAGACAACCACATCAGTAGGGTTATCTGTAGGAAGAGGAAACAGTGTGTGTCATTAAAACCAGAAGACATCCAAATTCTGTACTTTTTTTCTGGCACAGATTACTGTGTGAGCTACAGCAGATTCCTTAATCCCTCTGCATTTTGAGTTTTGCCACTTTTCAATTTTGAAATGTTAGCTTACAATTTCATCACTGAACATGCAGACAATACTCTTTAGCACTTCACTGTTCTGGTTTTTCCTCATAACATTTTTATGTGAACATGTAATTTTGTGTCCAGATTCATTACATTTTGAGTGTTTGGCTTTTCCACCTCCTCTGGGAACTGCTACACATTTCTTTCATAAATCTGAACTCTCAAGCCTGAAGAATGGCACTAATCTTTAATATCAGAGAAGTACTCCATATTTGCTAGTCGTGAGAAGAGTGTTTCTTATTTTCTCTCTCTTCTAATCTTTCTATTTTCCTTGACTCTCCAGTTCTTTGCTGATGTGTAGGGCAGTATGTTCTGTTCCAGAAGATGACTTGGGAACAAATGCCTGCCAGAGAAAAGGCTTTTATAATCTATTGTGTGCATGCCATTGTGATACCGAGTAGTTTGACACCTATTTCTGCTTGGCTTACAGTTTCTTCAAGGAAAGGTTTTTTCACTTTGGAGACTTGAGAGAGAACCATGGAGGGGAACCCATTCTTTCAAAGAGATAAACACTTACCTCTTACCCTATATGGTAAAAACGTGACAAGGGATTTTGTGTTAGTGGTAAACATTGATTTTAAAAAAATAATGGGTGAGGTTTAAAATCCACGAGAAAAGATGTTGTGTGGGGAGGATTGTCACCATATTCAGATCATTCTGCCTAAGAGACTATATATTTTAAACAGGAGTAAACATCATTGCAAACACCAGCAAGATGTTTACCATCACTGAACAAAGGTGTAGGGAAGCACTAACAGTTCCCCAGGGAGCTCACAACTCACTGTGCAGCCTAAAGAGTTGCAATATCTGCCGTGTGGGCAGGGTGAAACAGGGAGGGAGGGCACTGGGGCATCTTGCTGAGGTCATGGGTGAATGGCTGGAGGGCGTCTGAAGAGCTCGAGACAGACTTTGAAATGAATAGGAATATTTTTCACTTGAAAGAGCCACAAACATGGAGAAAGTGTAGAACATGCACCCACAAAGACTAAATTTAAAAGATGTGCTTAGCAGGGAACACATGCGTAGCATATGGATGCAGCTGACGGAAGAGCTGTTGGACTCCATTCAAGATACCACTCACATAGCAGATGAACCGTCATAAATTTAAGCTACACATGTCACATCCTTACTGCTAAGGTTCCCTTTAGTCATGTGTGAATGCAGTTTAGTTGCTGGATCCTGGCTCACAAGCAAACTTAGTTGCTCTCTGAGTGCGTAAGTGTGGTGGGCAGAGCACATAACATAAAGAGATCCTCAGCTGTTCATTACTTTTCATGATTTATTAGCCTGTGGGCTTTTTGCAGCCCTTACCTTGGCATTTGTTGGTCCCAGTACTTGCTGTGTAATGGGCGACACATTCTGTCCTTTAGCTCTTCAGCTGCTCACTGACTGACAGGCTGACTTCTTTTAACATTTGCTTTGATACATTTTCTTGTATTAAGTTAAGCTCCTTGAGCTGATTAAAAGCCTTCAAATATTGTATCATTGCCAAGCTTTCTACATGTGCACACACACACGCACACACAAAGACAATCATTTGGAAAAGGAAGATAAATAATAAAACCTATTCTGAATCTCTGCAATTACGATGCTAGTAGCTAACCCTCTGTCCTCTGGCCAATTTTTTTATATTACTGAGCCAATCCATGTTTCTGATGGATATGTAAGGATGCCAGGTTATTATTCTTTGGTGATTACTTTCAGCTATCAAAGTCTTTTAATCCAAAATACAATATACTGACAAAGCTGGTAGAACAGGTAAACATTTACAGTGAAAACAATCAGTCCTCCTTTCACTTTCATGCAGCACTGAAGTTCTTAGAGATTCCTCACAGCTGCTTGCAAGGAATTAAAGTTTTAGATTTGCTCTGTCCTTTTGGAACCTAATTTTATAAGCAGCTGCCAACAGTGCCTTAATTTGAATCCAAGATGCCCTCTGAGTTAGACTAGTGCTAAAGAAAACATTCATTTCAATTCCAAAATGTGCTCTATCACACATTCCCACTGCCCCTTTTGCATATCCATTTGACTCAAGGCGGTAGCAGCATGGTATTTAAGTGCCTATTACATTTTGGTAATTCACACAATACTTTAACAGGGAAATGAAGACTGAATGACCTTAAACCTTGTTAGGATGAGAAAAAAATCCAGTCTTAAGCATTCACTGGAAGGATTGTGAGGGAAATCTTGCATCATTCTCGGTAGCAAAGCTTTTTAACATTATGCCTAACACTCAGATTTTGAGGATATACAAAATTTTCTGGATTTTCAGGTTTCTTTTTCTTCAATTTCTTCAATTTCTTTTTCTTCATTTAAAGGAAATGAAAATTCAAACATATTATCTCCTTTTTTAAATGAAGGTTTAAGCAGAATACTGATATTTGTCACTAATGAATCTATATTATGGTAGCAGCCGGTGATACCATTCTGTGATGGCAGTTTCTTTTAGATTTGGGGCTGTATGGTAGAAACACAGATGCAGAGACAGTCATATGATTTGGGGCTGTATGATAGAAACACAGATGCAGAGGCATCTGTGATATGATTTAGGGGATAACCTGCTGTTTGATGACACTGTAGCTGGTGTAGGATTTAGAGGTTTCTTTGGTGGCAGGTTTTGTTGCTAGTATTGCTGTAATTGATTTGTGGTAAAGAGGTAATGAAGAGAAATGGCATGAATGTGAATGTCAGTTGGAATGGAAAGTGTAGGAAAGAAAAATCATCACTGAGTGGAGAAAAACCAGCAGTGTTTTGGGTCTTTTTTAATATATTATATAGAGGTGACTGTTAGTACCTCTGTGAATATGGGGGTTTTCCCCATATCTAAAATACATCATAGAAAGAACTGCATCTTTCAGACAGAGAGGTAGACTGACAGGCAGAATAAGCTGGAATCATTCTGCAAGAAATTACGTGTTCAGTGTCATAATTTATTCATCTAAACAGAAATGGTGAAGCTAAGAAATGAAAGGCCTGAAGTGCAGAAGTTAGATATTTTGACTAGGCCACGCACTTGAAGAGCAGTGTGCTGTGGCCAGAGATAAGTCTGAAAGATGACCTGAACAGTTAATATTTTAAATTAACTTCAGGGACCTAAAATTGCTGCAATGAAAGACAAAGAGAAAGGGAATGTTAATGTCAAAAGAAAACAAGCTTCTGGGCAAGTATTATAAGGATGAAAAGGCCAAAATCTAGATGTGATTTGGGAAGACTGAGTCTAAGTAATGCACCTGTGATACTGGAGAAATATGGGAAGAAGGCAGAGTTTCACGTAGAGGAAAACCAAGCAACACTTTAGGCAACCTGAATTTAAGATTACAAACATGCAATAAAGTCAGAAAGAAAATCAAAGTTGTTGTTTTCATCAGAGGCCTGGATTTGTGAGGCAGAACTGAAACTTCTCAGTCCAAATCAGCTAAAGGGGTTCAAGACTTGAGACTGCAGGAAATAAGGTAGAAGGTCAGGTCCTTGTTGGACCCTTGTAACCGCCACAAGTACAAGAGGACCACGACAGAGTCAAGGAAAGCTGAAAATCGATAAAGAAATATGTCACAAAATCCTCAAAGTGAAAAGGGCTTCAAGAGCAAAATTGCAGAGAAGTTTGAAAAGGGGGTGGAAAATATAATAACATACTGAGGCATTGTATTTGTTTGCATCTAGCTAGTCATAAACTTGTTTTTGCATCACACATGTAGAAACTCTGCACCTCAATAATTTTTACTTTATCTTAAATTAAATTGACCAAGATGTGCCTGCATAGCATTTATAATATTTCCATCTGCCTAGAATTTCAGACTTGCAAGCCCTTAAGAAGAAGAAAACATCTTGTATTATATTTTTTAAGCAGACAAAATGTTCTTCATTTTTTCCCTGCAGTTTATATTTAAATTTATGTTTCTAAATTTACATATTCTAAAACTTATTCTGAAACCTGTTTGGAATTTGGATGTCTCTTTTTATCACATTCCATTTAATTGCAACTATTTCTGGAATTAAGGCATCACCCCTGAAGCTATTGGATGTCAAAGGACAAAAAAAATAAATTGCTTGAAAGAAAACTGAAACCACATTTCTATTCTGCATTTGAGCTGCTGACATTTCCTAGATAACACCAAGAGATGTCAGAATACAGACTGTTAAAAAAAGTCTGTGTTTGGAGCCTATTAAGTTGAATTCTGAGAGTGAGGGGAAACGTGAAGACTTCTGAAGGGACTGACATACACCATCACTTGATTTATTTCATTTTTATAGGGGAGAAAAAAGGAGATTTTTTTCCCTGCATTTCCCCCCAAGAGTTCCTCTTAAAATATGGCAGGTTGCTGAGAGCCTGCAATTTCTCTTTAATTCCACTGGGTATTAGAAGGCTCCACAATCTAGCTACTGCCCTTCTGATGATGAAAGACTAAGAGTAACTTCCATCAGAGCCTCTTACTCCCTGCACTGCTGACCGGACTTCCTATTTAGCACCAATAAGTCTACCTCTTTGGTACGCCCACATTGCATTGCTCAAGGGGTGCAGTTTGCCTCTTCTTGTTGATAAAGCTGTAGTTACACTGAGTCCTCTAGAGTTACACCAGAGTAGAATCATAGAATCATTAGCTTGGCAAGGCCGTTGAGATCATCAAGTCCAACCATGTTTATCTGCTGCTCAAGTGTATCATTAAGTACCTCATCTATCTGTCTTTTAAAAGACATCTGGACAGGACACCTGAAAGGAGAAGGGGTCTCAGTGTGGATCTTTATTTTATGACTTGTAGTGATGATAGGTGCAAGTGGGTGGGCGTAGATAGCTCTGTCTTTGCTGGCACTTTATCTTAATTCAGAATCCAAGAAGATCTGAGTGCATTATAAATGGCTCAATGCTTACTGCAATAGCTCTAGGACCCTGATTAGTTAAGCCAACATCAACTTGAAATTCAGTGGAATGTGTGCTGCTTCACAGGGAAACAGAGGAGGCTGAATGCTTCTCACCCTAAGCAGGAACGTTTGACTCTTCCCAAGAGCCAGCGATTATCACCTTGTACAGGTGAGCCAGTCAGGAAAACACACCTCATTCTCTTCTCAGACTGGAATCATGCAGAAAATAGTCCACCAAATTTTGTAAGAGGTGTAAATGTAATACAACGAAGAATGAGGTCCACAGATACTAAGGTTTTAATTCTTCTCTTAGTTTGAAGGAAAAAGACTGCCTTGAAAATACCAATAGATACTTCAGAGGAGATAAGAGAAACATTACCGGAATGTAATGTTTCAACCAGTACTGAAAGCCTTCTAGAAGGAAAAAGTATTTCTCAGAAAAACAAGATATTATTCCACAGGACAAAAGAATGAAATAAACCCCTGAATTACCTTCAACCATGCATTCAGAGGCATAATTACATTATTTTGCTCAGTCCATACTTTATTTCTAATCAGATTAATAAATATACCACCAGATAACATTAATATTTTGTATATGTGGGAGCTGATTTTATTCAGTATTTTTTAAATCCTTTAGCCTGCTGTTTAATTTGATTATTTTGCAAAGAGAACACAGGCACCCAGAGCTCAGAAAAAGATCAGAGAGTCCAGTTCTCCTCAGGGCTATTACTCTTTAAACCTCAGGGACCTGATTGAATTTTTCTCTGTAAATTATTTTTTTATATTTCTTCTCCACATTCTATTTATTTGTTTTGATTTATAAATTATGCCACCATGCTAAGGGCAACCACCCTCTCTGAATCATTCCTCTTGTGCCTGTGACATTTGTGCAAACTTCATGTCTACTTTCTATGTTACAGCCTTTGTTTCCAAACTATTTCAGGCCACTGTAGTGTTTAATTTTTTCCTCACTTGGCCAAGCAGCTTGAAACCAACTGCATAATATTCTATTTGACATTAAGCCTCACGTATACTTTTACAATCTCCAAGTTCTCTGAGGCAATATCTGTCTTTTTAAATTATGCGTAGTGGGGCCAGCATAATGGGGCCTCAGGCCTCGAGATGGCTCCCTCAGGCACTGACACAATGTGGTGTGTATTTCTAACAGCAGAGGAGATGAACCTGCAGAAGAAGTGCCAAATTCTCTGTCCTTTGGTAACTTTGCATCCCTGCTGGAACGCGTGCTACAGCTAAACATGAGTTCAATGCAGGGGTAAGCGATGACATTTAAGGGCTCATGGAGGTCAAAAGAGATGATCCGATGGTCCCTCCCAGCCTTCGATCCATGAATCTATGAATACAGATAACAGCAATTAAAAAGCAGCTCTGTGAAAAGGTCTCCAAAGTCACTGCTTCATTGACACTGAGAGCTGTTTCTCTGGAAGGCTCCTTCCAAGTGAGGCTGTATAGCAACTCTGCTTTAAATGAATGGGCACCACTGCAGGGGAAGAAAACATCTGCCTAGGGTGGCAGGAAAAGATGCCTCTAGAATAATGTCATCTTAACTAAGCTGGAGGGATGATGACTCTATTGCTGATTCCAAAGTGGTGCCACAAATAAATGAATCAAATTCTCCACACGTCATTTTTAGGAGTGAGCAATCAGGAACTGAGAGTAGCACGGAAGAATTTTGAGTTGTTTACTGACTGGCTGCTCACTGACAGGTTGCTGATCCTCCTTTAAATTCCCACCAGTTTTGGAGTTGGTCATAGAATCATAGAATCATAGAACAACCAGGTTGGAAGAGACCCATCAGATCATCGAGTCCAACCATTCCTATCAAATTTCTGCTGGCTCTGGATTTACACTGTAACTCAGAATCAGCTGCAGCTAAAAGACAAAAAATAAATAATTCCAGACAGTATTTGCAGGTGTGGTCCAGGAAAAAGCAGAACTAGGAATTCCAGACTGCACAGGTATGGAAAACTTGCTAAGCGAGGCAGAAAATATGCAGTACCCTCAGGCACCCAGGAACAGGTCTTTGAGGCAGAACTGAATCTCTCCTTGTTTGGGTCCAGAAGGAGATTCCCTGTAAAGAAGAGGTGAGAGTGAGTATGTGCCCAGCTGTTAACTTTATGCCCTTGCTATACCTTCGCAGACCACTACCAAAAGGCGGTGGATCATTTATGGACATGATAAAAAATGAGCTGCCTTTTTCAACGAGCCTATTTACTTAAGCAGCAGGCATCAATTGTAATTGGTCATGAGAGAAAAATATAAAGTTCAAGTAACCTCACCCTCACAACCAAATCCCTTCCCAAACATGTACAGTTTTTCAGGGAGATAATATTCCTAGTAATAAGACAACAAAACAAACAGTTCAGTGCTCTGTAAGCATGAATGCACACAGACCAGTACATGAGCCTTGGAATAAAATTCTTCAAAAATGCTCTTATTCACATGCTTCCCAGTGATGGAGTACCTGCCAACGAGAAATCATGACTTTTCAAAAATTGTTTTATATTGCAAAAGCACTGGAAATCATAGTTATGACTTTTCAACACAAATGATATTTAGACTCTAGGTTCAAAGATGCAACAGGAAAAAGTAGAACTGTGAGGCTGCTAGCTGGTGGGTCTTGGCTTTAATCCAGCTCATAGAGTGACCCAACAACAATTCTTCACTTGCCATGCTCAACATTGTTTTGGCACAGAAATATTCTTAGTTCTCTGGCATGATTTCATGAAAAATTGTTTGATCTTTGCCGGCACATTTCTGCAAGGCCCGTATTGTTTCTCCTGCCACAGCACGACACATTTCTGACTTCTTTCTGTTGATGCTGGTGTTGCTGTTGCTCTGAGGAGCTAATAAAGATATAAGTCTGGGTAACCTCAAGCCGCCCCAAGTAACCTTAAGCCTCTCATAATGCAAGTCAGGTCCAGACATCTCAGAAGTGCTGGCAAGACTGAATTTTGATGCAGAAGAGCAGTAGCTGAGCCTGGGGAGGGTCCTGGAGAGTCATGCTTTCCACCTCTTCTATGGCAGAAGTGTCAGGGGAGCAAAGGGTGGATGACAACAGTTGCAGAGGGAAGCCCTATGGTCTTCACTGCTGCCATGAAAAACCATGGCCCCACATGTCCTGATCCTTCCAGCAACAGCCATCACACTGACTCTCCAGGGCACTCACAGTGACAAAGGCAGTTGTGGGAGCCTGAACTCACTTTGGTTTCACCAGCATTCTGTTACCATAGGCAACTGCCTATTTTGCCTATACCTAGAACTGTCCCTGAGCGATATACACAGCAGGATTGCTATGATGAGATTAGCACTCTTTATTATACTATCCCTGCTCTTATCACCAATCCCAGCTCTCACAAATTCAAGATAAGGAAATTTCACTCATGCACTTACCATGGTCTTGAACAGTACTTTAGAGAGAAGCAATAAACGCCACTGTATTCACATTTACATGGGACAAATTAAAAAGCTGCACTTATTCTTATTTTCAGGTCCTCTGAACTCTTCAGTGTCCCAGTTCTGGTCTGGTTGCTTATCAGTTATCCCAGCTTGAGTAGCTTGAGGATGTCCTCACTGCACTGGGCTAATGTCAATATGGGACCAAGGCATGATAATCCCCTCAACTGTAGCCCATAATCTTTTCTATTTGTTAAAAGAAAAAGTATTTTTCTCCTGATTCTTCCAAAACACCCAGAAATAGCCTGTTTCATATGCTGCCTTCAGCCTGTACATCACTTCACTTTTGGCAGCTGGGATAGAGAGTTACATCATAGAAGCGTACCTGTCAGCTTACAGAAAGGTAAAACATCTCTAAACACGCTCCAGGTCTCATTGAAAGCCAAAATAGGACTTATTCTCTAGACACAGAGACATGCAACCAAATTACCTTGGCTTAGCGCATTACCATCCATCAGCTGAGCAGCTCAGCTGCATGCACAGCTGCATTGCACTACCCCAGCCTGCCTTGGGATCAACGGGGAAACAGAGTGGACTCTAAATTAGAAACGGCAAGCCTAAACCCTTTCTTGCATACATTTTCCATTTAGGTTCCTTACTCCTTCTTGAAATGCCGTATTGATTCTGGGAAATATCGCATTGAATGTAGCCCAGGTTGTCAAAGATGTTGCTTTTTAATCAGAGCAGGGCATCTAATTTCTTTGAAAATCTTAGGTTTTAGATCCTTCAGTTCTTGCATGGCTCTAAAAGTCTGGGTTCTGCAGAAAAATACTTATGCAATATGAAATCCCATTGTATTAAACAACAAATACAGGCCTAAATTGACCTGACAGTGACCTTTTTAATAATAGAAAATCATCAAAATAAACAAAGAACAATGCAAATGCAGGTGATTTGGTTACAGTAGATTTGATCAAATAAAACAGACAATCTAATTAACCAGTGATTAGATTAAGTAGAAGCCTCTGTACTGAGTGATGGATAATTGACTAGGATTATATTTACTTATTTTTATTGTACTTGTGAACAGGGCACAAATCTTTACCTTTCTTTCTTTTCACTGCAGTGTTTTAATTAAACAAAATTATTATTCTGAATGTTTTACACAGAATCTAGACCTCTAAATAAGCATGGTAGGTTGGAAAGGGAAAGGGAGACCTATGCTGAGACTTAGTCGTGGATCAATACTCTTTGGATAAATCTCGTCCAATGGAACAGTTACAACCCTGGCTTTTCAGAGCTGTTTGGCATCTATACCTCCAGCTGAGTGGAATGTGAGCAGCAGGTGCTCGGTCCTGTGGAGAGCCATGCCCTTATTGTTCAAACATAATTTATGCTTGAGAACAAACAAACAAACAAACATACTGAAGGCAACTCCTAATTTCTGCACCTGAGTCAATCAAGATTTTTTTTCATCAAGGCAAATACACATACGGGAATGGTGCACAGCTGATCAACATCTATGACAGAAATGGATCTTGCACTTTGGAATCCAACTCAGAAATGTTTATAGTGACTTTCAAGTGTAGACTATGTAAGAGACGATAGTCTTTTGAAGTGATTTAATTCCCTCCTTTTAAGAACTGCAATCTGGTAGATTGGTTTGTCTCCCTATCACTACCAGGAAAATCTTATACTACTGAAGAAGTGCTTTTAATAGCACAGCTTGTCAAATGTTAGATGCCATTTTAATTTTTTAAGTATTTTGTTAATTGCATATTTGTTAGAGGCTCTGTGATATCCTATAAAAACTGTCATAGCAGGCAATCACTAGGTTCAGAGTACACATGGGCTGCATATTCACATGTTCCTCTGTTCAAAATACATAGCAGTTAATTTGATGAAATATCTGCTGGCAAAATTTCTCTCCTAGCTGTGGGACTACTGTCTGTTTGTCTGTCTAGATACTCTTACTGCTCTCATTACCATGGTATCTCAGAGCATCCAGACCCATGGATATCTGAGGAGAAGTTAATAAGCATTAGCTCTTGCTAGGTCTCTTCAGAGGATGTTTCTGCCAAACTGCAGGGGACAACAGATGAAACCAGCATGATCCCTGAATGTGATGAGCTGCCTGACGGGGACAGCGTGGAAGCTTTGGCATATTTTAGCAGTGCCTTGCAGTCTGCCTCTGGCCAGGTGGCAGGGCATTTGCATGTTGGCTTATATGCAGGCGTTTTTCTTGCTTGTGTGCAGAGATGAGCAAAACTAGAGTTACCGCAAGCTCTGTGCTAGTGCGGATGCCAAGGAACACCATGTGGAGGCGGGTGAATTCTGGATGAGAGAGTGGGTAAACAGAAAGGCTGAAGTGCCAGGGGTAGCCTCTGGGGCATTCCCTTAGGGAACAAACAGCAGTTGAACTAGAAAATAAGACCTCACTACAGCAATTAGCTTCTCAAGCTGATCTAAGGTATCAGCTAGACTCTTAACAGGAAGAGTTGGTTGACTAGGCAATGTTCGTGCCTCCAGCTGCTGTATTTTAAGGCTATAATTTTTGTCCTGAAATGCCAGTCTATAAATTTACCCATTTATCTATAAAACCTGGAATATCTTTTATGATGTAGACTTTATTTTCACTGATTCTGAGTGCAAGCCAGAAGCAGTTAAAACTGAACCTTCTCAGTACTGTTGATACTCAGGATTTGGGTGCTGATGCTTGTGATGTTAGTAACAAAACTTCAATTGTCCCTCATGTGAGCAGACTTTGAACTAATTGGACTAGTGTGCAGTCCCTATTTACATATGAACAACCACTCTGACTAAAATCCATGAGAGCAAATTGTGACCTCTAGTTTGTACTCTTTTGGCAATGATTCTCCCAGTTCTTAATTTCTCTCTCCGCACATAGAGTTACTGTATTTCTACCCTTTCTCACCAAGCTCTGTTCAGAGTAACATGAGAATAGGTAAGACTGTATCAGAAAATCTAAGAATACATTTGATATTTCTGACATAAAATGTTTAACGGGTATAGTTGAAAAAGGCTGGGTGACATAAAGCTGTGTGTACGTCCTAAATAACATGGGCAATACATATCATCACAGCATGCTGTTGCCCATGAACAGAAAACTCAATTGAATTCCCCCGTCCTTCTCTTTACAAGGCCATGAAGACAAAAGATTACTTACAAGACACAGGACTTGAGAGTGTTTTCCAATGTTCAGCAGCCTGGATGCATCCTGACTGTATCCCATGACAAAACCCAGGCACGTATCTTCTCCTTCTCCCCTTACTCCTTTCTCCTCTTCTTCCTTTCTGGAAGGCTAGATGTGTAGATATAGTCAAGAGGACCTTGCAGCCAGCAAGGAAAAGGAGTTGTAGAAGATAAAGGAAACCTCCTTAGGTTTCAGTGGAAGGGGAAGTTTAAGTAGATATGAAATACCAGATGTCTGGAAAACTATCAGGTAAGAGGAAAAGAAGAAATAGTGCCCAATTTTTTTTCTGCTCAGTGGTGATGTATGCATGCAGACACCAGCCTAGGAATTGTGAGGGAACTCTAATGAATCTCTCCAAGTTGCGTCTATAGTACTGATTGCTCCTGTTCCCGCAGAAACTACTTGTATTTGTGATTTGGAGATGTTTTCAGCAGGCAGTGAAGTATTAGTCGCTATTTAAAAAATGTACTGCATAATTGCAGAAGATAACATATTACCATTCCAATTAGAAGTAAACAACTGTAATATCTGAAGGAGCCTTGTGCAGCATCTGTAGGTAAATATCACTCTTTGCAAAGGAATCTACACATAGAAAAATGCATAATAGTTATAAGATTTAGATGTAAACTACTGAAGTAAAAGAATCACTACTCCATGGAGAATTTCTATGCAGACTTTGAGATGTTTTTCCTAAACAGATGTAAAATATATTGCTAGCAAACTTTGCTCTCCTTTATTGCTTGTACATCAATATTGCAAACAGAACACTTTCTACCTCAGAAGAATCTGTCCTCAGCTCTTCATGTTAAATTCACAAAGACTTTTAGATACAGCAGTGCTTTGTGTTAAACCAAATCCTGTTTCCATACATTAACATGCTTGTAGCCATTCTCCAACACAGAGGCCAGCTAGCGTGAACAGCTCATATTGATTTTAAAAACTCCTACACAGTGTGGCTGTTGCAAACTGTTTACTGGGAATGGGACTGTTCCCAGTAAACATCTAAATTATCTCCTTGCAAATGCTGAGATGTGCCCTAACTGCTAGGTTATGTAGGGGAAAATGTATGGGCCTCTATTCAATACATACTTACTCAATCTTTTCACATGTCTAGAGCAGATGGGCAGATTCTGAAGATCTGCATGTTGAAGGTGGTAGCTGAAAGCAGCAGTTCAGTGACTAAATCCATGCTTTTTGTAGATTCTTCCCTCAATAATTTAAGGTAAGCTCCCATTTCACTCCCATCCTAGAATTAGTAACATCTAGCTCAATTGAACCTATGCTGTGGCTATACACCAGGTGCCTATACAGTGACCGTGAGGTAGTGAATGAACTTTAGGTTAACTGAAAAAATCCCACAGATTTGTGAATGGAACTACATCCAGACCCTCAGTAAAAAAATGCAAGCAGTTTTGTGGCTTCAGTTAGTTCCTGCATTTGGAGAGGCATTGATAGGCCTACAAGGGCCACGTTAAGCAAATGCAACTTTACTGTCTAAGCAGAGCTGCATTTGTCCATTAGAGGCCTGATTCTGACTTAAGATCTTTATACACCATATTTATGTTCTTTGTTCGCATAATTCTACAGCTCTGTAAGTTTTTCAAACATGCTTATTTTATAGAAGGGAATAGAAATATATATGGGGTATGATTGCAGGTTTGCAAACAACAGAAATACCTGAAAAACCCTGTGTTCTGTTATTGATCCAAGGGAGTGCTGGAAACATTACTATGGCAACAATTCTTACCCAGTGGAAGAAGCATGCTATTATCTGTGTATAGGCACAAAACAAGACGAGGCGTTTTTCAACACTGTTGCCCATCTCCTTTTGACCACTACACATGTGCTGACCTTCTGGCATGAGTTCCTGCTGCAGAAGCTTTCTACGAGATAAGAGTTACAGAATTATTTATTGGCCATGCACAGAGAATAAAGAAATAGTATTGACCAACAGAGTCCTGTCACAGAAAACAGCACTGCATAGAACTCATGTTTTCTAAGTGTATTGAACATTTTTCTTACCTTGTTAACAACCTGGGTTATCAGTGTGAATAAAAGAGATGATACTCCTCTGGCTCACTGTAGAGGCCGTCTGTGTAATTTGGCTGCACATCACTTGAACCTTTCACAAGTACAATTATTAACTCAGAAAACTACTGAGCATCTAATCTAGCCGTGTTCTTGCTGAGAGTGAGTTCAGGCTAAAGTACAAATCTGTTGGCATTGTGGTAGTGTTGCTGTTTGGTCTATTAATTAGCAACTAGACTAATAAAGTCAGCAAGAAACCATTTTGCATTATATGGCTAAATTGAAAGTTCACCTCCCATGTAGCCTGAAGGCAGAATCAAGAGCTAATCATATTCCAGGTGTTTCTCACACTTAAGAAGCTCTATCTGCTGCTCCAAACTGCATCTCTCATCCCCAGCTTCACATATGAGTAATTTTAAAGAGTACTGTAACTCTACCCACTGTTCCTAACCCTGGGAAGGGGAGTGATACTGGCTACAAGTCCAGGCAGACTGTTCTTCCTGTAAGTGGCTGAGGAAAATGATTGTGTGGGAGATGGTGCCAAGCGAGGAGAGAAAAGGAGCAGCCTGGAAGAAAGCTTCCAAATACATACTCCCACTGCAGAAACACTTTATGGCTGTCCTGAGACTGGGGAGAAGAACAAGCAGCTGCAAGCTCTTTCCAATCTGTTTGTTTGCCAGTCTTCTCTCTGGGCAGCCTGTGGTACAGCCAGCTGTGAGAGCAATACGAGTAGGTGGACCAACCCTGCCCACTTGGGAGCTCACTACTGCTACACAGAGCTGCTTGACAGCAGGAGCCAAGTGGATATTGCCTGTCACCATTAGTATAGTTATCTCCCTTTAAAAAAAAAAAACCACAGAAAAATAAGAAGAGTCTGTAAAAAATCAGAATGTCTGAGCAGAAGATAGACAATAGAAAAAGATGAAGACTCATACCAACTACATGAAGTACAAAAAAGGAACCGAAATGACCTTGCTGCTTACTAATAATGTTGAGAAACTACACAAAATACCATCCAGCCTTTTACTAGGTCTAAACCCAAAAAGTGGAGTTCCTTCTTATTCTGTAGAGATGGTGAAGATCTATTTCTCCCACAGAAGTACAGTCCCACTTTTCTGGAAATCGTTAATCTTTCTTTCATGGAAAATGTCTCCTGCATCCCATCACAAACAGCCACAGTGACACAGAATATATTTGTACCTTTGTGTATATATAGATACACATTACATATGCATACAGATAAGAAAGTGTGTTGAAAATATCTCGATGAAAGAAAAAACAGAATACACTCTTGGATTTTGTCACCCTTTCCCCCTTCTCTAAAGACAGCTGGTTGTATTCAATATTGATTTTTTCCTAGTTCTAGATGGCTTTGGGTCCTGAAGATATAGAAATAGAAGCTATTATTAATAAGGATATAATTATTACTTTGACAACATCAACTTTGACAGTTTCATGAACTTTATTGACTAGATGATGGTTCATTACCCATCAAATAGGATTTTCCCACTTCTCCAGCTTTCTTTGCCTTCAAAATCTGAGGGACTCCCAAGTATTTTATAAAAGTAATAATCTTTCTTCTAGCCCTTAGGGAAGTAGCATGATCAGTTCCAGGAATTTTCTTCCATATTCTCTGTTGCACATGTGAGAGCAGGTGTCCTGGGAAGAAATTATTCTGGCTATGTCAAAGAGATAAGATATATGAGTAATCTCAAATGCAGGGAAAGCTCTGTTCATTTTCAGGTCCCATGAAAGCAAATTTCACACAGCCCAGGTCCAGCTCTGCACTCACAAGGCAACCACCTGTGGGCTGTGCTTCTTTATCCTGGGGAAACGTGATGGCTGATGGAAGTCATTCTTGCTGAGGAGGAAGTTCTCGCCCAGATAGCTTGGGGCATCTGCAGAGGCTTTCTGAACATCAAAGCAGTGGCTATAACATAGGTTCTGTGTAAAACATGGGAGCACCACTGGCAAACGCTGATTCTGGATGGTAGGAACACTCATTGCAGGCAGGCTCTTATGTTCTCTACCTGCTGGCCTGGCACCCCACTCACGATCAGGACTGTTGTCCAATGTGCCCATTGTACATGACTGCCAGTTTCCCGCTCTGAAGAGGTGCATAGGACAGAAGGCAATGAAGGAAGCTGAAAGCTGAAAGAGGGGAGATTTAAATTAAATATCATGAAGAAATTTTTTACTGTAAGGGTGATGAGGCACTGGAACAGGTTGTCCCATCCCTGGAGGTGTTCAAGGCCAGGTTGGATGGGGCTTTGAGCAACCAGAGGAAAGTGTCCCTGCCCATGGCAAGGGGGTTGGAGCTGCATGATCTTTAAGGTCCTTGCCAAGCCAACCCATTCTATGATTTCTTCAGCTTGCACCACCCCCGTGCACCCAATCCTACCTGCTTTGCACAGGGCTTTGGCATCTGCAGAGCTGAAAGGTGTGGTGGAAAACCTAGGATAAGATTCTAAGAAAAAGGAGTCAGCCACAAAGATATGAATCTAGATCTGCATTTCTGGGCTTAAGAGCAGCAAAAGCTTTTGTTGCAAATGCAAATGTCATTACTTGGGACCACCTTTAGCACGTAGCCACAAAGCTGAGGTGCCACAAAGTTTGCCATCCATTTTATTAGAAAGAGGGGCTTGTGCTCCAGCATGTGAATGCAGCATTCCCATCACCAGGGAACGGCAAACAGTGGCTGCAAGCTGTTCTCACTCTGGTTCTCTGCTGCAGCCTCGGGACCCGGGAGCAGCCACCCTGGCTACAGGGTAGTACCATAGAGGTGTAGTGGTTTGTACCTTTGCTTGCAAATCCAGTCCTTCCCACTCCCTGGAGTTTCCCCTTTCCCACCCGGCTTCCCTCTCTGGAGGTAAGGGGTGCAAGGAGAGCAGGATTTTGCATGGAAGAGCTGATAATTGCCGGGCTGTGCAGAGTTGTTCTTCCTGAGCAAAGCTAAATTGCTGCCAGGATGGAATGATCTCTCCTCAGTGTCATATGCAAGCAGTGGGAAGGTGTTGGAGTGGATTTGGTGCTTTATTAAGCAATGTAACATCACAGGGGTCCCCCTCAAGGAGGGGAGGCTGGGGAGACAGGGAAAGCTCCAGATCTGCTTGTCACTCTCATAGCCAAAAGTGTGGGCTAAGGAGATTTGGATACATGCAAACCCTTTCCGTCTGTCGTGGAGCAACAAACCACACAGGGTCACAGCTGATGTGTTTTAAAGCACAAAGCCGATTGCCCATAGAAAGATTTCCATCCTGGGAAAACTGCAGCCGGTCAGCTGCCCCTTGCAATGCCCCTTTGGGGATGGAGCTGTGCTATTTCCCCTGCCCGCTGCACTTTGACCTCCAGGACCCTGTGAATACTAAAGCCACAATACTTGACAAGTGTTGTGAAGATGCCAAGCTCCGGGGTGAACTTGTTCCCCTGCAGTGCACAACCAAGGCTTTGAGTGCTCTCTGTTGACATTTTTGGTAAGAAGAGCTTGTCAAAATATCCTGCATGTATGCTGTGATGTGGCTTGTAATTAATATGGTGTATAATGGCAAAGATTATCTGTTCTACATAGGTTTTACAAGGCTTCCAAATGTAGAGAGGGATACAGACTGTCTGTGCCATGCTGGTACTAATTGCAGCCCCCTGACAGGAATGTAAATGCAGTTCCTTAGCACATTCTTATCAACATGTGTGGGATTTACATATGTAACTCCTATTAATGCTAATGGCAGCTATATACATAATTCTTTTTGCACAGGGCTGACGCTATATTTTTATCTGAACCTGATGCAACCAGACCAGACATCTTACATAAGTGGAAAGATCTGTACTTTCTTACCGGAAGCTTTCTTAACATTTTGGTTAATTTTAAATGGGTGGAGGAAATGCATGTAAAAGAAGCAATACAAAACTTTGCACTGCAATATTGGCAAGGAGGGTTCATGATTTTCATTGCTTTTTTGAAAAAAAAATCATTAAATCAGAAATCAGGATTAGTGATTCCCAATTAACTTATTAATTTAGAATCACCCAGCTTGCAATGTTTAGATATGTTTAAAGGTTTATTTGGAGTATTACTACTTAGAAAATACGGTATCTTTTTTATTTAGACGTATAGTCTGTTCAACATTATGAAACTCTGATAAAAGTGTCACACTGCACATTGTGGTGCTTCTGAAGCCAGAAGCATCCCGAAAGGGTATCATGGTTGATATCTTCATTTATAATTAGTATACGTTTGTATTTGCTCAATGGTGAAGCCCCTCAAGCTTATGTTAGTAATATCTGAAGTTTTGTGTCCCTTCTTTTTTCTGAAGACTTTTGGGTTTGGGTTTTTGTTTGTTTGTTTGATTTTTTTTTTTTAATTTAAATAGATATGTCTGGATTGGAAAAAGCAGCTTTTCCTTTCAGATATGATGACATCTTGCTCAGGCTACACTCAGCTTGTCACCTCAAGACTGAACTACAGTTAACGCATATTTTTAGGGTAGAGGTTTGGGGTTTACCATAATCTGATATGATTTGTGAGAAATCTGTTGAGTTGAGAATTGACATCTTCTGAAGATACCCTTGCCCTCTGTTCCTTTCATTATTGGATGTTTACATTTATTCTGCGCACATGAATGAGTGCAACTAACACAGTACAAGGTGAAAACAGGACTGTATTTAGACTGTAGTCAGGATTCTTAAATTTCCCTCCTCCTCTTTGCTGTTATTGTTAGATAAGACTGTTGAATGACTGCGTCATTAATTTCAAAAAACAAAGGGAAACATGATAGGATGTTCATGGCTAAAACCATCTTCTAAAGAAGTTGTTATTTTTTAAGTTCCACTACAGATAGAGTTCGAGGATACACTAGCTGTTTTAAAGGTTGTGTCTGTTTTCATAGGATTTTAGTCTTATCATATTTTTCCTTATATTTTGGCTAAGGTTGGATTTTTTATCATTCAACTGGATATTTAAGGTCTTGTTTAAGGATTGTTGCTTATGCACTAGAAGACTGTTCTGACAAGCACAGCTTATACGCTGAAGCAAATGTCAAAGCCATAGAGACAGTTAGAGATAACTGAAGAATAAGACTAATGGCTCATTTATAACTTCGGGAAAAAGAGTTCAGTATCAGTGCATCATTGTGGAGAATTCACTATGCTGCTGTAGTGTAAATCCTTTGCAATGAAGGAATTAAGGGTTTATATCTGTATATCACTGACTGCAAGAGAAATGGATCTGTTCCTTTCAACCTGAGAAATTTAAAGTTTTGGATACTGTGTGAAAAATGGAAATGTTACTCAGAGATTTAGTAGCAAGAAGTGATATATAAACCTGCATTGCTGCACAGAAATAACACTTTGTAAACATAAATCTTGAATATAAAAAACCGAGACACAGTGAAAGCGAACTTTACATTGGTAAGTATTTGTTATCAGAAAAAAAATTATCTGAGTAGGCGGGACTGGCAGTGTAGACTTGTAAAAACAGTCATAGTGTTTTCTCTTTGCATTTGAAAGAATTGAGAAGACCTATTGCTTATTTAATGAATAGTTTCCAAAGAAGCTTCACTAAGTTAGTTTCACTATAGAGCATTTACTGTATCTCAGTATCCTTATTAACAAACATTCAAATTGCATTGCCATAAGGAATAAAATATATAATACAGATTTGAATCCCAGATGGAGATGAGAAACTTTTGCTTTTGTACATTCTGTGAAACCCATTCTATAACCTCAAAGTACTATGAAAAAATGGAAGGAACCCAATCACAGTGATTAAACCCCAGTATCTAATTAAAATACTGTACCTGCTTGACTCATCTTTGTGCTAGCTGCCTAAACCTGACCTTGAAGTGTGATGGGGAAAAAAATCATGTGGGAAGTTGTATGTTAACCAGAAAGAACAAGGAAATTAGTTAACTAAATATTGTTCAATGAAAATTTTTCTTAACTCTTTTCAGGGAAGAATATAATTTGCATAGAACCTAGACACCACACTTCTGAGAGAATTCACTAGGCTAATTTAACACCATAGTGTGGTTTATAAGAAAAATATTATTTTTTCCTTTTAAAGAATCCTCTTAATGTTTAAACATGAATGCTATTCACACCGGTTTTTATGATAAATTTTTCATAAATATCTTGTTCTTCTGGTTCAGTTAGTGAAAGCAAAAATTTAACAAATACCATTTCAACTAAAAAGTAGTAAAGATTTCAAAGAGTGAGTTTCCTGTTAATTGGGCATTTCCATCCCTGTCTTTGTATTATAGATGTAACTTCAGACTTTACATTCAGGTCTGAATGCCACTGTGTCCACGGAAGTAGAATTTGGATTATGCAGTTACATGTGGTAAGTCGCAAAGCAGATGAATAAAACATATTGTCATTTGTTTTTGAAAATAAAAAAAAAGTGCTAGCTGTAGCAATTTAGCAGTTGTAATTTGCTTGCCCTCATTCACCTCTCATTGATTTCAATTGCCAATAACTATAATTAACAAAAACAATCAAGCTGATTGTCATTAGGAGTTTAGGTCAGATCTGTTGTTTTATTAATTTCACAGCCTGCAAGCTCCTATTTTAAACCAGTTTCCTACATGTATTGGCACAAGAGCTGCCTTCCCCAAAGTAACAATTTTCGCTATTTGTGAACATCTGTGAGATGTTCAGAAGATGAAAGATCTTCTGATGCTTCTCACAGATGTCTTCCCACATACAATATTGCCAAAATTCGTTTGCCTGCAGTAGCCTGTTCTGTATTCCACATTTATACGATTTGGAAATTGTGCAATGGAGAGGAGAGGTATCATTCTTGAGTAGGAAGGGAGAGAAGGAAAATGAGACGAGCCTTAAGAAGATAGCTCTGCATTTGCGGTGATGATAGAAACTGCTGTGAGTTGGTAATTGTACTGTTTAGGAAGCACTCTTGAATTAGAAATGATATTATTTTTGTCTGAACATATTTGCCTTCTGATAAGACCACAAAAAAAAAGAGAGTCAAGTTTTTTGTCCTATTTCACATCTGAGGACAGGTTTAGGAGATTATTGTTTTTGCTTCTACATACTTAAATATTTCTTTCTTCACTTCATCATTTCAAACCTGCTTTTATGTTCTGCATACCTATGCTGTATATGTGTCTCCATACTCTTCATAACCTCACTTGTTCTGATGCATGCATTTTCTGGATCTAAGAAGCTCTTCCTTATGTCCCATCCATTTAGCAGATGTCTCAAACATTCCATATTTCCAGGGAGTTTCATTAAATTTTGTCTCCATTTTATCTTTGGTCCCTCAGAGTTAATGTTGTAGTGGGCTAACCTTGGCTGGATGCCACCAAGCTGTTCTGTGATTCCCATTCTCAGTGCCACAGCAGGAGAAAATAAGATGAAAACCTCATGGGTCAAGACACAGGCAGTTTAATGAAGAAAAGCAATAGCCATGCACCAAAGCAATGGAAAGAGATAAACAATTTTTCTCCACTTTCCATCAGCGGATGATATGCAGATGCTTTCAGGGAAGTAGGGCTGTGTTCCTTTCCAGCCTCTTGTCCAACCCCAGCCTGCTGGCCTTTGGAGGGAGTGGGGTGTGAAGAGGTAAAGAGACAGCCTTGATGCTGTGAGAGCACTGCTCAGCAGTAGCCAAAACATCGGTGTGTTATCAACACCCTTCCAGCTACCAGTACAAAGCACAGCACTTTGAGGGCTTCTATGGGGGAAGTAGATTCTGTCCCAGTCAGATCCAATACAAATGTTTGACTCCTTTAATACTGAAAAGTATATAGTCTTACTGAAGAACCAGGAAAAAGAAGCTCTAACAAAAAAGAAAAAAGGCGTATCTGGTGTTATATCTGGAGTTCAGATCATGTTTGTAGCCTGCATTCTAGTCTAGGCTGTTCAATGCATGACATGTTTGTCTGTTGAAAGGTTGAAAGGTAGCTTCTTGGTTCTTCTAGTAAAGCTGTAAGCTATTTGTGTCCTTCATACTTATTCCCTAGATTCATCTATCTAGGCCTTTCTATTTCTTGCTTTCTGAACTAACTCCATTATTTTTTCCTAGAAAGTCCAGATTTACAGAGGTCTTAAAGCATAATTAAAGCGTATGTCAATGATGTCTTGTCATACTTACCTCAAATTTGCCTTAGTCTCTTTGTGGTCTAGTTGTTTTGGCCCTTTTAACTCTAAATTTCTCTAGTAACTGCATTTTTTGTAATGCTAAGTATTCAATGCCTTTAATAAAAGTGTCAGTTCATTGCCATTTACACCTCTGTCTCTGCATCCATGAGATGAGACAGTCTCTGGAGTGGAGAACGTTCCTCATTTTGTGTCATTTTCAGTAAGTGGTGCTGCCTCCCTCTGTCACTAGATGTACTGTTTCAAGAGTTACATGACATCTCTGAGACATTCTGAAATCCATTGGTTTATATAATACACATTGCAGGAAGGCAGATGCATCACAAATGCAATATTCAAATGAATTTCCTATTTATTATTCTACTGCAAGATGGGGGTTAACTCTCCTCTTCCCATGCCTATTAGTAAACAAAATGCTTCTGGAAAAATGGCAAAACCTTCAGTGTTTACTGCGCCTAAACATATTATTCTTGCCTCCCCCACAATCTATGTCATTCCAATGAACTGTGTACACACTGTTTGGCAAAAACAATTATAGCGCTTGTTTTGATATTGTTTGTTATTGTTAAAATGGGGATGTTCCCATTGAAATCCTGATAGGGAAAGTGAACATTTTTTTTGCTTCTTTGAACATTGTGGGGGAATTTTCCTTGATTTACACAATTGTGTTAGGTTATATCCTCTTCTTTGTCTTCAGTAGGACCTTCCATGTTGCAGATTCTTACCTGGTGGGTAAGAATTTATTCCATATGTTCCTCATGAGTAGTCCTATGTTAATGACCACAAGTCTTCATGCTCAGAGAGGCATCATTTTGGAGACTGTTGGCATATCACTCATTGTTGGTCACTGTTAGGTAACTTTAGATTTCCCAGTCCTGGTGCCAGGAGGTTTTTAGAGCCTTCAGTTTCTTTTGACCTTAGTGGGAGTTGAAGACACTCAGACAGTCACAAGACTGGAGGCAGACTGAGTTGGCAGTCTGTATAGGATTCTCTGTGCCATCTGATTTAAGCATTTAAAGGCCAAGAGTCTAAATGCTTTGATATTTAAAATGAATTAATTGTTTTGCAGAACATACATTAGTGTCACTTCAAATTCTTTTTCCGTAAGAAAAGTTTTGAATTCATTTCGAATCCTTCTTCTGACACATGATGATTCTAAGAATCTGGCTCCCTGTGATGCAGAGCCTGACAGAAGTAAATGTTATCTTGAAATCTTAGATACCAACATGGGATAACTTTAGCAGGTACTCTGTTAAGATCTAGTTTGACTGGTATTTGGTAGATATATCATATTAACATCCAGGAAAAAAAGAAAAATAAAAAACAGAATTCAAAGGAAATGAAGAAACACATAGAGAAATATCTTTTTTTTTCAGCACAAAAGGATTGGCATTCAAGAAGTTCTGTTAACCAGTAGATGCCCTGGGACTGAAGCAAATGTATTGTCCTTGTGGAGAATTGCTGGGGGCCTGCAGACTGTGGATGTAACTGAAACACTGTGATACAGTAATCTAGAGCAAATAAATTGATTGAAGGAAACAGCCTTATACTCTGTTAGTGTGGTGGAAGTGGAACGCGATGATTGCATTCCACCCTCCAAGTACCCTGTTGAGCAATCCAGTAGTTTCAGATCTCATTTCTGTACTGATGTCTGTTTGATTTCAAGTCCCTGTAAAATACCATTTTTATGCTGTGTGCTTTGTTCCAGATATTAGACCAAGCAAAAAGTGTTTGAAGTAATTTTAAGGGAAAGGATAATTTCCAAGTCCTATTCTGTGGTCTGAAGAATTATGAACTTTATGATCTATACAGAGATATTTCACATAGTTGATGATGTACCTATTAAAAATTCCACCTCTGGGGGAATACAAATTTCTGAGGGACATGCCAGCATGAAGATACCTTGTATTTATATACCTGCTGAAAATTGATTTAACTACATTTGGAAGATGCTGATTCCAAATAACGTGAGTAATTGAACCCCACTTTGTGCTGAAAAATTGCGTAGTTCATCTATTTACCATATGCTCCATCTAAACTGTACAGATATCTGAGCAGATTATTTCTTTTGCTGTCATAACCCAAATAAGCACTGATTTCTCACTGGCAAGTTAGTAATACAAGGACTCAGATGGGTTTGCTCCTTCATGCAGCTTCAATTTCATGTTTATGAGAGGGAAACAATAATTTTAGAGAGCAATATTTACTGTTATTTCAGAGAAATGGGGAATACTGGCTGGTGAGTGAATACATGCCAGCAAGTCACAACCACGTTGCCCTTCCCAGTTATTAAAGTAGGAGGTGTTGGTGACACGTGAGGAATTTTTCCAGGGGCCAAGAGGTCTTGACAGGTTGAAAGCTGCTGAAGTAGGATAAGCACTTTTCCATGAGTCTGTCACAATGCAACTTGTCTTTGCAGATCTATTTGTAAAAATACAACCCCCCCCCTCCCTTTTCTTCTATTTTATATATGACTTGACAGTGCACATTCTTCCCAGTGATTCAGCTTTTAGTATGGAAGTTCGCAGAGGTGCCCATTCCGTTGCTTTCCAGTGTGAAGCTCAAGAAGATGGAAATATAATTACCTCTGTGAAACTCACAGTCTACACAACAATTGGTGATCTCATAGAGATACTTACAGTCTTCTAGTGATATGGCCTTGTGTTTTTTATGTTGTATTCAATCTTCGTAAGATTGCATGTCACCAGTAGTATATGAATGGGACCTTGTGTGCTGTGGTAATAACTGTCATGAAATGCAGACCAATAAAAGAGACATAAAAGAAAATGGCAGGATAGGAGTGAAGAGGTTCCTTGTGTTAGGAATGAATATTTCCTTTGTCCTTTGTAAAAATTCAAACTAAAATACGGAGGCTTTGCTATTACCTGTTTAATTTTTACTGTACCTAGGTTGGTTAACATAGACATCTTTTTGCCTCACTAAGCCACAGAGAATCAGCAGCATGAGTTCTGAGGTTAAATCTCCTTTCCACTTCTATACTGAAACAGGAAAACAAACTTGGGGTTTATCATTTTTGTGGCCATCTGGAATTAGATTATACACAATGGATTTAGCAAAGGTTAACAGTAAAAATAGTACATCATGGAACAGTTTCCCAGTACTGTCTTTCTCACCTCTACCACTAATAGGATTTTTGCTGAATTGATTAGGAAAGGTAGCAGTGTGCTGATTTTCTCGAACCATAAGAACAGCTGCTCAGAAACTCTGCCTTTCCTAATCAGAGAAAGGGTGAAAGTGGCTTGCTCATGAAAATTTAAAGCTTTTCCTGAAATAATGTAGATTCAGGTCTTATGCAAAGTTATGGTAGACTAGAAAGAAAGAAATCCGCAGAGAAATTCTTACGTTTCTCCCCTCCATGTTACTTACCTAGGTAAAACCATCTGGCCTGGAATCATGCTTTTTTCCCTCACTCTCTTCACAGATAGGCTGTTTCTTATATTTCTGTTGAAGTCCTTTCTGCCATTGTATGTAACATGGAATTTGTTTATTCATTTTCTAAATCCATCTGGCACTCATAAGACATCCAAAGCATTTTTTAATTTTGTCCCACTATTCAGACTCTACACTACTTTTTGTACAGCGGAAGCTTCCTTTTTGAGACCTGAATTAGCAGAACATGTAATCGATGTTAGGTTTAGGCATGCAAATGGTCTCATTGACTGAAGTCAGTGAGTCATCAACAGGAGGACTCACACACTTGTGTTTAAGCTGTGACCAGGCAGTCCTGGTGAAAAGTGGTCAGATGACATGTACCCAATAGACATACCCACTGAGAACTTCTTACAAGGACTGAGATTTATTGGTTCAGAATATATTTATGGCTATATAGAAATCTGAACTCAAAAGCTTATTAAGTAGCTTTAAAGGAATGGGTTGAGCTGCTTAGTGCCAGATCAGCTTCCTTTGGCTAAGGCTGTACTAGGACTTTCATCATACAGATCTAGTTTTGCTCTCTGTTGATGGTCAGAAGTCTAGCCAGATCAGATTGCATATGCTTTTCCAACAGGATCAGGGTGAAATGAGAAGGATCCTTCTGACAGCGTCAGTGGATGTGGCAAGACTCCTTGTATTCAGATGTAGATTTTCTTAGCTGCTGCCTTGAATTTTGCAGAACTGCTCTGTCCTCTGGGAGCATAGCATGCTGTGTTGTTTAGACTCTGGAGAGGGGCAACATTGCTGCTCATAGTACAGAGCTGCCTTTGCCAGTTCCTTATTAAAAGATTATTTTAAATAAGGATTATGGAATTTGAGACAAGTTTATCAACCCTGTCAAGTGAGATGGTTTCTCTCGCTACTTCAGAAAATCTAAGTCTCTCTGCTGGGCAAACATCTTTTTCTTTGCTATTTATCTATCAGGTCTCCAAACTGCAATGTCAAGTAGCGCAAAATCACAAAATCATCATCATAAACAGGACAAAAGTCTCCTTTTGTAGGTGATCTGCAGGACTGAAATGGAATTTCTTCCAGTATCCAAAACAGCCATGAAGATCTCCAGCCAGCACAGGTTGGGTGGCTGTGGTGGTCTGCCCTAGCTGGCTGCCATCCCCATCTATTTGGATCAGCCAGAGTTGGCTGGAGCTGGCTGTAAACAGCTATGTCCAGCACAGGATGGTCCTGACTGTTCCTCCAGAGAGTCGTCCTGCCAGTCTCTTCCTGTCTGGGCACCAGCACCTTGTACAACAGGCCAAGTGGTCTGTGGGAAGAGGGTCTTGTATAGATCTTGGGAATTCATAGAATGATAGAATCACCAAGTTGGAAAAGACCCACAGGATCATCGAGTCCAACCATTCCTATCAAACACTAAACCATGTCCCTCAGTGCCTTGTCCACCTGTACCTTAAGCACCTCCAGGGAAGGTGACTCAACCACCTCCCTGGGCAGCCTCTGCCCATACAAAAAGAGCCTTCTGTGAATTTTTTTTTCCCAATGTATATGAACCAACTGAATTTTTTCCTAATGTATATGAACTAACTGAAAGGGTAAATAGGTTCTAGTCAGGAAAAGAGCGGGTCTTCTCTATTAATTCAATTTCTTTTATTTTTCTTTTAAATCTACCTGAAGCAATTCTGACCACCTCTCAGCCTCACTCAAGTCAATGAGCTTAAGTTTCTATATTATATCTTTCTCATTACCTAGATCACTCTTTTCACTATTCCACAGAAGTACATATCTCCATAACAGAGTTACAGGATGGTGTAGGGGAAGTGGAAATGTGCTTGCTCTGCAACCGGCCTTTCTTCTCGGCACTTTCCTAAAGAGAAAGCCTTGAAATCATTGACAGAGCTAAAAATTGTCAGTACAGCAGAAAAGGGGTGAACGTGTCCACTTTTGCCTCATCCTTTCTCCTTTTCCCAGTGTTCTCATGTTTTACCTGCATGAACAGCAAGGTCCAGATTCATTGACCAGATCTGCAAGCCTGGCCGGAAAGCCACTGTTTGAAAATACATAGCATGACACCTATGCTTCAGGTTTTGAGGCGTGGGTGGTAGGAGGAAGGAAAGATACTGTAAAAGGGCAGGTAAAATCTCACAGGAATTTGTGTGTATTTGCCATGTTGCCAAAATACATAGGAATTCATTTTAAATCTACGCAGAGAACATCCATGTGTCCTTTATCAGGGATCACTGTGCATCTCAGTGACCTTTTGATGAACAGTCACAGAGATATTTTTGCATAAGTGAGTGGTCTTTAGTTATTTGGCTTTTCCAGTTGTTTTCATACCTATTAAGATCTATGAGTTGTCTTTTTATTTTATAGTAAGAGAAACATAACAGGGAAAAGGTATTTTGTCTTCATAGAAAAATGTTGGGACCTCGGCAAGAAAAATCCCATATTTTAATAACAGTCATATCTATATGTCCTTCTTACAAAATCACTACCCTGAGACAGGATTTCACACTCCTGCTTGTTGTGATGTTCAGTATTTTGTGAAGACTTCGGAGCTGGAAGGTGATTTATTCATATTTGCTAATAATAGTCCTGTGAGGAGGGAGGTCTCTGCAAGGGAGGAATGCAAGAGCTGAGAAGGATCCTCATTAGGATGCTGTGTGAAAAGTGTCAGCCTACTGAGATCCCAGCTGTGCTCCAAGCTTCTCGTGAGTGAGAGAGCTAGCTGGGTTGTGTGTCTAGTGGCACTACTGTGGAGAAGATGAAGACAATTGTGTTCCTGCTTCTCAAAAGCCATTCCAGCCCCCGTCTCTCTTCAGTATATTTCCTGCTGATGACTCCAGTGGAAGAGCTTCCTTGAGAGAGAAAAGTCACATCTCTGTAACTGACTACTGTACAAACATGTAATCAGCATGGCCACGTTGTCCTTGCATTTGCACAGAAATGAAATGCAGAACTTTACTACCCAAGATTAACAGCCTGGATTTCCTCTGTATGTAATCTTGCTCTGCCATTAGAATATATCCATACATTTCCAATACATAGGAAAAACTTACAGCTAACCCAGAAGGGAAACAAAAACCTTTGCAACACAGTTTTATTGGAGATCGGGGGTTGGGAGGAACGGGACTGTAGGTGCAAAATCTCATTCCTCTCTGTCAAACTGATACATACTTTCTGGATCTGAATACTGGTGGAAAGAATGTCTATGGCTGCTGGACTATATAAATAACTGCATCTGCTTGTAGACAGAGCACTGCTTTACAGTCATGGTCTAAGAGGAGCTCCAGCTCAACGAAAAACCCAGGGGAAGATGAGGGTGAAGAGGAGCAGTGCAACTGGCAGAAGTAGCAGTTTTCCTTTAGACAGAACTAGTGCTGAAAAGCAAGTGTTCCACTTTCTTGATGTGTTACAATGTACATTATTATGATTCTGTTTCTTATTGAAGAAATTACTTAATAGGATGCAGGGACAGAATTTGTATTGCTGATATTTTCTGGTGGGAAATGCTAGCAGTGGTAAGAAATGCTTCTGAATGTATTTGGATTTAAGCAAATTAAAGGCGAGAGTGTTCCACAAAGACAGAGAACAATCCAGTGATGTACTGCACTGCATAGAAATCAAAGCAGCTTTGTTAAACTGATATACAAGGCAAATACTGTTGCTGGGCCACACCACTGGAGAGTCTGGGCTGCTGTCCTTCTCTGGTGCTTGGTGTGAGGGAGGTACGTAATGTTATCTTTTTCAGCCCAAATAAGAAAACAGTAATTTTCTAAGGTCCTGTTGTTCTGATGGTGCAAATATGGTATAAAAGCTGTTAAGCTTCTTAGCAGGTGGTAATAATAACAGATATAACCCTTCAGTTTCCCTTTAATCCAGACTGTTGTCCCCTCATAGGCATAGCAGATTGGCACTTGGGTGGAGGATGTATGCAGTGCTTGGACCATTTGAGCTGTTGGAAAGGCTTCTATGAGCCATGAGCAGCCTGTTCTCTGGGGTTTTTGCCACAGGGCTGGTCTCAGATCAGAAAACTCTGGTGAAAGCTAAATGCTTAATCTGAGCATTCAGTTTTTTCCTTCCTTCCTGTCTTGTTAAGACTTGCACAAATAAATGAATCTTCATAGCTTAGATCCAAGAGTGCCTACAGTCTGAGTGCAGCTGACTGACTAGTTGGGAGTGTTGCCTGGACATTAGGCATCCAGTCAGGGACTTAAAAGTGCACCTGATGTGAATCAGTCTTTACTCGTTGTAGATCAACTTATTGGGAAGCTGCTTTCCTGTCTGCTTCCTACCTGCATTTTCAACACCTGTGTTTACTTGGAAGGCTCCCCATTTGTATTATCCTGTTGTCTCTTGAGCAGTTCTGGTTCTTGACTAATGGAAGCATTTCTTGCCTAGGAAGAAAAGTTTACTAGATTAGCTGTGGATAACATGAAACTTGCTTTTCTATTTAGCAGGCTCCTGTTACAGTTGGTAAACAGACCTATTTTTAGAACTATAAATTCACATCTTTGCAAGGGGAAAATACATTACATTAATGAAACTGCAAAATCAAAAAAAAAATTTCATTAACCCCCATTCCCCGCAACTGCATGTAATTCTAAAATGACACAGCCCAGTCAGTGAAGTGAATTAGTCTAAAAGCAAGTAGCTCTACTTTGTATCAAACCCCCAATATGCAGACTTAGTCTATATGATATTCTCAGCAAGTTCACCATTCATTTTTACCTGTCCTGTATCTTGTAGGAAGATCAGGAGAAACTTCTAGATGAGCTGTGTTTTAACAATTTCAGAATGAAATTTCTGTGATGTAGGAGAATGAAACTCAAATTACGTGATGTAAGAGTTGCTTAGATATTACAGGATAGACAGTGCCACAGGACCCTATATAGTAGTAGAAATGAAATAGAAATAGAAATTCTGCTACACAGAATTCCTGCCAGTGTGTACACAAATTTTTCATGCCAGTCAGCAATGAGATAGCACCTTATTGTTCTGGAAATTAAGTGAAGGAAAATGAAAGAGTGATTAGGCTTGGCTTGTGTAAAATTGTCAAAGCTGGAGTGATCTGGGAAGATGCCTGATGGTTCATTGATTTGGTTGAATGAGGCTGAACAAATAAGGTCAACTGAATTTCACAGCAGGGTGACTGGGTTTGGTTTCCAGGTGTTTCTTTTTACAGGGACAAAAAACAAATGAGAGAAGCTGATTGACCATCTTGAGCATTTTCCACTCTTTCTGGGTTATTTGCTAAGAGTCATCTCCTAACAGGTATGTTTGATCTTAAGGAAACATCTTGGAGTAATCTAAGGCCCTCAGTTTCCTTAGATGAATTGTCCAACAGGCTGCAGCATTACAAAGTAGGTTTTAAAATTTATTTCCTTACTACATTTTTCATTTCTCATCTCCATGCAACTCCTCCTCGCTATCTGTTTCTGGGCCATGTAGAACAACCCCTTGCCATGCTCAGGGGTTATTTATCTTAAAAAAAGTCTTTGCAGGTCTAGGTAGAGACAGGGAACTGAAAAGCAGCATTTTAATCCTTGAATCCAGTCCTTTGTTAGCATACTCTCTTCTGGTTTCATTATTATCATTATTATTGCAGCAATTATCATTGTTAGAATTCTTCTGTAGCATGGTGGTACCTTGGTGCCTCAGCTCTGGATGATGGAGCACCTGTTATCAGGCACAGAACAAAGAAATCAGCCTGCCTTGAGCTGCAGATAGCCTGTGGTAATTCTCCTGTCTTTATCATTCATGTATATTCCATGGATATATAATTAAATTTTTATATTAAAGCATTTCTTAAAGGAAAAAATTATTATATTATTCGTTCTTAATCTGTATCAAATAGATACCTTTTCCACTTTAATTTTTCTTGTCTTTAGGAACTGCAGTTCTTTGTGTTGCATGGCTGGTAAGTGACATATCCCATTCTGCATAGCTTGATTTCCATTTCTTCGCATCATCCTTTACTAGATATGCTTTTGCAAAGATCTAGAATGTTGCTACTCTAACTTTTGTTGATACAGGGAAAGCCTGAAGGCTGTGAAAGATGTCAGACAGTAAATAATCATGCCCTGCTCTGTTTTGGTCCTGCACGTTGGATTAAATTCCTGATTAATTTGAAAATATGAACATTACAATGACTGTGTGTTTCTTTTCTTCAGAAATGCAAATGAAAAAAACAGGGAGAACAATGATGGGTGCCATTCTGACCTTTGGCCTGTTAATTGGAATCGTTGTGACAGTTGGTGTGATCTTTGACACAACATTTATGATTCTTCACTGGGAGATGGACAGCATACAATGTGATTTACATTTTGTTTGATCAAAATATGGTTTTACTGATGACGAACATGACCTATGGTGAACTATTTAGGTTTCTCTGTGGTTTAGTATTTGTGTTGCCAGCAGATAAACAAGAACAAGCTACTGGAGATGGGAAAGAAGTACTTCCTAGAGCAGTTACGGTGATTGTGGATGGGAAGGGAATGATTCAGAGAAATTTCTGTAAACCTGCTTCAAAGTATGTTTTCATTTAATTTATTTTTCCCCACCATTTCAGGGCTGGTGTAATATCTTTTTGGAAATCAAAATCTGGGGAAGACAAACAAGCTGAGAAGCTGGCCAATAAAAGAACATTATGTAATATGGAATAAATATCCCCCTCCTCAGGGTCTGCACTGGCCTTTCAAGGAACTGGAGACTGAGCCTATACGTACAGTGTTCTCATCGTCTGCATTAGCAATAATAGAAGAAGTGGTAGAGTCCTCACTTACAGAAGGTGAAGTATTTAAGTCCTTCCATCATTTGTATTATTAACAGAATTAGGGGGAAAATGAATTACATAGAAATGCAATATAAAGAAAATTCAAATATGTTGGTCATTTGGTATTCAAATATTGGTCTGAAGAAGTACTTTTTACAGTTTATTCATTGTCTTGGATTACTGAGCTCTAAGTGAAATTGGTAAAAATACTTCTATTTTAAGGTGGATCTCATTCCTCAGGTAGTTCATAGTCTGGTCACCTCTGAACTGGAGAACCGAAGACAGATTTTTTTGTGAGGACATTAAATTTACATGTTTAACATGTCTTAATTTTGTGAACTTATCAATCTAGACTACATGAAACTAGGCAAATAGTCTAAGCAGAGAATATTTTTGTCAAGTGCCCCTTATCTCCCCAATGATATTCAAACAAAGCACCTACCATGTAATCACTATAATCCCGTTTCTTTTTGACACGTGGAAGGATTTGTTATGGCAGAGAAGATCATTGAAAGTTGCCTCTTAAGTTTCATTAAATTTTACCTAAACATCTGCACATGTAACCATTTCTGCCATCAAGGAGACCAAAGTTTGTGAACAGAGAGCAGCCTCATAGGGTCAGACCAAGGATTTATCTGTCTCTGTAATCAAATGAATGGACAAAAAAGCATTTATGGGAAAGAGTACAAAATCAAGACAAGGCTGTATGATATTCTCTATATATATTCCTCCAGCTTCCAGACATCTGTCGGTTTTCTAAATCAGATGCAATTTTGAAGCAGTTAGCAATCTTGAATAGATTTCATGGCTTTGTTCAGTATCCCCTTGTACCTATGAAAGCTTCTGTCACATAAAACATCCTGTGGCAAGGAGATCCAAAGCACAACTGCATCTTTTGTCAAGCTAGAATCCAGTTCCTATTACCTTCATTTGTCACACCTTACCTGAAAATACAATGAATTGTCAACCCACACTACCCACTCCCTGAAAGGAGCTGTCTTTAGACCTCTAACATACTTCCTGGTTATTTTCTTTCTGGACTGAAAAGTGCAACATTACCTAGTGATTCTTCATTCCGAAACCATACAATACCTCTAACAGTCCTTGCTGACCTTCTCTAACCCTCCTCCATTACAGGACTGTCTTGTTTATGAAGGAGCTTCCTGTTTGTGTAAATAAACATTGTTTGATGCAAATAAAAAACTGACCTGATGACATGTTGAAAAGTAGACTGTAGAACTGATTAAAATGTTTAATAGATTTTATGATTAAGATTTTCTCTTGAGTATAGTAGAAGCCCTGGAAAGAGGCCAAATATTGAGCACTTCAGGGTAGAGAATGCTTCTCAATAAAGAACATTGGGGAAAAATTGTGAAAAAATAGATTGGAGGTAGTAACTCATCCTCTCAAAGAATTCCTGTTCTCTTCAGATTCTCTACTGCTGCAGATGTTCTAACTGCACCATCTGCACATCCTTAAAAAAGCATTATCATATTTTTCAGAGATACATTGCGTTGTTTGCTGTTCAGTGAAAAGATCATTTACATTTTTGCAAATAAAACATCATCTTCAAAAATTATGTGCACTTAATTCTATAAAAATATCTTTTGTAAAAAAGGAAATTATATTTTTGGTAACACTATCATTAACTATGTCATTTTTAAATCATTTGGTGGACAAACCTAAAAGTCTTGCAACATTAAGAAGAAAATGCATAGAGAAGGAAAAAGCAGACAATAACAATTTTGCAGTTTACAAAACTAGCCTACGTGTTCAAGGTGAGTCTTTGAAGTCAAAGACACTGTGTTGTGGTGAGTCTGAGATTAGGTCTGGAACGCTGGTCTTAAAAATAGACCAAGGTGAGCTGTTATTAATCAGGAAAAATGCTTCCACTGAAAATATGGTAAAAATGAAGACCTGTTCTGTGTTTGACTTTTGAATTCATGCTTTCATGTTGTAATTAGAGTGCAGCATAACTGAAAGAGAAAGAGAGGGAACTAGAATATTCTTTTCTGTAATGATGCAAAGAGGTAATATTATACAACTGTTTTGTTTTTTAATAACATTTGCAAAGAACCTCCAATCTTATTTGGGTTAATATTTTGAAGGTTTTAAATTTCCATGGTCTGTTGGCAAATCCAGCAAAAAGTAATAGATACATAAGCAGAGTGGCTCAGAAAATGAAATGCAGAAACAGCTGAACTAATCTGTACTGATGAGTGTGGGTTCCTTAGGGTAGATCAAGGAGGTTTTGTTCGCTAGTGGCTTATATTTTGGGGAAAAGTGCTATTTTCTGCTTTTTTTTCTAATTTTGTCCTCTAACTCCCTAAAGCTCCCTACAAAATAGAGAAAATAATCTTTAGAAAATTTCATACAAAAACTGCAGCATAAAATACGGTAGTATGCCTTGCTGCTCAACAGATAGGGTAAACAGGCTGTTCTGTTGTTGAAGCTGCTATCAGAAACTTCAGGAAGTGAGGCAATTCCTGAAGTTAAGATTACTCTGTCCAAGCAGCCATCACACAACCACTATATTATCACTCTCTCACCCTAAATATAAACTTAAATGAATTGCCTTTTGTACTTGATGCAGTATGAAACACAGAAAGTCCAAAATTATTATCTTCACACATCCTGTAGCAACTCTCCCTGATTTTTTATCTCATTGTCTGAATAATATACTTAGTAATTTGGTAACAGGGTGGACAGCCATGATGGATAAAGGGTATGCAGAAACAGGTGTTTTAATTGTGAGCCAGCAGTGGTCCAAGTGGCCAAGAGAGCCAATAGCATCAGAAACAGCGTGGTCAGCAGGATCAGGGAAGTGATTCTGCCCTTGTACTCAGTACTGGTGAGACTGCACCTTGAATCCTGTGTTCAGTTCTGGGCCCCTCACTACAAGAAAGATACTGGGGTCCTGGAGCTTGTCCAGGGAAGAACGATGAAGCTGGTGAAGGGTCTGGATAACAAGTCTTACATGGAGAGGCTGAGAGAGCTGGGGTTATTTAGCCTTGATAAAAGGAGGCTGAGAGGAGACCTTATTGCTCTCAACAGTTACCTAAAAGGAGGTTGTAGAGAGGTGGGTGTTGATCTCTTCTCCTAAGTGATGCTTTATAGGACAAGGGGGAATGGCCTCAAGTTATGCCAGGGGAGGTTCAGATTAGGAAATCTTTCTTCACTGAAAGGGTTATCAAGCACTGGCAGAGGCTGCCCAGGGAGGTGGTTGAGTCACCATCCCTGGTGGTGTTTAAAAGAAGGGTAGATGAAGTGCTTAGGGATATGATTTAATAGTGGACAAGTGCAGTTGGACTTGACGATCTCAAAGGTCTTTTCCAACTTAGTGGTTCAGTGATTATATGATTGTTACTTTCAGGTAGTGGGTTAATTAAGAGAACCAACAAGAGTTTCTCCTCTTCTATAGTTTTCAGTATAGTATTTCTATCTTCTTCTGTTTGCTGACTGCAGTGGAAACATTATCGTTAATCACCACCCCAAGGTATGAAATTATTCTTATTCTCAGGCCTTAGGCATGTGCTGAACTCCTCTTTAAATCCATGGTATTTAAGCTCTTGATGTGAGATTCTGAAGAATTTCTAATGGGAGAAGCATAGAAGAACTAGAAGCAGAAGGGATGAAGGTCACATAAAAATATCTTCACAGTTGGGATTTCGTGCTGCCTGCAAGTGCTATTGGCCAATGCAGATTAGGCAGCCTCCCTAGTCTGGTCTATAATGTGTGATCTGTACAGATATCTCAGTGTTCTGGGAGCTTGTAGTTTTGTCCTTATTCAGACATCGCCCATACACCACACCTTCAAGGGCCATCAAGCTCAATTCCTCTACCAGGTGAACTTCTCACCTGACTTTGCTCTACAGAGGACTTCTGATATCTCCTCCTAGTACTCCAGCTGCTGGATCCAGGATCCAGGAACAAGAGCAAAGGTGAAAGTCTCCTCACACTTAAACTTAAGCTTGTACCTACTTTCCTTTCTGAACTAATTGGTCCTCACACATGTTTAATCAATCTCCTAATCAAGGCCAAAATGACTGTCATTCCTTCTTGCTTTCATTTGCTTTGCATTGTCTAATATAGCACCATAATCTCATGGGTTTTGTTTTAATTTAATTATATTATAAATATTTTCCACTACTCTTTCATCTTTCCTTTCTAATTCTTCTTAAAGAAAAATCTTTTGAGAATATATATCTTGTCTGTATGCGATCCACCATTCCACCATGTGTCTCAGGAAATTTAGGATGCATTTATATAGTTATTTAAGTCTTGATGTATGTGCAGTTTGATTTATGTATTGTCTAATAGTATATACCATAGAAATGAATTTTTTCTTTGACAGTCTTACTGGCTCTTTCTGGAAATGACATTTTTATGGTGAGTTGCAGAGATTTTCATTATTTTTTATAACTTCATTTAGTCAGACACACTTAACAAAATAATAAGGATGTACATTTTTTCTTTCTTTGCTGCTATGCATACAAGAGAGAGATTGTCACAGAAATATGGGTCATTTTTTAACCTGATGCTCTATAAAGTAAAATATAATAAAGAAAAGCTAGCTGAAAACTGATTCAGTGATCCGTGATTGGCGGCAAAATATCAGCACTGTGCAGCTATTACAGGGAGAAAATAAGGAAATAATTTTATTTATGATTTTATAGATCACAAAGTTACAGCTAAATGTTAAGTCAAATGTATAGCGTTTCATGTGGGGTTTGGAAATAGAGCTCTGCAGTTTCCTGTTATTTGTCTGTGAAGTGTAGAGGTGGATTTTTCAGGAGTTGAGTTTTCAGCTTCTACTTCATTATGAGAATCTTGTTATATTAGACCAATACTTTTTCACTTATGATTTACTAAGTTTTTGGCTTAGCTGTACAAAAAAACTCTTGACTTAGAACTAGGTCAGAGTGCTCAGACTGGAGAATTTGTTATGGCGAATTCTCAGGACAATGCTACTTTAAAAGGAAATTGTATTTCTGGGCTGTGAAAAGATAACTGGAGGAAAAGCTTGCATGTCTGAAGCAATTAAAACCCAAATCCAGCATGGCTGGATATGGATAATTGGCTACGTAAAATTACTTAACCTGCATGTGTTTCGCACTCTGTCCTTGTGTTCTTATAATGAGAAAGTTACTGGGCAAAATCAGAAGACTTGAGCTGATTAAATCTTCATTTTGGACCATAAGCCCTTTCCTATAGAGATGTATGCTGTGGTATATGAGCCGATGAAATCTTATAACACGACGTCCTGATCCTTACTGAGAGTATCACATGTTATCACAACATAAGAATTAAATAATATTATGAAGTTGTCATGCAGATGAAGCAGATACTGCTTTGGGATAATATTATGTTGTATCACGCCTAGAATAATGGCAAATTGTTAATTAAAATCTCTTGATATTTTCAATGAGCCAATTTTCTGCTTCTTATAGCTGCCAAATTTTAGTCTTTAAGGCAGAAATCCATGATCCCCAGGCTACTCTCTTTCTTTCTGGGTATGCAGGAAGTGCAGTCAAATGCTTTATTTTTTTCTGTGGATCCACTCAATGGAAAAATAGGCTGCTAATCCCATCCTGACAGTTTCTCTCGCATTCTTAGTTTCTGTTCCCATTCCAGTGTCCTCCCTCCCAGGCTACTCTTCCATCATTAGCTTTTCCTTAGTGTAGTAAGACTAAGGCTGAACAGGAAAGGAATGACACCGTGACTTGAAGATGATGGGAGGAGAGGCAGGAAAGAGCAAGAGTAAGATAGGCTGGGAGGGGGAAACTGGGAAGGGAGCAAAAACCAGGAATGCTGGAGAAATCATCATGGCAGGAAGGCTGAGAAGAAAAAAGAAATTAAGCAGCATCCTGAGATTAGTAGGACAAAGAAGCTGTGCTTAGAGACCTGCTGGGAGTGTGGAGAAGGAGCAGATAATGTGAAAAGTGAGATGCCTGTGAGGAGGATCTTCGCTGAGGGGATGAACTGGCTGGATAGAAAACCAGGAATTGTGATGACTGTGGTGAAAGAAACTGGGACCATGAAACCCTAGGAGGCAGAGATATTGAACAAGGAGCCTAGCATGCTGTACACAAATATGGAGAGAGGAAAGACAGGATGACGACATTGAAATTGGGAAAAGGGAAACAACCTGAGACTGAATGCTGGAACAAAAGGGCCAGGGGACTGGTGTGATGAAGGACAAGGCTGGAGCAGAAGACTAGGACTGAATGGGTAAGAAAACAGAAACCAGGGTGAGAATACTGAAGAACAAAGACTGAAAATCACTGGCAAGAAGAGACCAGAAGGATTAGAAGGGAGACATTTGATTAAGCAGAGCCAGTTTTGGAAGGGACAAGACAGAAGAGGTCAGAGCAAGGGATTTTTTTGGAGGCACCTGTGTCCACTGGAACACTCTTCCATCATGAGTCTGCACTAGGGGCAGTTTGTCTGTGCTTGTTTGTACCTCTACTGCTTGCAAACAACAGTAAGTGCCACTAGGAAATTATGTCTCTTTCTCTCTGCATTTGCAGTTAACTTGGAGGGGGAATACGTTACTGCATTAGCTCAAATTTCCACAGCCCTGTTCTGGAGCTGAAAGTCATGACCCTGTTGATAGTGTATGTTGCTACATAGCAGAACATCTGAATTGTTAGTTCAGAAATTAAGAAATCATGGAAAACGGTAAAGTAATTGCAAGTCTGAGTGTTAAGAATGTCACTCCTGTATGTGGGCTGTACAAGACTGGTCCAGCCCATCTCTGGTGTGCACTTGAAGCCAGAGCGGGATCAGGCTTGTTCCTGCAGCACACACCGAAGGAGTAGAAAAGCTGGGGAGCACTGGACCAGCCAATGCTATCAGGATTGGTAGGGTTGGTTAAGCAAACCTGAGGAACATATGCAAGGAGATTAGTAGGAAGATATTTTAAAGGCAAAATAGAGGCTGAAAGGCTTCTCCCTCACCCATTTTCCCCATTAAGTTTGGCCATAGTCTGATATGAGCTAGGACTTCAACCAAACAACTGAAAAAAGAGGAAGAGAAGGCCACTGATGAATTTAATCAGGCAGGATGCTGAGAGAAAAACCTTATAAACTGGTAGTAGATTAGTGTATTTACTTTACTATAAATGGTCCTGAAACGACTGCCAGGGTTTTTTATCTGTTTTCAATTTTAAAGCCTGCAGACTTTTATCTTTGTAGATAAATTGATAAAGTTGAATTCCTTGTCTCATAAAAAGTTCATCAGGTGAATGATATACCTCTTTGAAAACATCAACAGTCTTCCTAGTCCAAGTGGTGTTCACAGTAGGTTCCCAGCCAGTGGAAGGCAAAACGCCTGCTCTCTTTGAATAGCATAGAGGCAAGCTGTGTATAATTGAATCTCTTATTTTTATTGTTGAACTACTGATTTTATCCAGGCTTCCTATGCACTGCACTTGCTAATCTCAAGGGATGACATTTGTGATTTTCAAAGAAAGCTTTAAAGACCTTAAGTTCTTCTGTCCACAAAGTGCACATCCATAAGCACCCACCAGATTATCCGGTCTTTATCTTCTGTCTTCTGTCTGTCTTTTTTATTCTTCTACTGAGGCTGGTAACTCGGCTGAGCTTGAAACAATACCTGCAAGAAGAGCACTCAGCCTTATTTTGGGGACACTGAAGGCCTGAAGTCCAGTGCTTCCCTTGGGAATTGATTTCTGTGCTAAACAATATGAACATATCTGGCTTCGTTTTTTAGCCACTGGTTTCTGGTTCTGCTAAAATCACCAGTCTTTTACTGCTTCATAATTTTAATTCATGGAAAAATTTTTCCTCACCAACACATACTAGACAATGACTTTTCAGTCTTCTTTTATGACTAAGCTTCTTAAAGGTCTCTTCAAAAGCTTTTATCTCTCATGTTTGGGTACTTTTTCTAACTCCTTTTTATAGCTTCTAATTTTTCGGCATTATCTATTCAGGCAAGAACCATACATGCCCTACGACACTGATGTCTGTGATCAGCTGCTTGCTATCCCTACATCCTTTGCAGACACTGTTTCTCATTTGGTAGATACAAATGACATTCCTTGTTCCTGAACCAGCTTCTTATTTGGCCCTGTTAGATTGCACAGGGATAAGATTTGTTCCTGTGTGTTCCCTGTGCCATATACTTCTCTTAACTTCATTTACTGCTTCATCCGTCTTCATGTCCTCCACCTGCTTTGTCTTCACCAGGAGCAGCTGTTGAAGCCCAGCCACTACTCAGAGAAGAATTAAAGACTCATTGACCTAGATGTACAAAGGTGCTAGTAGGAACACAACCCTTGGAAAGTTTGGAAGGGATGCCTGCATCTGCATTTTACATTAAACAGTTTTATGCTAAAATAACAGAAGATGCCTGGACTGTTCTCTCACCACTCACAGGCTCTTAGCAGCGATTCCCTTCATGCCCTGCCTCGGGAATCCCTCATGTTTCCACACACTGGTACAACTTGATTAAAGAGGGTAGCATATAGGATGCAGGGATAAATCCTGCATGTTAGCCTCTAGTTTGGTAGTTGAGTTGCTCTCCTGAGAGAAGCAGCTTTACCTTCCCTTCAGATGAGAAAATGGATCTGGAATGGGATGTTTGGTTGCTGCACAATTAAGCAGAGCAGGAGTTTAATTTATAGAGGAGAGACGATTAAATTGCACTCAGAAGTGCTTTTGGGTGCCTTGTTATTGCCTCTTCTCTTTGCTAGAGCTCCCTCTTATTCCTTTGCCACTTGCATCGTATGGACTATCACATGATGCATGTATCTAGAGAAGCTCTCCTTTGCTGCTGCCTGGGGTTGGTGCTGGACAAAACTGGATGGATGCTTCATTATGATTTTCATTCTAAAGAGTATGAAATTTGTGTTTTAACATCTTGAATAATGAACAAGCCATTTTTTTTTATTTCTATGAAGCTGGAACTCTTTTTCCCTTCAGGATGAATAAAACAAATAATGATCCATGACTGTGCCCAAACCCACCTCCCTCCTCGAGTCTTTCTTTGTTTCTTCTTCTCCTGTTGTTCAAGCTTTTTTAACTGTAGAGGTGAGAGTGTGGCGAAAGAAAGGCTGGAGACCCTGAAGTTTCAGAAGTTAAAATGGCAAATTTCTGTCTCATTTTCACATGTTTTTTTCCCTCAAAGTTTCCATAAAGCATGTAATAGTGGGGCTATATTCAGGCATCACTTGCAGCAGCTCCACACCAGGAGCTTTTGTGGGTTTTATTCCTAACTTTTAACCCTTGTGATGAAACCTGCAAATCCTAGTAAAGACTTACTATACACTTCTGATCAGTAGGTGTTTTTCTGGGGCTTTGGACATGGGCATCTGGCTGGATGGGAGCTGACTGCACCTCATTGCACATGCCATATGATCCACAGTCCCACTTTTGTGTTTCTCCAGATGAGCTTCCCTGCACAGGAACTGCCAACAGCATTAGAAATATCCTGTTACTTAGATCATTGTCTTGTGCCTCAGAAGATCTCACACCGCAACGGAGCATGATGAGAGATTCAGGCAGCCAGCAGCCCTGGTGAGTTGGTGAGTGCAGAGGAGGGTGGGGTGAGATCACCAAGTTTTTCTCCTGCCATTCATAGTCATCTCACAGGAATTAATGCACTGTAGATGACTGCAGATGTGTCAGAGCAGCACCAAAGAACTACATGACCTGAATTCTGGTAAGATAAACACTTGTCAGATTGCTGACAGTAATCAATAAGTGTCATCTAATAACAACAGGCTGACACCAGACATGAACTTTCTCCATAAGACTTTCACCTTGGATTTACAGAGAAAACTTGTGGAATCAGCAGCTGGGCTTGTTACATTTCTTGTGAACTACAGCTTTGAAAGTCTTGGCTTACCTCTTTCTGCACGTCAAGGCAATTAATGCTTTTTTTTTTTTTCATTTCAGTTTGGGTTGGTATACACAGCAATGAAAATGATGCCAATAGAGTCACATGGCAGGAAATATAATGTTAACTTGATCCTGGCTGTGCTTTTTATGCTTAACAAGAGAAGATCAGGAAATAAGGAGAGTGTTGGATTTAATTTTGAATTTCCTGGCCCCTTGCCGTTTGTTGTCTTGAAGATAACACCATCTAAATATACAAGGTCTTAAAAATTTAATTTCCTTTTTCTATTTCCTAGTTCCTATTGCTCAGGCTTTCAGGCTTCAATTGTAGCCCCTCTTGTAGTACAGACTTTTTATAATTCTGAATGTGTTTTCTGATTCACGCTGCATTTACATTCCTCTTGTTCCTTTCCACTTTTCTCCCAACCTAAACCTCTGTATTCCTGCACATGGAGTCAGCCTGTGGTGCCAGAGTGAAGGTACAGAAGAGAGAATTTGTTGATACTGCCAGTGCTTTTGTATTTTCCTTTTCACTCTTCTCACCACGTCACTGAAGATGGCTGTTGCTCAACAGGACACATCAGCAGACCTTACACAGGGCTTGTTTGATCTCAGTGTCCAAAATGTTTTGCAAGAGGGAGAAAGCCGCTTTTTAGAGACCAAAAATAAACCAAACCTTGCCATTACAGCTTGAGACCAATAGGCACAAGCACTGATGCTTTCTTGTGGTGTGACTGAGCTTACCAGTGTCATTTCCAGCTGCTGCCACTTCAGTGGAGGAAGAACCTCTGTCAGGATTTTGTTCACAGTCGTGTCCTGGCTGCCCTTGCTACCTGTGAGCTGGCAGTCACCCAAGCGCCAGGAAGTTCCATTTTTCATCTCCCAGTGGATTCTCCACAATGGAAGACCAGCAAATTCAAAGGGATTCTGGCAAGAGGCCTGGTTGCCTCATTCAGGGTTCTTTGAATCATAGAATCACCAGGTTGGAAGAGACCCACCAGATCATCGAGTCCAACCATTCCTGTCAAACACTAAACCATGTCCCTCAGCACCTTGTCCACCTGTGCCTTAAACACCTCCAGGGAAGGTGAATCAATCACCTCCCTGGGCAGCCTGTTCCAATGCCCAGTCACCCTTTCTGTGAAAAACTTCCTCCTAATCTCTAGCCTAAATCTCCCCTGGTGGAGCTTGAGGCCATTCCCTCTTGTCCTGTCCCCTGTCACTTGGGAGAAGAGGCCAGCTCCCTCCTCTCTACAGCCTCCTTTCAGGTAGTTGTAGAGAGCAATGAGGTCTCGCCTCAGGCTTCTCTTCTCTAGGCTAAACAACCCCAGCTCTCTCAGCCATTCCTCATAGGGCCTGTTCTCCAGCCCCTTCACCAGCTTTGTTGCTCTTTGGACTCGCTCCAGAGCCTCAATATCCTTCTTGTGGTGAGGGGCCCAGAACTGGACACAGGATTCAAGGAGCGGCCTCACCAATGCTGAGTACAGAGGGAGAATCACCTCCCTGGACCTGCTGGTCACACTGTTCCTGATACAAACTGGGATGCCATTGGCCTTCTTGGCCACCTGTGCACACTGCTGGCTCATGTTCAGTTGGCTGTCAACCAACACCCCCAGGTCCTTCTCCTCCTGGCAGCTTTCTAGACAGACTTCTCCTAGTCTGTAGCTCTGCATAGGGTTGTTGTGCCCCAAGTGCAGGACCTGGCATTTGGCTGTGTTAAACCTCATGCCATTGGACTCAGCCCAGTGGTCCAACCTGTTCAGGACCCTTTGCAGAGCCTCTCTATCCTCCAGCAGATCCACACTTCCACACAGCTTAGTGTCATCTGCAAATTTGCTAAGGGTACACTCAATGCCTTCATCCAGGTCATTGATGAAGACATTGAACAGGGCTGGACCCAGCACCGAGCCCTGGGGAACCCCACTTGTCACTGGCCTCCAGCTGGATTTAACACCATTTACCACCACTCTCTGGGCCTGGCCATCCAACCAGTTTTCCACCCAGGAGAGTGTGCGCCTGTCCAGGCCAGAGGCTGACAGTTTCTGTAGCAGAATGCTGTGAGAAACTGTGTCAAAGGCTTTACTGAAGTCCAGAAAGACCATATCCACAGCCTTTCCCTCGTAAAGCAGCCGAGTCACTTTGTCATAGAAGGCGATCAGGTTAGTTTGGCAAGATCTGCCTTTTGTGAACCCATGTTGACTGGGCCTGATCACCCGGTTCTCTTGTAAGTGCTTCATGATAGCACTCAAGATCACCTGTTCCATGACTTTCCCTGGCACTGAGGTCAGACTGACTGGCCTGTAGTTCCCCGGATCCTCCCTGTGACCCTTCTTGTAGATGGGCACTACATCAGCCAGCCTCCAGTCCAGTGGAACCTCCCCAGTCTTCCAGGACTGCTGGAAGACGATTGAAAGGGGTTTGGCCAATACATCCACCAGCTCCTTCAATACCCTAGGGTGAATCTCGTCTGGCCCCATAGACTTTTGGGTGTCCAGTTGGGCAAGCAAGGCTCTGACCACCTCCTCTTGGACCATGGGAGCCCCGTATTGCTCCTCTAGTTCCAGGGTTTGTACACAGAGGGAACAACTTTCTTTACAATTAAATACTGAGGCAAAGAAGGTAGTAAGTACCTCAGCCTTCTCCTCATCCCCTGTCACTGTTATTCCTTTTGTGTCCAAAAGGGACAGTATGCTCTCCCTAGTTCTCCTTTTTTTATTTATATATTTATAGAAAGTATTTTTTGTTGTCTTTCACAGACTTAGCCAATCTGATTTCTAGTTGAGCCTTAGCCCCTCTGATTTTTTCCCTATACAACCTCACTTCCCTCCTGTAGTCCACCCAAGAGGCCTGTCCCCTCTTCCAGAGCCTATAAACATTCCTCTTCTTCTTGATGTCACTCAAGATCTCTCTGTTCAACCAAGCTGGTTTTTTCCCTTGCCAGCTTTTTTTCCTGAACACGGGGATGGCTTTCTCCTGAGCTGCTAGGATCTACTTTTTGAAGAGCTCCCAGCCCTTATGGGCTCCCTTGCCCTTGAGTACTGTCTCCCAGGAGACTTTGCCAACCAGCCTTCTAAAGAGTTCAAAGTCTGCCCTCTGGAAATTTAATGCTACTGTACTGCTTACCACCCTCTTCACTTCACCTAGAACAGAAAACCCTATCATCTCGTGATCACTTAGTCCTAGGCATCTTCCTACTGCCGCATCCCCCACAAGGCCTTCTCTATTCACAAACAGCAAGTCCAGGAGGGAACCTTCCCTTGTTGGTTCATTCACCAGCTGTGCAAGGAGGTTGTCTTCCACGCCCTCCAGGAACCTCCTAGACTTCTTCCTTTCTGCTGTATTGTACTTCCAGCAGATATCAGAGAGACTGAAGTCTCCCACAAGAACAAGTGGCATTGATTTGGAGATTAACCCCAGCTGTTTAAAGAAGAGATCATCAGCTGCTTCTCCTTGGCTGGATGGCCTGTAACAGACTCCCATCACAAAATCTAGCTTCTTATGGGCTCCTCTGATTTTAACCTACAGGCACTCAACCTCCTCATTGCCACAATCCATCTCAATGGTGTCCAAGTCCTCCCTTACAAAGAATTTCGGAGTTCACCCTTGTTTGGTTGAAACAGAGAGTCCACAGACAGAAAAGTGTCTGCTGTCCTCACATATTTGTCTCACAGCCTGTGCTATGTTGCACTGACTTCTTCAGTGTTTTAAACCTGCACAATGCTTTCTATTATTAGATTTTTTTTTATATGAGCCATTCTTTTTGTCAATGCTAGAAGGCATCACCTATTTTTTTAGTGCAGCCTGGCAAATAGCACTCTGCAGAAATGGAAATAAAGCCATATTTTCATAACAGAGGGTCTTCTGGTAATTTTAGACAGACACAGTACTTCTCACTTAAAATCTAAAAAAAGTTAAAGTAAATGTCTTTGTACATGTGGAAATTATTTTCTAATAATGGTTACATATTCTTGTTTATTATTTATGTGCAGAAAATTCTGGTAGCAATTAACATCTTAATGAAATCTTTATATAGAATAATTTTTTAAATGAAAACACAATTGCAAATATGATTTGCTGCTCCTAGCAAACCAAGCATAATTAGATCCAGTTTAATAATATGCAAAACTATTAACATATGAAGAATGTACCCTGAAAACCCTCTTGTGATGACACAGGATCATCAGAAGAAGCTGAACTTACTTTTCCCAAGGTCTTGCAACACAGATGAGGCTGAGATGCTGTTGTAGTTACATCACTATGACCCACTGGTGAGATAGTAAGTCATTTATTTGCAGAAAGCCTGTGCACTGTTAACCTTTATTTGCCTTTCCTCACCAGAGGATTTTGCCTCTTGAGCAAGAGACAAAACCTCTTTCAAGTTTAGATTTCAGGAAATTCAAAACTCAATGAGAAATTAAGGTCTTGTTTGGTTTTGGGATTTTGCTATATTATATCCACTGGTGACAGCCACTGATGGGGCTTTGTCATCGTTTTCCCCAAGTGCATACATGCAAGGCTGCTATTTACACTAGTGGAGATTAGCTGTCCCCCAAACAGGACTAAATTGCACAAATGCAAATTGCAGCTTGCTGTGCCTTGATGACTTGCATAAAGGGTTTCACAAGTGCCAATATGTTGGCTCTTCAAGTGGAACATTTCTCCAGGGCAACTGAAGACTAGTAGCTGGTAGGTATTTGGATGCTACATATGATATAAAAAGCATAGCAGCAGAAAGGACAGACAAACCATGAAAATGTGCTTCATGGTGGCTTGATGCACACGTGGTCCAGGTAATCGATGGTCCACCAGCTTCCCTCCCAGAGTAGACAGAAACCTCTGCAAAGCTTCTGATAAGTCTATGTCCAAGATCTGAGCTGGTAAAAAAGATTTCACGATTTCGGTCCAGATTTTTGTTTGATCTTTTTAAAAAATGAAATAATTGTACTGTTCTTCTCAAGCTTACACTGGGCAGACCAAGAAATAACTAAGGTGGTAATCTTTTGGCTTTGGTCAAAACTGGATCCAGATGGACTTTCCCTTGCTCAGATCTATCTGGTCATTGCCTCGCAATTATTTATACATCAGAACTCATATTTTCCAGTACGGCTGTGTACAGGCATTTTCACACAGTTAATTAAACCCAGAAATGCATATTTAGTGTTCTAGTGATGACAGAACCACTCAATAATTTTTAGCACTTATGTACATATGAAATGGTGCATACAACATCAAAGTCATGTACACACATTAAATAATTCATGCTTGCAATAGCTGCTGGAGGCTTAAGGAGAGGCACTGGCTAAATAGCTCATCCCCATTCTTGCAGCACATCACTGGCAGAGTCAGGGTTAAGCACTGTGAGGGTTCAGTGCCAAGCTTGTGTCTGTCTATAAGCTCTCACTTCTCTGAGGTGGATGCACATAGCAGCTGGTACGTTCTTTGTAACATTTCCTACTCCAAGATATTCTCCTGTGGGAAGCAGCTACAAGTCCATATGAACTAAATACTCCATAGAATAAACTAGTTATCCTTGGGTTGGAGTGACCAGCGCTGTCAAGAAGAGGCAACACCACACAGATCAGTGATGCTGCTTGAATTGCTTGTGATGCTAACACCCACAAATGTGTTGTGAAGCTAACAGGTCATGCACCCACCTAGTCTAGTGGTGGGCAGGGGCAACTGGGTGCAGGAGCATTAGGAAGTGCTATGCAGACAAGAGCTGGTTACTGGACAGTGGAGAAAACCCCAAAAGAAGATAAGTGTAGCAGCCACGTCAGTGGCTTTCTGCTCTGCCATGCTCACCTATGTATCACAGACTTACTTTGTTTGCCCTTCTACTCCCTGTCATGGTCAAATTCAATCTGTTGTCACCAAAGTGACATAAAAAGCAACCCCAAAATCTCTTTCAAAATATGAAAGTCTGGAGACTAGTGGGGGCTGTCTTCCTTCCTCCCTTCCACCCTCCTCCCCTCAACCTTCAGCTGAAGTGAGTAAACAGAGCACTACTGGAAAACTGTATTTCTCTGCCTGATATCCTGTAGTTTAGTATGATCAGGATGCATCTTCTTGCTTTACATTATTTGCATTGTTCATTTCTGTGCCACATGTGTTGGCTTCTGTTTGGTTCTTCCACTGAGCAGCAAGGTGTTCTATACCTCTGAAAAAGCCCATCTGCAGAAGGCAGTTTTCTGAGGCTGGTAGAGGCGATATCCAATTCTCTGGGAAAGAACCATCTCAGATGCAATAATAATTTGATGTTTCACTGGCTGAGGATAATAATTCTTGCTATTGTACCAGCAATTGCAGGGATATGGTTCTTCATATTGTGAGTGTCTGACAGATACAGCTTTTTCCAAGAAGCCTTTAGACTTCAGACATTGTAATTGAGTTGCTGCTTTATTTTAATCTAGGTTGCCATTTGCTGTAGTTATCTTTCTGCTCAACGCAAGTTTACTTATGAAGTTTATATTGCCCCTTTGAGATGTTTGCACCAAGTCCACACATTCTTTAAAAAGCCACTTTATCTTCAAAGAAAACATCCTACAAGTCCTGTATGTATTCCAGAGTGTTGTAGAATATACAGAAAGCTCTGAAGAAGCCTAGATAACAGGAATTATTTTCTATCTAGATATGTTTGGACGTTCCTTTACAGAGCATGTGGAAATATATTCCAATTTCAAATAGATACACCCTCCTTCTGTAACATGAGTCAAGAGGAGAAAGCCTACACAGTTGTTTTGGTTACTTAGGAGCTTCCATGCCTGATTAATCAGTTTCTCTTCTCTGCTTCGAGGAAGCTAATTGAACTTGTAATTTTATTTTTCTGAAATGTACTCATAGACTAAAAAAAATCTGGTATTTCTAATATTTATTTTCCACACTGCAGTTACCAAAAGTACCTTCCTTGAGGAAATATAGATTGGTTTCCATATTAGTTAAGATCATCCTGTATGTTTTCTGGTCCTTGCCTATGGGGAATGGAGCATCTTCTACCCTTTCAGTGCAGTTTGGCAGGAACTGAGCCTGTTTCTATATCATGGAGTCTTCTGTATCAGCAGTGCACCTCTTTCTCCTGCTCCCACCATATCTTCTCCCTCCAGCATCTTCCAATTACAGTATTCCTTCCATTACCATTAAATTTAATATAATACATCAAGTAGTCCCAGAGGGGGTATCTTTCACTTTGGATTTATCTGCTAATAGACACATGGTAGCAGATGATCTCTCTCTCTCTGTTTTCTGGGAGATTATTAATTACTAACGCAATTTTATCGCAGAAACCTGACAGTCTCCAAACAGTTCCCTATCTTCCTGTTTCATTTGAATTTCTCCAGTGTAAATTACTGCCTGACAGTTCCGGTTTCTATAGGTGCTTGCTGCATTCCACTATAATTCATAAAAAATGAGAAACAAATTATTTTATAGGTGTGTTTCTTCTTCCTTAGTTCCCCGTTCACTGATTCTATTCACTTTGGCACATTTATACACTCATTTTTCACAGGTTTATTAATGTTGCAGTGGGGGCAATTCTCAGCTACAAGCACAGGCCTCCCATCTAGATGAATAGCTTCTTAGGCTTAAGGCTAGAAAGCAACATTAGATCATCCGTTCTTACTTCCAGTATAACACAGGCTATTACATTTCACACAATTACCCATGTATTGAACCTAACAGCTTCTTTGGCTAAAGTACATCTTCCAGAAAGGCATCCAGCCATGATTAGAAACTCCTTAGAGATAAGAATATGCAGATTCTCCTGAGGATTTGTTCTAGTGGTTTATTACCCCTCCCTCCCCTCAAAAAATATATGCTTTATTTCCCATTTTAATTTGTCTGGCTTCAGCTTCCAGCCACTGTTTCTTGTTATGCATTTTTCTGCTGGTTAAAGAGCCTTTTAGAGGCTTGTATTTCCTCCCATGGGAATGCCTCACATGCTACAAGAGAGTCATCCTTCAGTCTTCTCTTCAAAAAAAGACCCTAATATTATGAGCCAGGTCTCAGAAAAATGGATTCTCAAGTCACCAAATAATTTCTGTGGGTTTTTTTTCCTTGCACCTTCTTCAATTTTCCCTCACAAGAAATGACATTCATGTCATTCTTAGTTTGTGATCTGCAGGAGGAAAGCCTGCTGGCTTCTCCTCTATTGATTTAAGATATAGTACAGGTGCCACCAGGACATGGTCACACATAAACATAACCCTTGGGTCCAGTCCTGGAAAGTGGTGAGCTTTCTCAATCAGTTCAGCATAGCCTGAAAACTAAGTCTTGTCCTTCGCTTGCCAAGGAGGCTCAGGACAGTAGCATGGTTTGTATCCTCCCAGAACATTGCGAGATTGGCAAGAAGGACCATGCTGCTATGTACTTCCTTGGCTAATCTGGATGAAAAACCTGATGCACTTAGAAGCATGCCTCTCCAGGGGCAGGTACACATCAGGTGATTCTCCTGGCCTCTGCTGCTCTTGTTCTGAAACAAACCTCCCATAATGGGGAACAAAGCGTGGGGTGATGGATGAGCAAGCACATTGTGGTGTGGTAGATGGATTTCCTGGGCATGGTCCATTGAGATCCACCACAGAGAATCTCTTTTGGGTTTTTGTGTTGTGCTTTCCTCGGCCAAGAATTAGCAGTTACTCTGGAAAGAGACCTTGGAGTGGTCATTCCCTCCTGATAATTCAGGCAAGGAAGAAGCAACTACTGAAAAAGTACACTGAGGTACATAGCCTGTCCAGATCTAATGTTTATTTTTATTAGCGATAAGTAGCTGTGAGTGTCTCTGAATGTTTCCTCTACATAATGAAAGCTTCACTTCAAAAAACAAACAGCGAATAGCTTTAAGGAAATTTCATGGCCGAACTGGGAAGCACTGTTGTTTTTGTGGCTTGTAGACCCCAAGGGGAAGCAAGGACTGAAATCACTTTGCATCAGGCTCAGGCTGCCTCAGTTCCATCTGTGTTCAATTAAACCCTAGCCAGCTAGCAAAACTCATCGCTGAGCCTACTGCTGAACTTGTCACGGCTGCTGCAAGAGGTTAGATGCGGTTAGAGCCTAAGGCCCAGGGTAGATGGCTGAGGCAGCCAGCCCTTGCCCATCTATTCACACCAGGACCAGGGCGCTGCCCCAGAGCTCCTGTTTAGGTGCGTATAAACCTCTGTACTCTGGAATGGAGACGATAATGGTGGTCACTAATGATTTTCAGTGCTTTTAGATAGCAGATGCTCCAATGTAAGTTGAATTTATGAGTCTTTGGGTGCCTGAGGTTGTCCTATGGTGGGATTTATATTTGTTTATGACTTGTTGCAGTACAGGACAGGGAACACATTGAGCAGAGTTGTCTGCATGGGGATGCACAAGCCAAACCCTGTGCCTGTCCTTGCTGAACAGCGTTTCGTGGCATTGTCATCCAGTGTGCATGCAGGGATGGTGACTGGTTTCAGGCAGCTTTCTTCCACCTGTGCCAGCCAGCACTGAGAAGGTGCTTTGACTCTTCTCTTTGAACTTCATTAGCAGGCTCCAAGCACATATCCCCAGTCAGAAAATCAAAGGCAGTAAATGCATTCAGACTTTCAAAGCAAGGTTAGATATCATGAGGTGCAGTGGAAAAGATTGTGTTTGCAGGCTGCTGGAGGCAGTGGGGAAGGAAGAGGGGGTGGTGAGTGTTCTGCAAGACCTGCCCCTGGCTGAAAAGTCATCAGCCTCAAAGTTTGTTTTTTTTATCTTGGAGCCCCACCAGAGGGGTTGAAATGTGGTTTGCTATGCTACTCCCAAGTTCACCCTTGGATCCTGAATTCATAGATGTAGTAAAGAGAAAATGTGTGTGCTAATGGTAGTCCTTATATCTTGGTCTTCTGCAAACCTTGTGGCCATGCGAAGTCCACCGTTTGGGCACTGGAAGACAGGAAAGATGAGGCAGAGACAAAGCTTTCTTTCATGTTGAAACATTTTATTTTTCAGGAAGAGGGGATAGCTATTTATTTACTTTTGATGGAGCCAGGGCAAACCATTTGTTTGATGGATTAGGCAGTTAGTTTTAATTTGTCAGGTTGCCTAGGGTACAGGACAGGCAGGTTGGCTGGAGCAATTGTCTTTATACAAATGGAAAGAATAATGTCTTGAAAAGACAGCATTAAGGGGACTGCTCTCTCCTCTGCAGCCTGTTCCACAATACTTACCCTTCAAATCCCAGTCAAGTCTCTCGAGGAGATCTGACCTAGCAGTTAGGAGTAAAGGCTTGTGTGGCCTTTTAGCTGCGACCAATACTGCTCTAATAACACAGCCTTTGGCATATGCAATGCTGTTTTTTTTCCCCTTCTAGGAATGGTTTGATCAAGGTTTTTTTATTTTTGTGCTGTTGTTAATACCTCAAGCCTATCTTAATATGAGTTGCCAGGTGTAACAGGCACTTTAGTTCAGTGTCTTGCAAAGGATAATATCATGAGTCTTCCCCTCTGTGGCTGGAGAGCTTAAATATTTCCGGTCTGGCTTGTTTGAGTTAGAGTGACTTAGGGTGCAGGAGGAACACACGTATGTTACTGTGAGGAAAGGTGCAGTCTGGATTGCCAGGGATGATGGTGTCTACTGGCTTCCCGTTTGCATCTTTGCAGCCCAGGGAAAATATGGGGTGATTTGCCCTCCTGTGAAAGGATATGATTGCAATTACTCTTGTGGAGTAAACACATCCACACTCAGCAGCATGACTGACGGATGTATGACTGTCCTCTATGGTTTGCGAATGTGGTAGAACTCTTCTAATTTACAGCAGCTTCTCCTCCCGATTTATTTACCAACCCTGCCTCCAGAGAAGATTGATTTTTTTAATACAGAACCAGACAGTTTCCTTTTTTAATAATACAGGCCTGTTACATTAAAGTTTGACTTATTTTTTCTAAGAATGAACATTTCGCAAGTGTTCATGTTGTCATTGATAGGGATTGAAACAAAATTCGAGGAGCAAAATGGCACCAAGGGGTCATGCTGCTGAAGAAGCTGCAGTGGTGGTCCTGCCTGAGTGCTGCAGATGCACCCGAGATGTAGTTTGCTTCCACGAATGCCTACCTGGTCAGCTACTTCTGCAAAGCATCTCCATGCCTCTCTGCAGTGACGAGAAACTAACTGCTTCAGTTCCCACTGAAGTTCCCGTTTCAGTACCGCTTTGATTCTTGATAGGAACGACGCAGAACCAGATACAGCAGTACACACAGGGGCAACGTGAAGCAGGCAGTGAGAGGAGCTTGCCCTGTAGGTGATGACACCCGTGCCAAGGGTACGTACACTGAAATATGAGGGCTGTGACTACACATCCTCCTGAACATGGGCATTTCTAAAGACTCAACATGAGTGTAGGTATTTTTCAAAAGAAGGAAAAGACAAAGGGAATTTTCCAATTGGATAGTTACTTCTATTGTTGAAAAAAAAAAAAAATACATTTTTTTTCCCAGCAAAGCCTCTTGCACTGACAATGGGAAAAGTTTTCTTAGCTCTGGTGGGAACTTTGCTTTTGAATGACACAAGTGCAGCCCTTGCAGTTTTGGTGCCTCTTCAATGAGGCTCTGAAACTCAAGCTTCCCTCAGCGCTCCTGTTAGGAAATGCAGAGCACTTTTATACTGTTCTGATAATGAACAATGAGACCCTGAAAGTCCCATTACATGCTTGGCACAGCAGGAACCTGATTTGATGGAGCTGTTGAGTTGCCCATGTGACAAGTCCTGTGCCAGTTCCCGGCTCTGAAACCCAGGCCATGCAGTGTGAAAATGATCTAGCAGGCGTAACATGTCCAAAAAAGAAAAAAAAAATGTTACTTTTTAGCTGGAGCAGTTCAGCTGGTTCTGACTCACCAGGAAGCCATGCAAGTGCTTATGTTGGCACTCTGGAGGAGGCAGCATAGAGAGGAGAAGGAACAAACTGCCAGAGGGCAAGGGACCACAAAAAATGTACATCAGCATGTTCTCATGCTTTGCCATTGTTCACTTCCCTATAAGAAATATCTCTGTATTCACTCCCACCTCCACACTCTGCTCTCTAGAAGACAAGTGCCCTGTTCCTTTTTGAGACGTCAGTCTACACTTTCATAGTCAGCAGGATTTAAACCTCAGCAGGGGCCAGCTGACACAGCAGCTAAGATTAGATCCCAAACAACTATTTAAAAAAATCATGTAATCATCAAGAAAAGTCAAAGAGCAAAAGCATGAGAATAGAGAAGCACTGAGTCTGAAGACCCCACTGTCCTTTTTTTATGATAGCAGGTATCTTCGTCACACGTGCAATAATAGAATAAAACACCTGCAGGGCCCTGTGGCATTTTGGATGGGATTAAAAAGAAATGAAATGATGGATACTATCACTTAATATCAGGGCTGCATATCTTGAATGAGAGATCTCAAAGATCTCAGCTCTAATATCTGCTTAGGAGGTCAGCTGTCAGTGGTTCTTTCCAGCACTGCTGGAAACTGCTGGATTGCATTGCCATTGAGTGAGACAACTCAGTCCTTTAACTAAGCTAAACCCAGTCCTCAGCTTCCCCAGGGGAAAATGATGTTAAATGGTTTACCTGCAGATATTGGTGCACAGAAACCTATTTGGGCTAAGTGCCCAGTTTGTAGGTGGATAAAGTGGTCTTTTTTGAGTCTTTCATGACATTTTACTGTTAATCTATTCTTCCCGTAATCTGTCTATAAGGACTGTAAATATGTGGGTTTTTATCATCTGCACATAGCCACGTTTTGGTCAGCTCCAGATTCCTGAGTGAGGAACAATAAAGCTGAAAGTGGAAGCTTTTCTTAAATAACAATTAGAAGTAAAGAAAGCAAACATTCGAGCTATGTGCAATCCATAGTCACGGTTGAGGACGAACAGGCGGAAAGAAGTCAGACTCCTTTTCAAGGTCTTTGCCATAGGCACTAAACCTTGAATGCGATAGTTTTGGCTGTGTCTCTGCCAAGGAGAGTGGAAGTCGGGGGACTGAACCTGAAGCTTGCTTCCTCCTGCAGGAGCATCCACCCCACACTTTCCGGGGTTTAAGGGCATGTAGGACACCCCTGTAGAAGGAGCTGTGCCCTGGAAGGCTTTGCTCTTTTCTCATTTTCTACTAGGATTTCTATGAAGAGGCAAGTCCTCTCTCTTTTCCTCCTTGTCCAGATCAGCACTGCGCAGTTTGCAGGTGCCCTGGCCCTGCTGCTGCAGGCAACTCATCAACATCACTGGACGCATGCAGAGAGAAGGTCCCTCCCTCTGCCAGAACTGTCAGGCTTTGCAAGTGCTATAATAAGAATAAATAAAAGCCCTCAAATAAATAGGAAAAGATAACGAGGCAGATAACTGTAATTCTCATGACTGATAGTATTATTCAATTTAGACATTAACATTCTAGCTAAAGCTTTAAGCCTTGGATTGGCTGAGCATGCCTGTTATTAATTTTGCCTACTCAGACTGCACTGGTAGCAAGTAGGTGTATAATTTAAAAATGACTTTGAATTAAGTTACAAGTTAAGCATTGCAGAGACAATGATTATATTTTTTCCCAGGCTGCTGCTGAAAGGCTTTAAAGGATTTATCATTACCTTTATGAAGGCTTGGGAAGAGTGTTTACTGGATGGATCCATAGCCTATATAATTCCCCACATTCCTCTTAAACTGATACCTCTAATCCTTGTTCCTTAACTAAGAAATGATGCAGAGCTGGTGCCCATCTTTGCATTATTACTATGCTACATCTTAAATCCCTTCTTTACAGAGTTTCAACTAGAAACTATTATTCTTTGCCCCTTTTGATGAAGTTTCTGCTCTTATCCAGGTTACAGTAGCCATCAAGCCAAGCCTTGGAGGACAGGGACAACACAAAGACCCTCACAGCATTACACACACAGTGGCTCTGGGAACACCTGTCACCAACAAGAAGTGAGGCATTTCAGCTCCATTCCCTTCTCCCTCTCTTCAGCTTGGTGGAAAGTGGGGTATCCCCAGGCCCTGAAGGGACTTTGGTAAGATCCATGGAGAAAAAAAATAGCAATGGCAGGGCTTGATCCATCCAGTTATGGCTATAAATGGCACAAGAGATCTCACTTTTGTGAAATCAGTGGTTGTAAAATTGTTTAGTGAAATTATTATTAGTAGTAGCACTAGTACTAGTAGTAGTGAAGAGACTTATTTATTTGGGGGAGAGATTCTAAATATATGTGAGGCCCCCGTTTGCACCATGCACACGCATTTATGCTTATATTAGGAGAGAAGGAAAGAAAAAAACATCAGAACAGCATTACTGCAAACAGTCAGGAAACGACTCTGTCAGCATTACTGTAAAAGCAGTTTTGTTCATGATGTCCTCTACCCCATCTGCACATATATGGATAAATAAATTGCTTCACTCCCATGACAGGTCCATTGAACTCTTGCCAGATTTTATGATTCTCCATTGACCCACTAGAATTCCAAATAGATTATCTTGGAGGTAAAAAAAAAAATCACGATGAAAATAGAGGCTGTTATTTATTCTGTCTCATCTCTGTTTTGATGCTAATGAAAGTGCAAATACAAAGGAATATACAATTGCATTTTGCAAATGCAGGCTCAGCCTCTGAAAATCTGGGGTAAGACATAATTTCTGCTAAAGTAAATGAAAAATTCTTAGTGGTTTTATCAAGACAAGATTCCATACCTTAAAATGCTTTAACATTAAACTGAACACTGCTCTGAATACCAAAGATGATTTACTGGAAAGCAATACCAGGGCATGTCACACCCAGTCATTAAGATTGCCTTGACCACATTATCAGTCTCTCTCTTAACAGAATTTTAGAGCTTAGTATTAGATGACTGCTCATATTAAGGAGCCCTGTTAAAGGCAATCATGAGAATCATAAATTGTGCTGCTATTTAAAGAAGATTCTCTTGATACTCTTTATATCCATTATCTGAAAAAAAACAGTGGGCAAAGGCAGAACATAGGAAGTCATGTATTCTAAACTGTCAAATAAAACCATCCACCCTATGTTTTCTTAAACAGAGACAAAATGACCTTTTTCTCTTCTTTCATAATCTGTTCCCAGATATTATGATTTAATTTGTAAAGAATCCAGAGTTGGACTTTCACTGAATGCAAAAAACATTTTTAAAAACCCCAACAAAATGCAGACGTTTTATTGATGATGTCCAGGATGATATTGTGACTTCTTAAAACAACAGTCAGAAGAGTGGAAATAAATAATGGATGTTAATGTGAAAGGCTGAAATGATGGCAGTGCACACTTCCTAGGCTGATATAGTGTGGGACAGCAGTTGTTTGAAAAGTTGTCATTATTTTCTGTTTTGTTGTTTAGAATAAACCTACAGCTGAAGTTAGGTGTTACCATCAAGAGGAACTGTTGATTTGTGGCAGTATAGTTCTTATTTTCCAATGAACATGTGAATGTAGTGGGAATTGTTTCCTGGCTGCTCTAGAAGTGACAGCTTTCAACAGAAACATTCAAACTTCTTCATTTAAACATAGTATGCAGCTGAGGATTAAGATCTAATTCTAGTTGCTTTTGTTCTGCCAAGACTTCCTCAATTCATGAGTGACCTAATTTTTAGAAACACACTGTGTCACAACCGTGATCCAAAGCCCCAGGTCATACTGACTTCATCCCTGAAGGACCTTCACTGTTTTCAAAGCATGAATGTGGAGAAGGAAAATTGCCCAAGTAGCATGAATCCAAGATTAAGTCATGTGGAAAACTGATCCTTTGAAATGGGCAGGGACCTTTCTACAGCATTTAGTGGGCTCTGGATCAGGCACATGGGACCACAAAGAGATCAAAATTGTTTTCAACCCCTCCTTTCAGTTGTGGATGAGCAGTTGTGGGAGTGCTTTAGAGTGCCTCCGTGGCATGGCTGAACTTGCTCTCCCTGTACTGCTTTTTTGCATCCCTGCTGGATTGACACACATCTTCCATCTATCCTCCTCCAACTCTGTCCCTACTGGCACTGGCTAAAACAAGACTAATTTGCTGTTTGTCTCAATCCTTTGATTACATTTACCACCACCACTAACTAATTTAGGTCATTGTTGCTGTTGGTGGCACTGTTTTAGTATGTATTCCTTTCTTCTGTTCTTTTGTGTTTTGTGTTTCTGAAGTATATGGGTTTGTCTTAATGTGACATCTCTGTGGAAACATATGCATCTGAAGAAGGCAAAAGAGATTTATTGCATTTTGGCTAATACAGAGGAAAGGGGAAATTGCCTACATAATGAAACAGGAGATTCAGTTTTAACTATATAATTTCTCTTGTCTCCATAGTACTGAATACACAAATATAAAATATATAATCTACCTCCTCCTTCAAACATATCAACGTACAATTAAAACCCACAAAGCTTGACAACCTGTTGTCAAGTTGTTTAAGCAGTTGTTTCAGAATCTGACAGACAAACTTATAAACAAAACGTAGAGCACCAGATTGTGGGATGAGGCAGCAGCATCACGTGTCTTCCTCAGTTATCTCAAAATTTGGAAAACAAAAAAAGTAGAGGAATACTTTTTCTCCTTGAATAAATAACAGTTTAATTACATTATAGAAATAAAATATGATATGGAAGGAATACACCAGGAATCTTACAGAAATACTATTCTGCTACCGGTAAGTAAATGGTCAAAGCTACTTTTCATGACAATCTGAACAGTACTTGTGTACAAACTATTATACAGGTTGCTAATGAAAAATATTGCAGCAGTTGCAAGGATGTAACCAGCTCAAACGAACATCTAATGATACAATATTCTTCTAAGAGGAAGTAATAATGTTAGATTTACAGACAATAAAGAGTTATGTTCTCCACTTTGAAACACTGGAAATAAAAAGCTCAGGTAATCCAATTTCTTTACCTCATATTATCACAAGGAAAGATTTTCCTATCACTATGAAAGAGCATTCCAAGAGACCCTGTAAACAGTTTATTCAAAGGTAGTATTTGAGATGTCACAGCAACTTCAACAACTGTCCTAGTCTACAATTACAGACTTTTTAGGCCACTGCTTGTACAGATGACTTTTTAAATTTTTTTCACTTATTTACATACATTCAGCCCAATAACAGCAGGTAAAATGCGCTGTCTATCTCACAATAGACACACTAAAATTTTCATTGAAAGGCCAGTGCAAGAAGATGTGGATAGTGATCGCACAGCATTGAGGAGATCATATTATACAAATATACAATTAGACTGTTGAGATTAACTCTGCACGTGTGTGACACAGACAGTCTTCTCATTAGATACATGACATTTGAAGTTGGTGTGTATACGTAACTGCAACTATTGATGGTTGGTTGATGATGATAGTGGTGGCCATGAAACACAGTATTGTTTAGCTGTGCTATCACTAAGTGAAGGTAGGCAACTGCAAATTAGGTATACCTAAAGCTGAAGTTTAAGTATAGCTTATCTTGGAATGGCAGCAGATTTTTCTAATGAGTGTAGTTCTACTTAGTGTGCAACATGTATGGAGATTGTTGCCTCCTCTTGAATAAATGGTTCTAAGTGAACCAACACAGTTCCTAGAGCTTTAGAAAAACTCATTATGCAAATGAAGATATTGATGATAGACGGTAACATTTCACAGGATGCTATTTCTTATTATATCAGTAAGCACCAAGTTAAGTGCCAAGACAGCCCCATTGTCCCATGATTTATCATGTAAAATTTAGAACTTGAATGCACAAAGAAAGTCCACAAAGTTTGCATTTAATTCACAAGAAGAGTTTAAAAAAATGGCTCTTTAAATACCTTTCTCCCTTCTCCTCCAAGAGGACTGCTTTAGGATAGACTAGACCTAGATACGAGAAAGGTCTTTCAGGAGGATGACTAACACATCCTCTGGGAATGCCATGCAAGCTGCTGGTTTCAGCTGACTGCTGCAGACCCCTCGAGAGCATGGTGCCGTCTTACCCCTAGCTAAGCTGCAGGGGAGAGGGGTGGGAGGAAAGTACCCCTGTGTCTTCCAGCTTATGCTCACCACTTCACCTGATGAGATCTTTACTCAACCCCTCACCAAGCCTGAGCTCAGAGTCATTTATGCCTCTGCAGAGCCACTGGTTGAAACTGCCTGGGCCATTTGCGCTACCAGCTGCTCTGGTCTGCACCGAGGTATTAGAAACACCATGGGGACACCATGGTGGCCAGAGATCCCAGGGCTGCTGCCCTGCTCTTTCCCTACATAACTCTGAAGACGGGCAATGTGGATTTGGGTTCCCTTGCCTGGTGCCATGGAGTGAGCTGCCCTTGTTGTGGCAAGCTTCAGGCAGCTAAGGGGCTAACCTGTCTTTGAAGTTGTTTTGGTAGAAATCAGCCAGAAGGGTGAGGAAATGGTCCAAAAAGGAAGGCAGCAGAGGACCCCATAGCTTCTGATTCAGATTGGAATCACAGAATATCCATGCCTCAAAGATCATCTGGTAACATGCTCTTTGTGAAAGTACCAGGGTGCAGAAACAATACCAGCAGGGAACAGAGATGCCACTTTCCTTCAATAACTTCTCCTTCCCTAAAGCTGATGATGTCAAACCTTGTCATCTGTATCCTGATTTCACAGTGAGACTCACCTCACTTCAAGCAATCAGATGCAAATATTGATGGCCTTAAAACCGATTATCATTTATTTCTGGCTTTCTTAGCTTTCAGGAACACTTTTGATAGCCACTGCAGTTGTCAGTGCAAGCTCATGCCCTGCTTTGCCTCATTTCCCCTTATTCTCAAGCACAAGTGAAAGGTTGCTTTCTCTGGCACATGGACACACCTCTTGGAATAGATCGGGATGTTCTTAATATGGTACTTTCATTAGGAATTAGTTGGAAGAACTCAATTTTAGAAACAGAATTTGTGTGCAAAGCGTGCAACAAGAAATACAGTTTACATTTGGTCATAGTGACCTGTCTTAGTTATGCTACCATGACTCACACTGATTAGTATACTTACACACGCACACACACGTACACACACATAGGTATTTATTTATATACACGCTCACACAATAAGAAAATGTCCAAGTCTGACAATATTTCCTCCTCTTTTAGTGAAGATGAGTGTTTGGCATCTCAGGTTCTGAAGCTGTTTAAACCTGGGATACAGGAATGAGACAAACTTCAAGTATACACTGACTGCACAGAGATAACATCACACATTGAGTCTAACACATGCTGTCTTCTGCGGTGCAGCACCAGCACATGACTTAATACTAGTTGGCCACTAAAGGAGCCAATATCCAGGACTTTTGCCTTTCAGTGTTCATGTTCACTCAACGCCCAAGAGCAGGGCGATAATCAGTATAACCACAAGTGTCCTTCTGTATAAACGCAGTTGTATTTAAAAGTCTGAACCAGTGCATTCGTCTCCTACATTCCTCCTCTATTCCTTTGTTGCTGTTACTCTCATATGCATGTGGAAGTAAAAGGTAGTGGGGAAACAATTTTAGTAGAACACAAAGCCTCTCCTCTAAATCCACAGAAGACCACTAAAAGTGTAAAATTTCCAAAATAGCTCATAGGAATTCTTCAAATACAGTAAATGTTTTCAATGGGGTTTACACATCACATTTCACATTATTTCCACAGAAGTCTACCTTATCACTTTGTTTAATCAGACAAATATCAATAACACATAATAAAACAGCATACAATTCACAGGACACAACACATTTTACAAAACCTCTAAAACTCAGCACTGCCGCTTGTGGAAAAATCAAAAACTCCTATTACTTGCAGACATGAAATACACTTCACATTGAAATGAACAGCATGATTACAAAGCTTTTTTTTTTCTTATTTGACGGCATTAGTTTGCAATTAGGTTTCACAACTTTTCTTCACAACCCAAAAAAGGAACCATTGCTAGTTTGTTATTTTCTCTGTGCTCTTTCAGGAAACTTTCTATTATTCAGTAAACACTTTTTGAGAAAAAGCTTCTGAAAATTTTGCTTGAATCCCTAATTGTAAAACCTGAAGAACAGGCTGATGGCAATGCTTGTAACACAACCATCGCTCAGCTTACAATGACGAATCAAAAAAATATCACAGGAAGGTACAAACACATCAAGCCACAGGTTTGGTTTTCTCTGTTGGTGATTTTTTTTTAACTAACTCCTTTTCTCACAACAACGCTGAGAAGTCTCTGACTTACAATGCTTCAGCAGTCGTGTCTGTGGAGACGGACATGGTAACTTTGGCAATCTTAACTGTGCTCTTAATGCAGCTCTCGGCAGCCCTGTGCACGTTCCCCGCATTGTTGGTGTGTTTGTGCTGGCAGTCAGACTCCATGCTGTTATCGAGGGGCTGTGCAGTTCCTTCGCAGGTTGGAAACATGCTGCGGAAGGCGTGTCGCAAGTCCTTGCTCCTCAGAGCATAGATGATGGGATTCACTGTTGAATTCAGCAAACAGAGCATGCTACAGAAGGCAAAGACAGTCTTGATGAGCTTGTTCATTTTCCCAAAGACATCGTATACCATGATGGCGAGGAGAGGGCCCCAGCATATGATTAAAACGACTAGGATTAGGACCAAAGTTTTGGCTAACCTGATGTCCATACGAGTTTGATCAGGCCTAGTGATCTGCACCTTACCATCCTCCGTAGACTGAATGATTATGCTTTTCTGCGTACCCCGCTGAATCATGCGAACAGCGTGGCTGTGAGCCTTCCACAGTATGTACATGTAGGCATAGACAATGAACAGCAAGAGGACGCTGGTGACCCCGATCCAGAACATCAGGTATGTCTCATCGATGAGAGGGAATATGTCCGAACAAACGGAATTGAGCTTTTTGCAGTTCCAGCCAAGCAGAGGAAGAACGGCTATTACAATAGCAATGGTCCACATCACACAAAACGCTACGACAGCCTTTGGTCGAGTAACAATCCTTTTGTAAGCTAGTGGCCTGTGTATAGATATGTACCTGTCTATTGCCGTGAGGAAAAGGCTACCAACAGAGGCGGTGAAGGAGGCTGTAACTCCACCCAGTTTGAACAAGAAGACATTAGGGCTGTCCTTCCGGTGGAAAACATGGAAATCCACAAAACTGTAGACAAAAATCACGCTGCCCAGAAGGTCAGCCACAGCCAGGCTGCCTATGAAATGGTAGGAGGGTCTACACCGGAGACTTCGAGAGTGGAGGATGACACAAAGGACAAGGAGGTTCTCTAGGACGGTGAAGGTGCCCAGGGTGAGTGACAGCACGGCGATGGCCAGCTGCTGGCTAGGGTTCAGGATCATAAAGCACTCCATATCCATGAAGTTCTCCCCACACTGTATGTTCTCCTCATTATCCTTAAATGTGGACAGGGACTTGTTGTAAAATTCTGTGATATTGACTTGATCTGAGGGAATAATGCTCAGCAGGGGATCATCTCCTGCAGTCATTTTTTCTTGGAAAGGATCACCCCTGAAGGAAGAGAGAGGGAACTTCTGGGGGTAGTAACCCAGCTTTGATGCCATGTCGCCTTTCATGTCTTCGTACTGGATATCGTTGGAGCCCACGTAAAGGAGATCTGTTGTGATTGTTCGGAAAGTTGTATCTGCGAGGCCATCTAGGATCGACTTCATAACCCCAGTCTTGTTGGTTTCAGAGAGACTCGGAGGAGCGGAAAATGCATTGGAAGAAATCCTAGAAGGGGAAGAGATCAGACTTCATTAAGATAAATAGGGAGAGAAACTCCATAAACAACTTAGCTGAACTGTGTCAAAAAAAATATCTGTCTTTCTTTTTTATTCAGTGCTGGTCTAGCTTTTGACACCTGCAGGAATCAGGGTAAATTGAGCACTTAGGAAGAAATCATTTGGATCGCTAAAACTGAATTACACTAGGAAGTGATGTGAAAACCAGAAACACTAAGAATGGAGTATACCACAGCAAAGCAACTTTCATTTCTCATCAAAACCTTCTAAGCTGTTCCACCAGAAAGACATTTTTCTCTAGATCTAACATGGTTTCTGATTGCAAAGCACCTTGCAGACCAATATTTCTTATGCCTGCTTCATTTAGATAATATCAAGTGTCTCTGCAGAAGCAGCACTAAACTAAATCACCACTTTCATTGCTTTTCTTTCAAAAGGCACCATGGGTTTTGAAAACTTAACAACAGAGAGGTAACAGGGAAAGAACCATGCACTCCTAAGTCCCACAGTTCACCCAGTATACCTGTATATTCACATGACTCTGTTATAGCATTCTGAGGTCTACTAACATCCCAAATTTGGAACTGCAAATTCACTAGCAAGGTGTTTAACCTACAGATATACGGATCTGGCTATAGGTTCATTATTCTATGTCTTCATTCTGCTAAGCACAATTAGGCAACTAGGATGGTTGCACTCTATGGGGGAGGTGGGCTGTTACCCAGCCTTGTCCACAGTTTCAGGAAAGGTGACAAGCACTGCTCAGTCAGTGAGTGCATCACTGATTCATTCTGTGTGGACCAGAAGCTTCAATCAAAGCAGTTCATATATGCCTAGAAGAACGCAGCACCAAGTTTGGGAGAGAGTGCCAAACTCGAAGCAAAAGGAACCAGGAGCCACTGCTCTTGTGGGAAGCACGGAAATGTAACTAATCTCATTGAGGACGCTCTCAAAAACATTCTGTCCCACCATTAATGAGGAGCCCAGCAGAAGGTCCCCAGGTAGCCAGTGGTCTCTGAGTCTTGTCGTACCTAGCCTTTGCTTGCAGATGGTGATTAATTGCACAGTGTAACTCAAAGTCAGGGCATGCCTGGGAGAGTACCCTCACCAGCATCTGAGCATCAATATATAAGACAGGTCTTACAACTCTGATGCTGTGCTCATTACAGAACTTCACCCCTACTACATAGCTTGAATATGCATTGAGCATCTGCTTTAGGGCCCCCTTCCACCGCGAGAGTGATTGAGAGGGGTCTGAACGCAAAGAAGAGCCAGAATCACTGCTTCAGCATGCTGCATCTATTCTGCATCTGCTATGGGATGTCTGGATGATTATATCTGCAATAGGAGAAAACACAAGATTTTTTATGCTTTTAGAATGGTGGAAACTGTTTGTGACACTCAAGAAATCCCAGATGTGATATATAGGCCTGTACTGACTTAACCTGTTCACTTTACACACCAGATAATAATCAGCCAGAAGGGCCACAAGAGATTATGTGCCAAAATCCGGAGTACTAATTACTTCAAGGCCTAAAGAGGAGACCTGCACTCTAGGCACCACAGCTCAGTTCTCCCACAAAAACTAAAAGGAAGAAGAAAAGGATTTTTCTCTACAATACTTGAAACCAGAAGAAAACACGAATACTTCCAGAAAGAAACAAATCATTTGGCCAATGAGATATTTATCTTGTACTTACACATAGCATCTGAACACTCAATGCTTTTCCCATAGTTCTTTAAAGTTTTGCATTTGATTCAGCAGGCCTGGACATTGAGTGTTAAAAGGGAATATATGAACCTAGATCTCCAGAAGATAGTGCAACTCTGGTGCTGCAAAGAAGGATGAGTATATGAAACTCTTACCGGGACAGTCTAACACACAACACAGACAGGCTGTATCAGTTTTTGCAAGCATCGTTTGCTCAGCAAATAACAACACATTTATTAGATAGACAGAGGTATTTAAGGTATTTAATTTTGAGGGTGTGAACAGTGAAGGAGGGAGGGAGATGTCACTGAAGCGCATATTAAAAATGAAAAGCAATAATCTAATAGGTAAGGCACTTTTCTTCTAGAAGTTACTTTACAGCTGTTCCTTGTAGAATTTGCAGATGTTATGACCAACAAATCTCCTTCGGGTGAAGTCTGGCAACTTTAAACCTAGCATTAGAATACCAATTCAAAACAAGATGTGAAGAATACATTATTCATTTGAAAACTACCAAAAAAATACCAGATCAATCAAGTCGTTCTATAAACAAGTAAAGGGGGCTGTGGTATTCTGTTATTCCAGCTTATTTCTGACAGAAGAAAGACAACCATTTGAATGACTAAAGCCACAGCCCCGAGTCGAGAAGACTATGTTTGAGTAAAGGTTCAAAAATTGTATGCAACTGAGCACTTCTGCTAGACAGACAAACAAATTGTTATGAGGTGGCTGGTCCCTGCTGGAGTCATGTTAAATACAGATCTCCTCAGAATAAGGTGCAAGGGGTCATGCAGTCCCTACCTTTGTTTGAAATACAAATGAAAGAACACGAATTCCTGTGTGCTCATCTGAAGGTGGCAGTGAGTTATGCAACAGTATCACTATGCATGAATATGCTATGCTAACAACGTGGTTAATGGGATCAGGAGAGGCAAGTCTTACTCTGAATTTCAATGATTTTTTTTTCTCTCTGTATTTTTACATTGAGACTATTACAGTAATTTCCACCTTATTGTCTCTGCAAAGAGAGTTTTCTTTGAGAGTACTTGGGAGTTCATTAGTGGTGTAGTTTAGGCTTCGGGGGATGCAGCTGACATTAATTTTGTTTTTGTTTGCTGCTGGGAATATCATAATTGGAAATTTCTAGCTGTATGTGTGCATGCACCTATTCAAGTAGCAGCTGATTTTTATTAAAGTTGCAGTAAAACAGCCATTCACCTGAACTGGAATTGCACTTTCCGGGAATTTAGTTTGTTTTAATTTAAATACTAGCTTGTCCTGGTATAAGCTGCAATACTGAAATGCACTGAAGTGATCAGAGAGGTTTTCAATGGTTGTTTTCAATGGCTGTTGTCCAGTGACAACAAGACTCTTTGGCGCTGCAGTCAGTCAGGCCACAGTTTGAGGTGTGGCATGATTTGATATAGACTCACAGACCAATGGCAGAAGCAGTGGTCTGGTTCTTGGTCTTTTCTTTGGTCAGCACCACACAAATTTTGGCTCTGAGCTCTTCTGTCCAAACCCGGAGTGGCAAGCAGGCCCTGCCGACAAAAACCATGCCATGCGGTCACACTGCTCTTCACAGTTGGCTTCAAGGCGGCCCAAACCCATACTGCACAAGACCCACGACCATCTCAATGTGAAATACCCTGGGAGACTCTGTGGCTTCTCAAGGCCTCTCTAGAGGACAGGGGTCCTCTGCAGATTCCCCCTCCCTGGATGGGGCTCAGGTGACGGCCATGTGCCACAACAAGGTCTCCTCACGGGCAGGATAGCAGTGAGGGAAAGCTGCTCTGCCCTCCTAGAATCCACTCTTCTCACAGAGCATTTGAGTCTCCAAAGGTCTCAGCTCCATCCCTTCATTAAATGAGTTCTACCTCCTCACTCATTTTAGAACAGCCTTTAAAAGAACTGAAACATTGATTAAAGATGAGGAAGAGCCTGCACTAATGCCAGCATTCAAAATATTCAATGTATTTCCACATCTGCGTGGAACAAGTCACAGTAAACAATGAATTATTAATACACATAGGGATTAAACAACAGATAATAAATTCAAGCACCTCTTATCTTTAAGACCAACCCCAGAAACCCTAGAGTTGGACACCATTTTAGACTTTTTTTCCCATCAACCGCCGGCTGTTGACAGGCACTTGCCAGACCAGCTGTACAAAGTGATTGCCACTAGATGGAGCGGCTTTTACAAACACACATTTAGCTCTCTGAAAAGACCGGGATTTAACTTCCTCCAGTCCTTCTTTCCAGCGTGTTTTGCCGAGGTTCAAAAATACGAGGTGTTGTCAATATCAATTCAGAGTTTAGGACACAAGGCTTTGCCCTCAAAGCCAAAGAACTGGTGAAGAGTTGAAGGATAAGTCTTACTATTGCCCTACGCTGTGTGGTTACCTATAGTTTTAACAGAAGTGTGGATGCCAACAGAATATAAAGACCCCTTAGGTAAAATATAAAAGATAGAACACGTAAAAGGCTGGTGACTCATCTCGGACAAGAGGCAGAATTATACCTCCCCTGCATTTCTTGTTAGTCCACAAGATCTGTTCACTTGGGGAACAAGAACGTGACTTCATTAAAATGCTATTACCTATCTTCTCCTGCTGTTCTCAGGGAGAAGGAGAGCTGGAAAGTTTTTATCATTGTCTAAACAAAAGGGCTCCATTTATTATAATTTTCAAATCAGGATGATTGATTGAGCAAATTTAATAACCTGAATAGAAACAGAATATTTGCATTCTTCCTCGAAAAGTAATTATGAGCAATATGATGATGCTACTGATAACTGTGAAACTGTTGACGTGGCAAGAAAAGGAATCAAAAACAAGAAAGGGAAATCCACAATCAAACCTTTCTAGCTTCTATTTTAGAAAATATTTTGATCTCCGTGTCTATGCATTTCTTCTATGATACCCACAGCTAATTAATAACAAGCTTAAGGACAAGTAGGTAAAATTGAAATACACCTTTTGAATATGCAATAATATGTAAATGCATTCTCCTTGCTGACTTGCTATAAGGCTTGCAAGTCCTTCAGAGAACAGTTTTATCTTCTAGTAAGTTTATAGAGTGCCCAGTACACTGGGACTCCAACCAAACTGGGTCCACCAGTACCACCACAGGACTACTGTACTAAAGTGCTACCACAGGGTAAACAGCAGTAATTTATACCCATGTGTAGTCAGCTAAAAAAGTGTGAGAGAAATGAGATCTACCATAGTAACCGTTGGCCTCCAGGAATTAGAACTGTCCTATAAAATGAAAATTTATATGCCTAATAATTACCTTATCCCATATGGTGATGAACAATACTGCTTTGAGGACAGAACAACGTTTCTATGCCTCGGAGAAAGAAATGTGCAGTCTGAGTAATGGAACTCTAAGACTCAGTAACACTGGGCAAGAAGAAAACATGTTGATGAGAATGTAAAAGCAATGTTACTCCTATTCTATTTACTGCTTTACTACTCTATCTCCAACATTGTGCTACTCTAGGCTATAAATGGCAAATACGCTGTCACTCCTAATTCAAGAAAACTTGCATTTACTCAAATGAATTTTCTCCTTGTGAGGGATTGGGAAGGAGCACAGACACTAGGAGAGGAGCAAATGAGGGATGTTATCTTCTAGTTACAGCAAGGCACTATCAGCTGTGGGGTAAATTAGGGCATGCAAGTACTGAACAAAATGTTGTTCTTAAGTAACATGATGATATCTTTGGCAAGTTTAATTAGCAAAAAGCCACAGCTACATGGTTATTTATGTTGATTAACATACCACTCTCACACTAGCAGGATAGCGGCTGGATTTTTCTAATATGGGGGAAAACTACCCCTACGTGAAACCAGCCAGGATCCAGCAGCTGACAATCTGAACAACAAAAACAAAACAATGGGAAAATCAGAGCATAAGTCAGTGACTAACAAAGTTTTTAAATGAAATAACATCATTTCATCCCTCCAAAATTTTGTTGGTGACTTGTGTACCAGTTTTAGCACAGGTGAATTGCAAGCACAGAGAAAAAGAGGTTGTGTCTTACCTGTCCAGCAGCCAGGGCATATGCGTGTGCCTAAGCCCAGAGAGGTTCAGAATTGAGGTTGAATTCCTGCTTTGTTTGGTGCAGGTAAAGTACCCAAACTTTGCTTTTCTGGGCACCAGGTGAGCATCCTGGCAATATCTCCATTCTGCTACCTGCCTCTAAACCGCCCAAGCTGTTCCACGTTGGATGGAGATTTAAACACCAGGAAATAAAAGCACCAGGGTCCACACCTGGCAAGTGAGAAGCTTAGCTTGATGATCTGTCTCTAAATTGAGGGAACCAAGGTTGTCACTCCCACATTCCTCAGCAACAGGGAGAAGAGCAGGGATAGATGTCCCATCTGCCTGGGGAAAACCTCCTAAGCTCCCGAGCTCACACAAAATCTCTCAACTTGTGAAATACAACCCCCTACACACACATTTCCTGACAGGTTGGAGACAAGACAAAATACATAAGGCACAGATCAGCAAGGGGACTACCAGAGTCATGTTAATGGGAAACTAGAGCTATGTGGTCTGCCTGGCTTTTGGAAGAAAGGAGGGAAGGCAGGGGTGATGGTTAAAACAACAAATGGATGATCTGAACGTGGAATTTTAATAGTTTTAACAGTTTATTTTATACATCTTAATTTCATTTAAATACATACTTTTAGTAGAGAATGAAGAGGCTTGCTGAAGCATGAAAGGTTCAGATGAAAGGGAAATAGTGAAGCAAAATTGAGCTAGTATTTGCTTAAAATCAGCTCCCATTTCCCAATAAAGCAGAACGTACAGGTAATAGGAAAAGTTTCATGCAATATTTTGATATTTACAGTTTAAAGAAAATGGAAGAGAACTAAGTAAGCTGGTCCATTTTGAACTCTTATATTAACTTATATTAACTTTTTCACAAAAGGACTTATCATGGATTTCAATATTCCAATAGAAATTGCTTCATTTCCAACCTCTTTTCTAGCCTTTCCCTAACACCAAAAGGTGCCAGTGCTTATTACTGCTAAGCAGAATTGACATAAATGTTAAATGAAGACAGAGAAGCCCAGTCAGGTGCAAAAGAGACGGGAGCTAAACACTCAGTACTCCTGGAAGTACGTAGAAGAGACAGCAGCTTAACACACAACATGTTGTTGAAGGGAGAGAAGATATTTGAAAGAGCAGAGCAAGACACAAAAGAGCCGGGCTCCACTGGATGCTAAATGCTGAAGGTCCCCAGAAGAATGTAATGTCTAGAGAATGAAACTAGGGGAAAAACACGTTTATAGGGAGGGGTGTAGAAACAATTACTCCAAGAAAACAGCTTCCATGTAATGGCCAGGGCAGAACAAAAAAGGTCAAGAATTTGTTGCAGCAGAAAAGATTAGTGAACTTTATTAAAAAGTAAGGATTAAAGACAGAAAGGTAGCAAAAACATCAGGCTCCAGGGAGAACTCTCATAAACTGCATAGAGTGCATGTCTGCCTCCTTCTCCCCTGCAACAGACTGTGGATTCAACAAGTTTTAATTAAAGACTTTGTGAGATAGCAAGGAGATGGTGAGAGCAAAGGTAATGCGGGTTAAAAAATTGCTGTGAAGGGGACTGGAAAGAGAGACAAGAGGTAACTGCTGTCCTCATACAAGGAACACAATGTCTCCAGGTGAGATGGCAGCATACCGGGGGAAGGTAAGACTCAAGTGGAAGGAGCCTCTGTGAAACAGGGGATGCAGATTTTAGGGAAAAGTGAAGATACCTTTGCGGATCGACTTGGGGAAAGCAGATCAGGTGAAGGAGAAAACTCACAAAATAAAACTTCCCTGCTCTTCTGAGCTATGTGAACTCCCTCTGTAAACTGACAGATATATCTAGTGGGATTTTCAGAAACCACCATAAAGAAAGAACAGACCCATTGCTCTGCAGGCAATTACTTCTGTTTTGAAAGACCATTTCTGGTCTTCCTTCCAGTGAAGGAAGATGCAAAGGGCTCTAAGAAGCCATCCTTGATAAGGTCACAGAAAAGGACAACACTGTATGCACTGACACATGGGACCAAGCTGGGGACACTTGGGAGAAATCAGCTGAGCAAATCTGGACAGAGATATTAATAAAAATCAAACTGCGCTTAAGGAAAATGAAGCACAGGATATGGACCTCAGAGGTGGAAAGGAAGGATAAGAGAGTTAAAATGGAGCCACTGAGTGATCCAGCAGATAAACACATCAAAAGGGGAAAAGAGTGATGCAGGTGATGACAGAAAGTTAGTGCATAGAATCACAGAATCATTAGGTTGGAAAAGACCTCCAGGATCATTGAGAAGGTCAGCAACACAGTGCACAGCAAGATCCCTTCTACTTCAGTCCACAGTAATCAGCTTCTCCTGAAAATTATTAGGCACTGTTCAGAAGCTAGGACAGAAAGGTTTTCTGTAAACGCGATATCCCACGCCATCACAAGTAGTGAAGGATGAAAATATGCACTCCAATTAAAAAATGTAAAACATTCTTTCATTTCTGGAACTGTCTGGTCTTTCTTAAAATTTAAATAAGTCTCTTCATAGCCACACTCAGAATATAATGATATTCAAATATACTGCCTTCACACACACAAACAACTTGTGAAATTATTTGCCAGCATATTAAGCCACTACACCAGATTGCTTGGCAATGGTGCGTGTCTTCTAAATATGCAGATGCTTTTCTTTTTTAAATAAAGGAGATAGAGAGAGAAGAGGAGAAGTGAGAAAGAATCACAGTAGAATCTGATACCCAACTAGCCAGAACAAGAAATTGCGGAGAGACTCCAACCAATATTACAATAGATTTGGAGAAACTGTTACAAGATGCCGAGGGATGAGTTATTACTTTTTATTTGCTTGTGTGTGCGTATATTTATTTCTATGCATAAACTTGTGCATAGAACACAAACACAAACACATACACATGCCTAGAGAAACAACTATGCAAAGTCTCACAGATGCTGCAGTAGTGTTTGTCATACATAAACTCAAATTCCCAGAGCCAGAGGATGAGCAGACAAGCTAGAAGCGTAGGTATAAAAAATAAGGCAAGATGTGTGCTGAGTATTTTTTTTCTTAATTCCCCCATATACAGCCTTCCTGGGAAAAAGCAATATTCTAAAATTAGCACATCACAGTGATCCTGTAAAAATCACTGTGCATGTATATGTACAGATATGTACCTATATACACACTACAAAACTATTTCACCTAATTTTCCAGGCACATGCATAGCCTGAACTCCAGTATTGTACTGTTGTAAACAGAAGCGAAATTGGCTAAACCAAATTATTTTTAAGAGTGCATTTTAGATATTCACCACAACAGAAAGGTGGGAGCCCCTCAAGCTCCTAAGCACAAACTTTGAAAGGCTTCCTAAAATGCAGACATTTGAAAATGACTCCTGCGAGGGCTGAAAGGGAATAGACAGCATTCCCTATGGAATTTCTCCTGCTAAGTACTTAGCAGTGAACACACATATCTTTCTTAAGAAGAAATGCCACAGAACAAGTTAACAGAGGGTGAGGTATAATTTGATGACACTTAGCCTCAACCTACGCAAAAAGACAACATCTGAAACATATAAACCACTCGATTTCATCAACTGTCCATCCAAAGTATAATGAAACACACACAGTAGCAAAATACCTATTTTATCTGTAATTTGGATATGGGTAGCTTGATTAAACATTATGTACCTACTGAAGAGAGACATAACCGGGTTTGGTGTATGCATCACCATAATGCCCCTACATGAGGCACAAAAGGCAGAATAAAATGTGCTCCAACCTTATGTTGCAAACCCAATCATTTTTCATGGGCAACAATGGTACCTTGGGGAAAAAGAAGAAAAAAAAGTTCTTTTTAACGAGAAATTGATTTATAAGTCATTATAACCATTTCAAAAGGACAGGTTGTGGCTGGTTTCAGTGATCATTAACAAAGCCACACACTTGCAAAGAGCCTGAGTTCGGGTAGGGGGGTGGGAATACTTATCCCACTGACAGCAATCAGATGTGCACTTTTTGCAGCAGTAGAGTGTCAGTCTAGAAATGGAGATGTAAAGAGCAGTACTGAGAAGACAGGTTGTCACATTTTTAACTTTGCATTAATAACAAGTGCTGTTGCTGTCTATTCTGGCACGTTTGCAAGCTTGCTTTTAAGTACGAGGGGCTGGCATGCATTTCCACTATAGATAGGAAAACAAGAGCAGCCTTGTTATGATTAAAAGGGTCTATTTCCCTCTGCCTTCTGTCTTCTGTGTCCATCTGCACAGCTGCTTTGAACTTGGCCAAATCCCAGAGTTAGGGTCGCTCGCAATGCATATTTTAAATCAGCAGCAGACTGTGCAAATTTGCTTCTACAGAAGAGAAAAATCTTTAAATTATCACTTATATGTTTGATGAATGGTTTTGTGGAATATTCATCATTTTACATAGCCTAAACTACTTGGGAAATTGCAGCAAAACCCATCTAAAATAATTTACTGTTTCAAGAGGAGATTCTGATAAAGCCAACATAGACATCTGCAAAGAAATGAAGAGCAATCACTACTGAGAGAAACGAATTCTGCAGATGCCTAGGTAGCTGACTGCATGACTACAGAGAGGTCACAAAGTTTGCATTAGAGAAGTTACGGTAATTTCTTACAAAATGTGCAGAAGCAGAGAAAGTAGGTGAGTGGAAGACACCACCTAAGTCCTGCAGAACCACAAATGGCAATATACTCTCAAAAATCTTGGGCAATACTAAATGAATATATGGGTATGGGTTTTCCCCGTGTCTCTTAATCTCCTTACCTCCCTCTAATCAACAGAAAAGAAAGCCATCCCAGCTTTCCCTCCCTAGCATGTAACACATTCAGCACCAAAACTCAGAGGGATAACAGCCTGCAAACATTTAGGGATGGACACATTAAAGGCTGAAAGTCAGAAATGACTGAAAAAAGAAAAGCTATTTCATTTCTAAAGTTCTGTTGCCCAATCATAAACCCGTGAAAAGAGACAAGGAAAGAAAGGCTTGCATTGGCCAAGACCTGCTATTCCTACAATAGAGCACGAAAGCCCTTAATAGGGTCCTTTATGCAACTGAGCAAACATAATTCACCAAAGAACAACAGCCAAGATCAAAGGTGCCCACCAGCTCATCCTCACCCTGCTACAACCTGCTTCCACCTTCACCTTAAGTTTTGTAGGTATTTTGATTCAATTACTGTGGGTTTAGTTGTTGTCAAATGGTCGATGAGGTACATTCACAGCAAATAGTTGATTTCTTTACTTAGCCAACTTTCAATCCCCTTGTCTCCCCTGGCAATAGATGCCTGCTGTCTCAGCCAAGCAATTATTGCTTTTATCAGTTCTGTTTTAATTTTTTTTAATTGAAATAGTCATATTTCTGATTCCAAAGACCAACAGATAATAAAGCAAAGATGGTCCCGTATGCTACAAAACTAATTTTAACCTCAAGCAAATCAGGAATTACACATTCATCTTCTAAACTGTTTAAAGATGTTACGTTCATTTCTTTTACAGATGATTTAATAAACTCAAGCCTACATAATTAAGATTCCTACAACAGTCACAGGGTATTTTTTTTCCTTTCTTGAGAAGGGAAAACCTACACTGGCAGGTGATATGAGGCATAATCAAAAAAGAATTAAGCGCACACAAGAAATTTTTAAAATGTTGCACATTTTGTTATTAAATAACAAATATCACTCTGATCCTTCCTGATGCTGGTACATGTGAACAGCAATGCCGCCCCCAGCAGAGATTGCCATATTCCTTTAAGAAAAGGTGAACAATAACAATGAAAACAAGATGATACATCTAAGAAAAAAAAAAAAAAAGGAAACATTACTACACCTTTAACAGGTCAAAAAAGCCACATGACGGGGTTTAAAAAAAACCAAACTTGTAGATACTCAGGAAGGGATATTTTGCTATCTGGCTTTGAGTTATATATGTCCCTTTATCTTCTGAAAGAACACATACGCTGAAACTGTTAATATGATCTTTTGCTGCCATACATGAAATAACACTGACGATAATTTTAGAGAAAGAAAGGAAACTGTGGACTTCATCTTCTGACACCATTTTACTTATTCAAACTGAAATCACAGTAAGGAGGTCTCTCCTGCCAAAGGCTTGGTACATACCTCATCCAGGGGTGTTCTCAATGGAGATTAGCAGACGTCTTTGAGACAAAAAGATGCCCATTTAAAATAAGCCCATCTGGTTACTCAGAATAATTTCTCAACAGCTGAAGATCTCACATGACGAACACCGTGTGAAGTTTATAAAGCTCACTCTTTTTCTGCTCTTTCCCCCCGCCCCAGACCTCTGAATTTCAGACAAAAACAAACCACCCAATCTAACGCCCCACTGGGATGTTCTGAAGATGCTGGATGCCTAAGTGACATCTTTCAAGGCAACACCACTGCGCACAAAAAAATCACGAACCGCCTTTTATTTTCTCTCACAGCCTCAACGTCGGAGTTTGGGGAGGAGAAGCGCAGAGGAAAAACCGGGCCAAACGCCACCCGCCGCACATCCCCACGCACGGTGGGTGAGGACGAGAGGAGAAACCTCTGATGTCAGATAAGGTCCTGCGGGGACCGGGGAGGCTGCGGGCTCCGTGCACAGAAGAATAGGCGCGTGTGAAGCACCACGCCGCCAGCCTCCCGCACACGCTCCCGGCTCCCCCAGAGGCAGCACCAAGCCCAACCACGCAGCTCGGGGCGCTGCTTTTTCCCCGGGGCACCCTCCAAGCACCGCGCCTAGTTTGGGGGCCAGACTCCTGTGGGGATGCTCCCGGGTGGAGATGCTCCCGGGTGGGGATGCTCCCGAGCGGGGATGCTCGAGATGATCCCGGGTGGGGATGCTTGAGATGCTCCGGGGTCGGAACGCTCCGGGGTCGGGATGCTCCCGGGCAAGGATGCTCCCGGGTGGGGATGCTCCCGGGTGGGGATGCTCCTAGGCAGGGATGCTCGAGATGCTCTCGGGAGGGGATACTCGAGATGCTCCGGGGTGGGGATGCTCCCGGGTGGGGATGCTCGAGATGCTCCCAGGCAAGGACGCTCCCGGGTGGGGATGCTCCCAGGCGGGGATGCTCGAGATGATCCCGGGCAGGGATGCTCCCGTGCGGGGATGCTCCCGCAGCAGCAGCCGAGCTCTCCGCCGTCGGGGACGGGCGATGTCACCCTCCGGCCCTCGCTTCCCCACGCCGCTAACAAACTTTGGATGGGGCCGCCGGCCGCCCGGCCCCGGCTGGGAGCGGGGACACCCTTCGCGACCCCCCCTCTCCCTCTCCCTCCCCCCCCCAGCCCAGCGCCCTCCTTACCCTCCGCTCGGCACCGGCTGGAGCGCCGCCCCGCCCGGGCACCCCGGCACCGGGGAGCGCCGAGGAGGCGGTGCCGGCGAGGGGAAGGAGGAGGTGGGAGACTCCTTCTCTCTCCCCCCACCCCCCGCCTTCCCCCGCCGCGCTGCCTCCCCCCCCTTTTTTTTTTTTTTTCCTTTCCCTTCGTGCCCTCCCCTCTCCGGCCAGCGCCGCTCAGCCGCCGAGCCGCTCCATGTGCCGCCCGCCCCCTCCTCCTCCTCCTCCTCCTCCGCCTCCTCCTCCTCCTCCTCCTCCTTCTCGGCCGGGCTCGGGGCTCCGGCAGACGGCGCCGCGTCCCCCCCCGCTGCCGCCCCGCTCCGGTCCCATTTATGAGTCGCGGCTCCCATCACGTGTGCCGCCGCCTTTTGTCCCGCGCGGGCCGCGGGGGGACGGGCCGAGGCCGAACTGCGCCCCGCGGGGGAGGGACGGACGGAGGGAGGCAGCGCCGCCCGCATCCCGGGCCGCCGGACAACCCCCTCCGCAGGGCTTTGCTCTCCCTGCGTCTTCCCGCTCTCCTCGAATCCCGCCCTGGGTGTCTCGGGGCTCACGCCTCGTCGCGGGGGGACCAGGCGGCTCCGGAGGCGGGTGGCAGGTGGCAGAAGGGGAAAGCGGCGCTCGATTTAGACTTAGACTAGACATTAGGAGGGATTTCTTCACCATGACAGTAGTGAGGCACTGGCACAGGTTGCCCAGGGAAGCTGTGGCTGCCCCATCCCTGGAGGTGTTCGAGGGCAGGTTGGAAGGGGCTCTGAGCACCCAGATCCAGTGGGAGGTGCCCCATCCCACGGCAGGGGGATTGGAACTGGATGGTCTTTAATGTCTGCTCTAACCCTTTGGGCATTGGAATAGGCTGCCCAGGGAGGTGGTTGAGTCACCTTCCCTGGAGGTGTTTAAGGCACGGGTGGATGAGGTCCTGAGGGACACGTTGAGGCTCTGGAGCGAGTCCAGGGAAGAGCGACGAAGCTGGTGAAGGGGCTGGAGAACAGGCTCTATGAGGAACGACTGAGAGAGCTGGAGGTGCTTAGCCTGGAGAAGAGGAGACTGAGGGGAGACCTTATTGCTCTCTACAACCTGAAAGGAGGTTGTAGAGAGGAGGGAGCTGGCCTCTTCTCCCAAGTGACAGGGGACAGGACAAGAGGGAATGGCCTCAAGTTCCGCCAGGGGTGTTTTAGGCTGGAGATTAGGAGGAGGTTTTTCACGCAGAGGGTCATTGGGCATTGGAATAGGCTGCCCAGGGAGGTGGTTGATTCACCTTCCCTGGAGGTGTTTAAGGCACAGGTGGATGAGGTCTTGAGGGACTTGGTTTAATGTTTGATAGGAATGGTTGGACTCAATGATCTGATGGGTCCTTTCCAACCTGGTTGCTCTATGATTCTATGATTCTAACTCAACCCATTCGTAACTGTGATTCTATTTGACAGCCAGTTTCTAGAGACTGTAATATCCACCTGGATGTATTCTGTGTGCTTCTGCCTCTGCAGTGTCATAAATATGTATTTGCCTTCACCTATATTAATACTGGAACATGATAAATACTTAGCATTTGGCATAGTGTCTAAAGACATTAACTGGTCCATCTACCACATCTACCCATGGAGAAGGAACGTGCCATGTTCCTTGTTTCTTGGGATAGAAAGCTTTCAACTCTTCCTGAGTGAGGGTTAAAGGTTTTGGTTTGCTGTATTTTTTTTAGAGGTACCCAATTTGAAATGTTCCTGCTCTCTTGACAGTGAGTCCTCCTCTTGAAGTTTTCTCAGGATGTGTCCCCAAGACATGAACCATAGAATCATAGAATCACCAGGTTGGCAAAGACCCACTGGATCATCGAGTCCAACCATTCCTATCAAACACTAAACCATGTCCCTCAGGACCTCATCTACCTGTGCCTTAAACACCTCCAGGGAAGGTGACTCAACCACCTCCCTGGTCAGCCTATTCCAATGCCCAATGACCCTTTCTGTGAAAATTTTTTTCCTGATGTTCAACCTGAACCTCCCCTGGCAGATCTTGAAGCCATTCCCTCTTGTCCTGTCCCCTGTCACTTGTGAAGCACCCAGAATCTCAGGGCTCCATCAGGGGAAGTGCATTTGCTGAGGAGCACAGAATCATTCTCACAATCCAGTATTTTCCATGTGTCTAGCCCCACATTGAGTCTGCAAGATGATAATTACTGCCTGTATTTTTTCCACCACTGGCTCTTTCCGATGGTAATTGTTAAATTAACTAGAAAGGAGATAATTTCAAATGGCATTCCTGTGAAAAGTGGGGAAAAAAAACCCAACTCATTTGTGCCCAGCTCGAGTTCCTGATATTAGTCAGTCTGTCTGTTTGGTCATTCAGAAGTGGTGGTTTGTAAAAAAGAACTTTATTTAACACTGCAGTAAATCAGAACAGATTTCTTTTTGGCTGTACATTTCAGAACATAATGCTTTCTCCTCCTCAGAGGACTGAGACTTCCCATTTAATTCTTTGAAAGGGTTGGGTACTTTTGCTTTTGATGTGAACCTACCAGTTTAAGCTTCTCTTGTGTCTTCATGGAGGGACACACCCCCTTGGTAAAGGCAAGTCGCATCCAGTGGACATCACCCAACTAAAATCAGACCACAAAAGAGAATTTAAGGGCATGGGTTACTGCTCATCCCATCTTCACGTTCATGACTTGATAAAGATCCTCGCCCTGAGGTGGGAGTTACTCCAGTCTCAGGGTAATCCTTCTTTCTGTCATTTCTAAACCTCAGTTGTAGAGAGTGAAATCGCAGTGTTGAGCACGGCTACACATGGAGGTTTTTATTCCCTCTAAAATCCCCCACAGTTGCTACTGCCTGTTCAGCTCTACAGAAGGCAAGATGATTGTGTAGACAGAGGTGATTCAAGCACCAGGTTCTTGACCTACTTCCTAGTGGGGCATCCTGTGAGCTCTCATGCCTTGTGCACTTTTCCAGGATCTTGCTTTAAATTTAGAAGTTTAGCAAAGGGAAGGTTATTGTAATCCTGTTACACCTGTTCCTAGCAGAGCTTGTTGGAAAACCTCTGAAAGAACAACTTTCCACTGGAGAATGCAACTGTGTCAAAATCCAAATGGTTTGCAAACTTGTGTAAATTGCACTGAAAATGTCATTTATAAAAGAGTAAGCAGTAGAGGGATGTTCCAATAATATAATAACACCTTGTTTTGACATTTCCAAGTTAAATGTTTCAATTTCTTCCTTCAAAATGAGTTTTGGTTTCAAAATATTTCATTGTATTTTATATATTACAAAATAATAGAAAATTGGAAAAGCTGAATCACATATTTCCATCAGTCTGAACTCCACAATTTTCTCAAGGCTAAGAGTCCAGCTAGTCTGATTTGGAGCAAAATTATTAACCCACAAAACCTAGGGGAACTAGAATATCTGAATTTTGTTCAGCTCTCAACCACATGATGGAATTCCAGAACACATCCACGGCCATCTTTTCAAAGTGTATGATTACAAAATACTTGAAATAGTGAAAGGCTATTTGCAGTCTTGTCCTTACTCACACTTCAAGCCCTGCTGCCACTGCTGAGAAAACCATTCACTTTCAAAGATTAGATCTGAGGGGAAGGATGGAAGATGACTTAAACTCTGAGAGCAGAAGTTCTCACTTTTCTTTTGTTTGCTCTTAGTTAATGTATTTCAAAGCAATGCATGAAATAGGTATATGCTGGCCACTCCCAGTACAATTGCACGTGGAATTTCCTTCAGTTCCGATTTCAGGAAGAAGAGGAAAGAGGGTAATAGATTAAATAATCCATCTAATTCTATGCTCTAAATCATTAATTCTACCAATTCTTTGTGATCTCAGATCTTTTTTTACCCAAATATTGTATTCATATTTTTATGAAAAGTACACTTTGTCTGTTACTTTATACAAGTTGTCTTCCAACTATGAAGCATTTAATTTATATTATCTACTTAGGTTGATCAGAGGTGCCTAATGAGAAAGCCTGATGATTAACATAGGGAAAGTCCATACTACAATCTTGTTAGATACTTCTGTTACCTCAGAAAGTTTGCTTGCTTTCTGGTTTTACAGACCCTGGAGTTCCTTGGCTGTTCTCAAGACTTCTCTGTCCTTTCTTTTCAAGAGTGCTTCCTGCTGCTGCCTCATTATAAGCTTGGAGGTTTTGTTCACTTTTATCCCTTCATCCATAGGTAGATACAACTATAAAACAAGACATAAATGATCTCCCAGGAGGCACTTGGAAGTACATTGGCTTTTAACACTCTTATCCTATGTCCTGCCCACAGGCAAATGGGATTTTGCAAGGTTTATGTGGCAGTTTCTTAAATCATTTTCAAGTAAGAGACAAGATGTGAACTTATTTCCTGTTTCTAATTTAGAAGACTGGTTGCTTTTCTCAAAGTCTCATCTTTATCTGTCCAGTTTAGGAGACTTTGCTGTTACAGCAGCAATGAGAACCATGGGTGCACACAAGCCTTTTCACCATTTCATATTTCTTAAAACTTGAAGAGGATCTTCACTATAAATACAGTTCTGCTTTTGCATATTTTGAAGGTTCTTCTGGACAAGGAAATGTTGAAAACCAACATTAAACCTTGACCATTTCCTGCACTAGTCTTTTCTTCCTAATTCACACAACCTGAGGACCTGACGTGTTCAAGTGCTGCTGCAGTACACATAAGGACAAGAACTATTAAGGCAACATGATTTTTCAGCTTTTCTACATTTTCTCTGCAAGCTATCAAACAAGCAAGGTCAGACTGGGATCCACGAAGTCCCGATTTTGTCCATCACCTGTTGTGTGATGTTGACCTCTTTTTTTCAGTTGTATCGAACACCTGCAATTTTTACTGAGCTCACTAAGAGCTGCGGGAGCTCAACACCTCTGGATGTCTTGCTGCTCATCTTTCTGTGCTGGAGCTCCCCAACTGCAAATGAGGATAACAACATCTCCTTTATTTCACTACTCTTGGACTTTTCTATCTAAACTATAAGGTCATCAAAACGAGAACTGTCTCCTACTAGTAGTTTCTAAGCATCTGTCACAACAAAGTCATAATCCTGGCTGTGACCTGAAGGCACTAACACATTGCAAATAATAACAATAAAAACCCAATCAGAGATGTTATTGTCTAGGAGTGGTTTTACTGCCATCCAGCAAATTAGAAAAAAAAAAAAACCAAAAACCCACCTAGGGAATGACAGAATCCATGAAACCCAGAGACTTTGGTAATTATCAAGCTCCATAGTTAGTCAAATGTTGGTCTCTTTTGAAAGGTTTGAGCTGCCAGCAGGCAATCACTGCTCATGTCACTGGTGAGGCATGGCAGTGTCCCTGTTTTGGGCTTTCCTCGCAAAATGGCTCAGTCTGTTGCTCAGACAGAACCATAGTCTGTCCCTTCACCAAGCTTGACCTTACCTTTTTGACTCCACTGCCTACTGAGAGTGGGAGATGATACTCTGCTACATTTCATAGCACACATGTTCACCAGCTAGGAACACACCAAGACCACCAAGTCATCTCACACAGGAAAACAAAATGCTGTCATACAGTAATGACCTTGTGTCACTACTGCCCTTGAACCAAATTAAAACCAGTGATGCAGGCATTCAAGTCTCTCTATCCTGTCATTAACTATCCCCTGAAGCTATGCAGTTCCCCAAATATTATTCTTTTCAGCTTCTTGCTTCGTCCTTTTAAATTGGAGTTGAGCAATGATGAACCAATTTAGCCACTGTTCTATGTAATTTAGGTTACGAACTCAATGAATTAGGAAGAAGAGAGAGACGCGTAACACGGTTAAGAATGCGTATGTTTTTTTAAAAAACTTCTCCATTTACTTCTGAGGGGTGATAGTAGCTGTACCAGACAGAATGCATTTGAGCTTAATCTTCTGCTATATTGATTTTTTGTAATGTTTTGTCTGTTCTGTTGTGGGTGGCACTGCAGGGTACTAACAAGGTTTTTTCTTTTGCTCTGATGACAGTAATACTGTGCTGTATCACGTTTCTTCCACCAGCTCCTGACAAAGACAACAGAAAAGAAGAAGAGCCAAAAGATGGGTGAGCACTTGCTACTGAGAAACCTCTGTTTTAAAACAAAGGCTTCCCCAGATTCAGGGGCGGGGAATTGCTTATCTGACATCTGTTGCCTGTCACATGTTCGCTGATGCTCGGGGAAGAACTCTTCAAAATGTTCCTCTGGGCTGAAGTCCACCATCCCCTCCTCCTTCCTTTCTCATTCCGTCTCTGATACTCAAGTCTCAGCTCTGGCACACTGGGAAGAAGCTGCTGTGTTCAGTGTGAAGCCATGACACGTCACTCCTGTTCAGAGCGGCGCCTTCTGGCTTCAGCAACTCTAATTGGCTCTGTGCTTTGAACCATTCAGCACCGTGTGCTCTGCTCAGTGTGGCTTGGTATTGACTCACTCTTCATTACAAGTCTTCAGAGCAAATGGCAGGCATCTCATGAGCTTCAAGATCATAATTCTGGAGTTTCTTTTTCTGTGGAGTTTTAATCTGTGACTGTAGCTCTAGGTAAGAGTTCACGAGCTGCTTTGTTAATGGTGCATGCAGCTTTGGGTCTCTGCTATGGTATTTCTGCATGTTCCATCAGAGCTAAAACGTGGTTGAGGCACATAAGTTTATTTTCTCTCCACCATCTGAAAATTACAAAATGCTGCTCCTGAAGAAAAAGGATGTTATTAGGGTGGAGAATGAGTATGCTCTGTTATAGAGGATGGGCCTCTTTGACCTTGAGGATGCTGCATTTGAACTTTATTTTTTATATTTTTCTAACACAAAGGAAATCACTGCTGCTCCTAAGTGATCTTTCAATGCAGAGAAACACCCTTATTAGGTTTTTTTTTCACCTTCTCACCTTCTTTCATTAAACCATACTCTTTACAGTCCCAGTTGAACAGCAGGGAACATTATGAGCTGACTGAAAAGCATTTTCCTTTGTTAACGTGTTTTTTCATCACTGAGCAATAGAGTAGTAATGAGGACACAGATCATCTTTTCATTATAAATATGCATAGCAAAGTATTAAAAAGAAGAAGTGGGTTCCTAAAATAAATAAATAAACAAAGCATCTGTGTGGTGAAGAGAAAGGAATTGAGAAAAACAAGATGACAAAGCTTTTTCCTGATGCTCTACCTTTGCTGGAGTACAGAGGCATCGAAGTCAGGAAAGTCTCCAAGTGATGTTGGGTGCTTTGAATGTTGCATTTAATGGAAATGAGCATAGGATTGTATCTGCAATTTCTGTGCGATGCAAATCGATGCCATTCATCAGTATGGCAAAAGAAACCAACAAGTAAACAAACAAAACCCAACAAAAAACACAGCCGAAGATGACTCTGAAAGAGATTGGTTCTTTCATGGAAATATACAGATTTGTTTTCTCTCTTGACTTTTGTTTGCATTTTCCTTGTTCCTGATAGATACAAAAACAATGCATCATGTCAGTTTTTAAACAGGGACAGTATATATCAATCTGTATGGCATACATGTTCAGTTCCAGCAAAGAGAAATAATCGTGAGTTTGGATGAGAACTACACATTTTCTAGCTCAAGTTCCTTCAGAGATGTAGCTGTGCGGAGGAGGCATTGCTTCTGTGTATGTGTTTGTACGGCACTTAATAACATGAGGCCGTTATTGGAGGGTGAGGGAAGGAGCTCAACCGCTGTCGTAATAGCTATAAAGCTCAGCTATGATAAAATGCTCCGAAAGCAGCAGTGAGTAAGTGCTATCCCAGGGAAAAGTGCACTGCTGCAGAAGGGGAAGGGACTCGATGGCTCATGATCTGCTTTCCTCATTTCATAAGTTGCAGAAGTTTTCAGTGAGTCTTTTCCCTGTTGTAACTTGCTCTGCTTTGTGCACTGGTGCAGCTGTGCTTGAGTGTGCACGCGTAAGGCTAACCTTAGCCTTTGTCCCATCCCCAGGCTGGGTCTTCCCATCAGTTTGTCAAGCACATGGAAGTGTAAGGAGTCTGGAGAATCAACTTCCCATTGCATTGCAGAAGGAATATGCAGCGACTCCAAAGGAGTAAGAAACACAAATTACCCTCTCTTCCTTTGTGCCAGCCCTCAGGCTGTATCACAGTCTGCTCCTCAAGAGACAGTCTGGCTATTTCTTTTTCCTCTGCCAGTTTTTCTATGCCTTTTCCACAATTATTACAATTATTGCAGATACATTTGCTCATATGGTCAAAAATGGCTAATGCTATCCTTTTTCATCTCACAAATTATTCATTATATTGTCATATAGTACTCAGCATAAAATATACACTTGTGTGCTCATTTTCACTTAATAAAACATTTTGTTCACAGAAGCACTGTCAGCTCAGGTTTTGTTATTTCAGAATGTTTACCTTTAATCTTGTGGTACCTCTGTGATTGAGAGGCCATCTAACATTTTGAGCTCTATAAAGCTGAGGGAAGGGGGATGCATGTGCTCTGCAACAAAACCACAAAACCTCAGTCGTGAAGCTCAAGCCTACTCAACAATTCTAGTATGAGGGGGAACTGGATGCTGACAGCTGGTCACTCCACAGCCTTACACCATCCCTGGATCCACTGGAAAATAAATCCACCTTAATGGCAGTGAGGTTCTGGGCATAGATCAGTCAGGGATAAGCCTGTGCAGCTCACCTTACAGCATTAATTTAAGGAAGAGAACAGGATAAACATCTGGTGGGACAGAGGTTCTTCAGAGGAAGCCCTCCTGCGACTGTGTTTTGGCATGACCCCACACTGAAGCCCTGGTGAGAATAGTTAGGTTTTGTCACGTCATTTTGTGGTTTGGAAGGGTATTTTGGCTTCCAGAATCAATTCAGTTTATGAAGAAAACACTGAAAAAAATAAGGGCCAGAAGATGTATTTCGTCTTAAGGAATATCAACAACATGACAGCTCTCTGAGACAGCACTGTCCTGGAAGCGTCCTTTACGGTTGGCTAGGGAAAGATGACTTCCGAACTCCAACCAGGAGAGCAGATTCAGAAATAAAATATGCTCTTTTCATAGCTACTTCTCTACAATATTTAGATTCACAGCTCATATTGCAGAATATTAAAAAAAAAACAACAGGATCATTTAAGGACTCGAAAATGGAATTATTATTATCTGCATTCCAATGCCTTTTTCCTGCTCCTGAGGCCTAAGCTTAGCTTTTGCTCATCTGTATTGGCTTCAGCTCAAAGGGTCATATAACTGGCTGAGTCAATAGCAGAGCTTTTAGCACCAGCACTAGGAGCCATCTTGGACAAATGGAATTGAGGGTAAATACTTCAATTTCCTCCCCCACCTCAGTCATTTATAAAAGCTATTTTTATTAAAACCTCCTTGGGTACTTCTCCTACTGCAGCTGGGAGACCATGTGATGAGCATTTTCTATTAAATCATAGAAGAAAGAGGCAGAAGAGCTTTGTTTACTTCAGTGTTGGCTTTCTTTTGTTTCTGCAATGCTTGTTTTCCTTAGGGTGACCAAGAATACTAGAATGCAGCAGAAAAGCCCTGACAGATGTTGCAGCAGCAGACTTTCTCTATTCAGAGGAAATTTTTAGATGAAAAGTTGTAATACACATTTAGCCTATTTATCAGGAATTTTTGATTTGGTTAACTCTTTCTAAGAGCAACACAGGGAGTCACTCTGTTTTAGACATTCAGGTTGTTTAGGAGGCTAGCCTGCTCCTGCTGGACCACACTTGTCTATTGTACTGAGTGAAAAATGAAATGGAGTCGTGAGGTGTAATATTCTGCCACCACAAACCAGGGATGTCTTATGTCATTAACAGCAGTGCAGTTGTGGGTAAGTTATTCATGACAGAAGTGTGACAAAAGACATAAAGCTCTCCTACGTATTTACATCGTCTAAAATGTGAAACAGTCTTAGCCTGCACACTTGGCTAAGTCAGTTTTCTGCTGGATTCAGTCCAATAGGATGACCTTAAAAGAGGAATTTCTATAGCAAGGATCATAGAATCAAGTTCTGTTGTGCCTGATTTTTGTCCTTTATGCAAGACTCTGTAACCTGTGCCTCCCAATTGCTTTGTACTCTTCCCCCAACACACACACCTTCACCCCTTTGGAATGGGTATTACTATGGAAACAATTGTGTCCTTGCTTTTGTTCAGGGCAGCTGAGTGACATCCAGAGATCCCATATACCCGCAGAAAATTGTAATAGTAAATCATCTGACCAGCTATTCTTAGCTATTCTCCTTCTCATGTAAGAGAAGTGTGATATATAAAGGGAGATTATATGAAGGAGGGTTTTTTCTCATTGAAATTTATGACCGCTCAGCTGAAGCACAGGAGTAAAGGTAAAAATACCCAAAGCATTTCATGAGCAGCAGAACTAATGAAGCCTAGTTCCCTATGGATTTGTATCCCATGGCTGGATTCTCTGATGACTAATACAGTGCTAGTGGTCTGATCACATCTTTTCTTTTAGCTGGGGCACTCAGAGTGCCTTTGTGTCACGGATCCTCAGGTATTTAATAACAATGGAGTTCTAATTGCAGCTTTTTTCAGTGAGGGGACTTTCAGCGGTCTGTCTCATGTACTCAGACACTGGTTTTCATTAAACTTGTAGAAATCTAACAGCTGAGATTGCTATACTTCCATCATACTTGGTTGGAACAAATGAAGTTCAGAAAGTGTTAGTAGGGAACAGACAGACACATATGTGATCTTGTCACCATTGAATACATGATTTCTTTTCCTTGCGAAATCAACATAAAATTTTGCTTGAATTCTTGTTCCTTGCAAAAATGTTTCTGTGTCCAGTTTCTTTAGGCTAGCAGGTGTATAGTCCTACTCCATAGGAGATGATGAAAAGACTTTTTAGTCTTTTGTAACAAATGGTTAGAAAGGGAAAAGGTGCAGCTAAGTGAAAGCGATGTTTAATATTAGCTTTATTTTTCCACGGTGAAGGTGGTGAAGCTATGGAGCAGGCTTCCCAGAGAGCATGCAGAGCTTCTGTCTCTGGAGATACTTGAAGGTGGCTGGGAAAAGCCCAGAGCTAACTCCTGTGACTTCTGCTTTGAATGGGGACTGAATCAGATGTCCTCCAGAGATCCCTTCTGATCTAGAGTTTCTGTGCTTCTGTATTATTTATTACCCTAGATTTCATTTCTGAAGGCCTCTGTTACCCAGGAAGAAGCACAGTCAAGGTCAAATTTGTCAGGAACGTGATGTTCTGATAAATGATATGGGCATATTGGCATGAACAAACCCTCCATGGAAAAGATCAGATTTTTACTGTCTGAAACAATTTAGAGCTTTTAAATTGAGTCTTCAATATTTTCTGCGTATTAGTTTCTTCATCAGTTCATTTTAGATGTGTGTAAAGTCACTATGAATCTTCATGTTATATAGAAATCTCCAGCTTTTGCCACCCCTCTCTCTGATAAATTGGAGGGTGCAACACAGAGAGCAAGACTACTGGAGTCAGTGACTCTTGCAGGTAAGAGATAATTTGTAAAGTCACTACATTTCTTGTATAATTTTAGATAGTATGCTCTGGAAAACTTGGGTGAAGCAGGAGAAGAAAGGGAAGTATTATTTTTAAGAAACATAACACTTTCAGTAATGTGATTGCCTGTCCAAAGTGCAATCAATCTGTCCATTGAGCTGGTTGTGTTTAGAAGCAGATGGAAGTGTCTATGGATCTCATGACGCCAAATGTTCTGAAGCCCCATATTTGAAATATATGGATACAGGAATGTAAAAAAAAATGCATACAAATCCATCACAAATGTGGGTGTTTTTCCTACTGCTTTTTCTTTCCATTGACATTAGTGCAGTGAGAGATGGTGAAATTGTATGTCAGTAGTGAGCCAAATGACCTTCAAAAAACCCATGTCTGGTGACAACACTAGCCTTTACTCTTTCTCCATTTCCTACCCCTGCAAATTTATCCATGCCTTCTCCCATGATATCCCATACATTTGGAGCAAATTAACCAATCTTTCCACCAGAAATACAACTTTGCTGGGCTTAAAGCTTTTCACACACCCCCGCCAGCATTATTGTAACTTAAATAACTGAGTGCTTCATTATTTATCACTCACCTTGTGATAGCACTTGATCACCCATGGCAAGGCTGGAGGGAGCACACTGGAAAGCAACAGCCCTTGTAACACAAGGTTTAGGAGCTCAGACCAAAGACAACAGGTGGATAACACAAGCAGCTAGAGGCAGCTCAAGGTATCAATGGGGCAATTATGAATGGCATGACAAGCAGCTGTCACAGCACACCAGCTGCCTAGCCACTGGTGTCTCATATTGAAGAAAGGAAAGAAAGAAACCAAGCCATCAATAACCAATTCCCCCTCCCTGAGTCTCATGGACAAAGACGAGTCTAATTGGAGCTGCTACATCATTGTTTTTTAGTTACCAACGTCCTTTTTCACCTCTGCCCACTTCCCAGTGGATGTGGTACCCTCATTTGTCTGTCATCTCTTGTCTTTAGGGATAGGCTGTTCCACATGAAAGGCACAAAGCAAAACTTTCCTGACCTCATCAGGAAGGAAGGGGAGATTTTAGATATTGCAAGGTGGAGGATGGGTAATGACATAATGAAGGCAGAGATAGGGGAGTAATTTTTTTTCTGTAGTACATTGTGTAACTATGTGAGCGTTTGCAGAGGTGAAGTTGATCAGGATCTTGGTAGGCGCAATTTGAGGAGGAGGGAAAGGAGAAGCATGGAGTAACCTTATTTGTGTACTGAGACACTCCTGTGCATCAGAGAGGGAAGTCACCATGCTCTGGTCCCTCAGTACAGGCCAATCTTTAGGGTCACCATAGCACAAAACATGCTCATTAGTATGCTGTATTCCATAATCAAACACTGGGAGTGGCAGCCATTTATCTATTAAGCCACCTAAACGTAACTCACTGTCTGCATATGGGGTATCTGGACTCCTTGGTAGTCTGGTAAAGATCCAGTCAATACAGCGAAGAGAAAGTGACGAGCAATCCAAGTGAGCCACTGCCGAGTGTACCTAACTACACAACTCAGGTACAATCCAGTCCTCTTTAGAGCATTCCATTTTTCCTACAGCTGCCCTTCTTGAACTGCGTGGACCTACTCCTTTAGGTTCTGATCATTCCTGCTGTTCCAAGGTAGACATCTCAGATATTCAGGCACTTCAGATGCACCTATTTTTGGAAACTCGGTCAAGTTCTAGGTTTATAAATTGGAGCTAATTGATTAACTGCAAATTCTACTACCTGCACTGGCTAGCTGTCCGTTGACTTACCTTGGGGCTTGGAGAGTTATAGTTAACATCAAAACACCTACACATACATGCCAAAATGTAGGTCTCTTAACGTACAGTTGATTCCACTTTGTCTTCTCTTGCAGTGAGATTCTAGAATCTAAACAACAGATAAAAATCATAGCAATTACTGCAAGGGCACAGCTGTTAATTGAGAAGCAACTTAAATTAGCACATGTAGAGCTCTGTGCCACTGCAGTAAATCAGCTTCCAGTACCTGAGTTACTGTGTTGAAACCCATCTGATATCCTCATGCTGCATTGCTGCCTGCAGTGGAAGTGCACTTGAAGATTTCCGGTCCTTAGGTCAAGGTTGTTATTAAACCACTGTCTCCAGGATCATGAGGTTACCACCCTTTGCAGTAGAAGTGAAAGTTAACTTGGTAATGTGATTTTGTGGGGCTTTAACTGGTACTGAAAATACCAAACACATAAGTTAGGATTCGAACCAAAATATTCTGGGGTTTTTTCCTGCAATTTCCCTGAGCAGGGTGGGGGGAGGAAAGGTGCTAAATTAGCAGTGTTAGCAATCACTTGACTAGCACTGCTGCTAGCATGGAAGGGCACCCCAGCCAGAGGCTGATACCAGCTTTAAGAATAGCTTCAAGCTTAAACTAACTTAAAAAATGTATTCACAAAGAGAGAAGAAGAGCACTTGATGTTTTTGTGCCAGAGGAGGGATTAGTTCAGAACTGAAGAGCTGGGGGAAAGTAGAAACCCAAGTCTTCAATGTTGGGCTTCTTAATAAGACTTATAGATGTCTTGCTCTATTTTAATTTTTTTTTCAGCAGAAATAAGGTAACAAATCCTTCAACACTACCTGTAGATTAAGGAAGGAGAATCTTAGCCTAGCAAATGAGTATGGTATGGTCTGCCCATAGTAATAGTTGCACCAAATTCGGAAGCAATACAGTATAGAAATAAATCATGGAGGCAGAACTCAGCACACATGGGCTTTGTTAGGCACAGTGGTGTCCTAGGTGGCTGCTTTGTGCTTTTGACCCCAGCTAGTGTCTTTGCTATGTAGGAGGAACTGCTTCAGGTATCTTCCTCATTAATTCTGAAGGAATTTCTGCTGTGGGCTCCAGTGTAAGCATAGCCAAAACTCTTACATATGAATGATAATTAATATGTGGCGCACATAATAATGAAAAGCAGTATATCATGCTTTCTTGAGGTATCTCAAAGTGTACACGCAACTCATAATCAGTCACACAGAGACATGAGTAAATGTGGTTTTGGGAGAAGAAAGAGCACTGACTGCAGGCTAGAAGGGTATTTGCAAATGACTTGCAAATGTCAGCCAGGCTTTATTTGCATTAACTAATTTTCAAATCAGAAATAAATGGATTTTTGATTGGTTAAATTAAACAAGACCTGGAAAAGGAATAAGAGAAAGGAGAAGCATTTGAAAAATGTAATTGCACACCACAAAAATCTATGAATATTATGTAAGGATTTATTATACAAATCAGCTTTGAATTATTGGGTAGTGGAGACAAGCATTTTGAATTGTTTTGCTGAAGCCCTCATAAAGCTTGAAAATAATTTAAGAAGGGTAATGGTGATCTCAAAAGCTATGCTGGAAATGCAGCCTCATATTTCAGTTTATAAGGAGCCTCTTAAAAATAATTTTCCCCCTTATTATTGTTATTTGAAGTAGAGGAAACAAAAGGAAATCTATCTTACATTTCAGGAAGGTGAAATTACAAGCAAAAGTTTACAGTTTGAAGATCAGGCCCTCAAAATGTCTGTCTTAACAACTGAGCTCTCCTCAAAACTCCTGCTATCTACTGAAGGAGGTTTGGCTGATGGAAAATAAACCCCACCCAGCTCTGAGGAACTTCTGGTTTTGTAGTTAAAGATCCAGATTACCTTCTGATGTCTGAAATAGATGCAGTCTCAACAACTATACTCTCTTGTTAAGCGGTGGGTCTTTTGCTTTGAAACACAGTCTCTTTGTATTCAGTTCATAGCTTTCCTTTGGCTGCTTCCTCTGTTCTCCTTTTGTACTTATCTCGTTGACGTGTCCCTTCTTGTAACTGGATGTAATCCCAGCCCCAGTTCATAATAACAGTGGTAACTGTTGATGAGCGATTTTCCAAGGGGAATCCATTATCTGAGGCATTTATAATTGAGCTGGACAAAATGGTCAAAAATGTATAGGAGGGAGAGGGAACAATTCTGCAGTGCGGAGGGTTGGGCTGGATGACTGAAGGGGTCCTTTCTGTCTTGGATTTCTATGCTGATCATGGAAGCACGCACTCTAATGAGCCAGATATTCAAACATCTTCAGGCAAATCATTTTGGCCAGAAAGAATGTACATTGGATGCTGAACTTGATGATGCATCTGAAAGAAAATCAATAGTTTTCCAAGGGCCATAATAGGACAGAAATAGTGCTGGCAGTTCTGGATATTTCTCTGTGAAAATTTGTACCATCAGTTATATAAGCAACCAAGTATTTTTTGCATCAAAGGCTGTGGTGAGCAATTTTAGTTACTCTACCCTTCAGATTTTAGTCTTGCTGTCTTTACATGGATGTCACTAGCATATCAACACTACAAAGTCTTTTATTTTTTAAAATCACATGGTTTCCCACCCAATGAATTGCACTGTGAGTTGCCTGTATGGAAGAATGTCAAAGGACCCCCAGTATTGGAAATGATCAGGACATGTATATGTGGGATAGTCTATTTGAAGACCCAACTTCTTTCACCATGACTGACTTCACGTAGCATTAAATAACCTGGTTGAAGAACAGTCTTGGAGAAAATTCTACCCTGTCTGTAGGGAGCTGTGATGTTCAGATCAGGGGAGGGTGTTTCAGAGCAGGATAATGAGGAAATGCTTCTCTGGAGACCATGCCCAGAAGGCATTCAGGTGGGCACTGTTTGGTCTGGGTTTCAGCTCAGCCTGATGCCCTGCCATGTGATCCTGCAAATGCCAAGTCATCTTAGTAAGAGGAGACACCTCACCCACTGCCTCTTTTAACTCACCCTTCATTCAGTAACATTTAGGGCTTTCTTCAGAGGCAACCACACTGATGCCATAGGGATAAAAGTGGTCCGAGTGGCTCCAAAACTGTCTGTGTACCTGAGGAGATGCTTCACCTTGCTGTGTTATCCCATGGGGTAGCAGGTGGCTGACAGACCAGCTCAGTAGCAGATCTGGGTGTTGATCCTGCAGGACAGTACAGTTAAGTCAGTCAGAAATGCTCCAGGAGAAAATCTACTGAATGGAAAATAACCAATTACTGAAATTGAACCTTTGAAATTATCTTGTTGATGTCCACAAATTTCCATTTTAAAAACAACCTTAGAATTAGGATTTTTTCTTAAAATTAGACATTTTAAAAACATCAGAATTTTTTTGAAATGTTGAATTGTCAGTTTCATAAACCAGCTTTCATTTCAAAACATTATCTACTTTATATTTTTAATAAATCAATGTATTTTGATCACTTATTTTTTACTCACTGCAATATCAATTGATAAATCAATTACCAAACCAATTACCTATTACAAACCACTTTGCTCTGTTACCAATGAGAAAACCAAATATGAATTACCAAACCAATTAGAATACCAATTAACAATTTCCATTGTAATTGCCAATCACTGGTAAGAATTGCCCCAATGGCCATTTGGAATAGCAATTGCTAATTAAAATACCAATTACCAAAGCAAATACCAGTTACAATTACACTTACTAATTAGAATACTAATGAATTATTTCATTACCATATCTGATATTGTTTATAATTAAAATAATTATTATGCCCTATCCATATATAAAAATTAAATTTCAAAATTGAAAAAGCTCTCCAAATCGAAAGAGAAACAAAACCTTTCAGCTGACAGCAATTATTTTTCCTCACAGGGATCTGGAGTATGAGAAGTTTAAGTCTGGGGGCTTAGCTGATGAATAAAGAATATTGGAATTCCCTGTCAACTGGAAATCTGAGGTTACCATTTGTAACAGCAAACTCTGGATCCATCAGAAAGCCCACCTGCTCCTAGACGTTACAGAATGAAACATTGTCCTTCTTAGTCCTGAATCCCTGGGGAAGGCTACTTACTAATGCTCCATGAGAGATCCAGACAGTTGGGGCACAGATGACACAGCTCTCACTCTGTCCGTGCATGATGCAGAGGTGGGCGTCTTCTCAACAGGAGCCACCCTCAGAGGAACATTCCTTTAGGAAAATAGCCAAGAGAGACACTGCTACTCACTGCTCCTTCTTTTCTCTACCACGACGGGGCTGCCGACATGAGGTTAGGCCAGATTTAGCTTGTTGTGGCAAGTAGATCCTAGCTGGATGCTAGGTGTTCACCAAAGCTGCTGTATCACTGTCCTCCTCAGCTGGACAGAGGAGAGAAAGCATAAAGTAAGGCTTGTGGGTTGAAATAAGGACAGGGAGAGATCATTCACAAGTTACCATAATGGGCAAAACAAACTCAACCTCAGGGAATTAATTTAATTTATTGCCAAACAAATCAAAGTGGGATAATGAGAAATAAAAGTAACTTTCAAGTTATCTCCCCCAGTTCCCTCCCCTCTTGCTGGGCACAACTTGGGTCCCAGTTTTCTCTGCCTCCTTTCCACCAGTGACACAGGGGGACAGGGAATGGGTGTTGTGGTCAGTTCACCACATCTTATCGCTGCTGTTCCTTAGTCCTCAGAGATAGGGCTCTTTTCACTCCTCCTCTGCTCCAGTGTGGGGTCTCTCATACCAGAGACAGTTCTCCATGAAGTCCTCCAATGTCGGTCCCTTCCATGGGGTGCAACTCTTCAGAGAGTGGTCCTGCATGGGTCCCCTATGGTCACAGGTCCTGCCAGCAAACTTGCTTGAGTTTGGATTCCTCTCTTCATGGATTCACAGGTCCTGCCAGGAATCTGCTCCAATGTGGGTTTTCCACTGGGTCAGAGCCTCCTTCAGGCATCCACCTGCTCCAACATGAGGTCCTCTACAGGCTGTAGGTGGATATCTGCTCCAATGTAGACCTCCATGGGCTGCAGAGGGACATCCTGCCTTACCATGGTCTTCACCATAGGCTGTAGAGGAATCTTTTCTCCAACACCTTGAGCACCTATTTCCTCTCCTTTGTCACTGACCTTGGTGCCTGCAGAGCCGTTTCTCACTCCTCTCTCCAGATGCAGTTGCTGTCATACACTTTATTCCCCATCTGTAATCACAGAGGTGCTACCACCGTCACTGATGGGCTCAGCGTTGGTCAGCACTGGGTCCATCTTGGAGACAGGTGGCATTGGCTCTATCAGACACATGAGAAGCTTCTAACAGCTTCTCACAGAAGCCAACCCCACTGCCAAAACCTTGCCAGGCAAACCAAATACACTGGCGTTGTGTGTTTTTGAACCCAGAAACCCCCCCTTCCAGGAGAACCTTGTAGCCATTGGAATGTTAGGGAGGCGAGACAATTTCTTCAGGCTTGCTACTGAAGCAACCTGACCTGGGGCAGTGGAGCTCAGTAGGGAGGCATGTGTAGGGATGAAGGAGCTCCAGGGCTGAGCTGAGCTAATGCTCCCAGCTTTGAACCTACGTGTGTTGAATGCCAGGTGCATAAAGCATAGTAATGAATTCCTTTGCTCTCACGGTGCTCAGCCACGAGAGCACTGGCTTTGGGAAGCACTTGCTCTGGCTGCTATCTGGAAGAGCACTATTCCATCCACATCAAAACATTTCCTGGGCCCATACTAACCATTCGACAGTGTGGAGAGGAGCACACTATACTTTGTGTCTGTGTCCTGGGGTTTAGCGCTGCCATTTCTAGAATGGGCTGAGGGATTAGATGCACGTAAACCTAAAACTGGTGCTTCCTTTTAGGTGTCTATTTTTGAACAATCTCACATCCAGCAGCATCACTGCAGGGCTGAGGAAGTTCCTCTAGTTTTGTGGGGACGTGTAAGCTGAAGGACTGCCATATCACACTATATGAAGATATAACTTACTCCCCAAGCTGCATGAGATCCCAGCAACACACAGACTATTGCTCATTACATAGAATCTGTGAGTCCATATGTTCAAGTGGTGATGTGTGATACATTATTCACCCTTGCAGTTATTCTATAATTACATGTATTTGACTCGCTGGTGCATGTAACAGCTCTCAGGTACCAGTCAGTGTGCTGGAAGCTTCTCCAAGAAGTCCAAAATATGGCAGACTAATGGTTTTTTTATGTAGCTGAGCTGCTTCTGATCAGTACTGAACATAAGCCCTTGAAAAACTTTACTGGTGTCTGTTCCCAGGGGTCTTCTTGGCAGATGCCAGAAATGACAATTAAAACCATCCATGACAGAGCTTATGAAATTATAGACAAGTCTGTCTGTCTGACTAGAGGACTCAAAATTTAAAAAAAGTGCCCAAGCATAATGTCATTTTGCATGAGCACAAATCACAGTGGGATGCATGCGGGAGGTGAGGGGGTGGTGTGGGAGGGGAGGGACCAGCATGGTTACAGATTGTGGTTGTGCCCTCTGGGTTCTTGGCTAATCTGGAGAGCCTTAAGGTCCTTGGCAGTGTTCTAGCACTCCTGCAGGGGAAAATGTGGCATCTCCTCCAGGCTCTGCTGTGGCTCTGAATGGTGCTCTGTACTCTGCTCAGAGTAACTGAGCAGAGGCCTTCAGAGCTTGGCACAGGCATCTTCTGTTGGTTTCTGCAGTGTCTGAGCTTGGGGACTGATCCTGGAGGAGGGCAAACAACTTCTGGAACCCTGTAGCACCTTTGTAAAAAAAAGTGGAAAAAGGCAGGAGCAAAGCAGACACCTGTCTGTCACAATGTTCAGTAACTCCTAGGAGAAAAGTATGTGAGAAGGGAAATATTTATTTGGATTAGGAGTGAATGTGTGGCCAAAAAAATACCCATAAATTTATCAATGTCCTGCTACAGTTCTGGCTTTCCAACGAATACTTAATCTCTTTCCCAGACAGGGTTTAATAACTTTCAAAAAGTGTTAGTGTTATTCTCTTTTTTCACATTTCCTCCTACAAATACATGAAGTTTAAGTCTAAATGATAGGACTCCTGAAGTTCAGCAGAATTTTAATTTTGCCTGTATGAGTTCTATTTGTGACCAGAAGCCATCAAAGGATTTTCCTATATACATTCTACCAGGGAGAAATATAACATCACTTTTTGGTCCCATAGTAACTTTGGTCTGACACTGACATATACACATCTTCATTAAAGACAGAGAAAAATTGTTGGGTCCAAACTCCCACTAGAGACTAAAATGTATCCTTATGCAATATATCTTCAAAAGAGCTAAACCAGAATGGACTTTCCCTGGTTTCCTTAAACTGAGGGATGGATGAGCATATTGTACCTGTGCAATATCAGAACATGGTCAATTAATAGAGGTGTTTGCAGTGCTCTATTATTTCCTTTCCATTTTATGAAAAGGTGGACTTGGGAACTACAGAGCAGTTGGCCAGTTCAACAAAGTCATTCCATAGGATTTCTTGGCGCCTATTAGTCTGCTTCCACTCTCAGTTATTTTTGAAATATAATATTTAGGCAAGTGTTCTTGCTGCTAATGGTTCTGTTCTGGTCTACTTATTGTTATCCTGTCTCTGAAAGATTGATCTTCTTTGTCGTATTTGCAGCTACAGTGCTGCCTAAGTTCATTCCGAGGTCTGTATTTAAGTATTTTTTACTTCGGAAAACAAAAAAAAAAAAACCAAACCAAAACTCCAAACCTTTGCTCATCTCTTGTTTGGGGAAATATGGGATTCTCTTCTATATTTATAGAATTCCAGATGAGTTACAAGACTGAAAAGAAAATATTTTGCTCTTGGAAGGACCATACAGTGTGGGCTTACCAGCTTACAACATAAGCTTTCATTATACCATAGTGGTTTTGGAGGCAAAATTTAATTCAGCAACTTGATGAGACTTAATGAAACTGATTGATGGTGGAACCCTGTTACTGTACTATGAACAGGGCAAGGCTCAAGTTTGGACAAGGATATAGGAATATTCTGGTAACCCAGTAGAAGAGTAGGAGTCTATAAACACGTGCTTGCCCCTGTGGCTGCCTGAAATCTTTAGCTACGTTTCTGACAGCTATATTCTCTAGGATTCTTAAGTACCTGACTACTCTATCACAGCTTAGTGAGCCCTTATCACAGGCTTAAGCTTGGTGACATCCACAAAATATGTATTTTCCAGGTGGTCCAGGATAGAAAATGGATTCTTAGGACAAAGTGGGGATAGAAGTAAAATGGAGATACTATTTACCTCCTAGCAGTGCGGTGAAGGCACTCATGCTAGCTGTGGCAAATAAACATTCAGTTTTCTCTCCATTCTGCAGAAGTTCAAATCCACATTTTCCCACCTTTCAGGGGCTTACCCTGCTCTTGAATCTTGCCTGAAAAAAGAGCCTCTTGGGTCATGGACCGGCACCCACATGTCCTGTGCTAGGACAAAGTGAAATTTAACAGATTTCATGTCTGGTTCTGAAGAATGACAAGTTTTAACAGGAAAATATGGAGAAAAGGGAGTTTTGCTTGGGATCTCTATCATCCCAGGCCCTGGTCACAAGGGTACTGCAAAAGAGAGGAGGTAGGAAGAAGGGAACCCCAAATGCATTGAGCTCTTCAAGCTTCAATTGCAAATCAGCTCTTTCTTGCAGCATGTATACACCCAAGCCCTACAAGGAGGAGAAGAGGTACTGTTATATTACAGAGCCAGTGTCAGTGTTTCATAAGGGGCAACCTTCACTAAGCTGTATTCTCAGCCCACTGACTCTTCTGGCTTTTATTTGGAGATGCAGGGAGCTTAGAACCTCGTCTATGGTTCTGGGCTCCACCCTGAGGACCAGACACCTCGAAGTCCAGCATCAGGATTCATAAATTATCTCCAGCCCTAAATCCTTTCCCTACCTCTATCAGAGCGAGCAGCCTTTAACTCAGAACCCAAGTTCATGCCTGCAAGTGGCTTTGGCTTGCAGGATTCACAGCAGATGAGAAACCAAACATGGGGTTCATCTCTGGCACCTTCAGAACTCAGCTGTCCCTTACTTTTCCCTCCTAGTGCCTGGTTCTCCATCCAGAGAACTAATTCCTTTTCCCCAGCTACTCAGGAAGGATTTAACAAGCTGAACCTGGAGCAGCTGCTGGCAGGCTTGGAACCTGTGCTAAGAATATGGGTCATCAGAAAAGCAAGATTACATAGAAGCTATTTGAGGCATTTTGCTAAAATATTAAGGCCGTGGAAGAAAGGAATGGAATCTGTTGGGTCAGTCTGGGAGCTGTCTGTCCATCCAGGACATAAAAAAATCTGTTAAGGGTTCACAGCTGGTGTCAGTAGCCAAAAGGCGAGATGCCAGGTGGGAGTGGTGTGTGTGGCCCAGTCCTGTGTGGATCTGAGCAGTTCCCGGGAGGTGACAAGAGCTGTCAGTACCCGTGAGCTCCCACAGCACTTTGCAGGGTTGGGTGTAGGGTGCCTGGTGCCATAAACTCCCACTGACTGCAGCTGCAATTGAGGAACTGTGAAGTGTAGGACTGACTGTGCCACACGTACACCCCCTCATTTTGCCACTACCCACCAGGCACCCTGCATCCAAACCTGCAGAGCGCTGTGGGGTTTGCAGGCAGAATCTCCAGGATCCAGCCCCACATCATTGCTTCTCCCCCTGCCTGCTTTTGTCTTCCTGTCCGATGGCCTTTCAGAACAACAAATGCCACTAATTTTGTACTAATTTCTTATGAGGACCCTGCCAAGGTCAACAGGCCTAATATTTCACACACATGTGCTACCCTAAAAAAATTTAGTTTGGCATTGGTTCTTTTTATCACATCTCTATTATTAAGGGGGAAAAATACCACTTTCCAAAAGGAGGCATGTAGCTGTATTAAAATCCCAGCTGGGTGAACTGCTTACAACAGATTCAGCAGATGCGGGTGTGCTGATAGCAGAGTTTTGCATGCCAGCTGTGCCCTCTCTTACCTCTCTGTGTCAGCTCTGTCACTGATAGCTGGCAAGGGGCACAGGCTGTTAGGATCCAGTGCGCAGAGTTCAAGAGACTTGTCTTCAGGCAACTTTCTGCTGGCTTGCATCAAGTACCGTGGGGGAAAGGACCTGCCTACTATGGAGGCAGCATAGCCTCAATGACAGCAAATCCGATGTGCTGTGTTAGGTCTTCAGCTCCAAGCTGTTGAGCTGAAGCTTTTTATCTTCCTGCAGCCTAGGTCTCATTGCATCCTTCAGCCCAAAAAGAGATTCTTTCTCTTGCTGCCTCAGCATGCACTTAGAAAAACCTAGCTGGATGAAGGGGGATCAATTTTGATTTTGTCAACCTTGAAAATGTTCCTTTAGCTTCTCACCACCCACACGTGTTGCATGTATTCATACAAGTATGCAAATAAGAAAATGTAGTCATATGTGAGTGCATACACATAGAAACACATATACTTGCACCTGCATGGGGTTTTGCACAGTGAACATAACATTAAAATAAAAAGGATCATGAGGTTGTATAAAGGAAGAAGTCTTTAGGATAAATGCAAGAGCTTTAAGCCCACCAGCTTGCTTTTTGTCATCTTAATTCTCCAAATCTTGTCAGCAACTGTGCTACAATCTTCATTTTTTTTTTTTTCCAAAAGCCCTGTGGTTACCTGTGGGATGGGCAGATAATTACAAATATTGACTGACTTTAAGGCAGAGACCGATAAAACATTGCCTAGGGGATAAAAAAAAACACTTCTCTTCAAGTTGTCATTTGTTGCCTGAAGGCAAAGAGCCAGCAGAAAATACACAATCAAATGGAACTATTTTTATCCAAAGACAATTTCATTTCCCGCTCTTATCCTCAGAGTCAGTCACTGTTTGTTGTTATTACCTGTAGGTCTGGTGTGCCCAAAGGCCCAGTCAGATCAGGGATGAACTGTGCAAGGAACTGTACAAAATATACTGTTGATTTTCTTCTCTCTGAAGATTTCCTCCTAGAGAAGACTCCAGGGATGAGGGTGAACCACGGGGTCTTACTCATTGCCAGGAACATCCCATGAAGAGGAGAGGCAACACTCTCACTCCTCTCCTATGTGCATGAAGAGCCTCTAAGGTTGCAAGTTTCCCTGAGGAAGAAGGGGTCAGAGTTTTTGGACAATTCTTGGAATGGGCAGCTCCATCACTCCCGCTGCCACTGTTCTGTGCTGCTTCATCACTCCAGGGTGAAAAGAGCGAAGGGAGCTGATGAGATGGCAAAGAAAACGTCTTCAGTTGTCAGCAGCTCTTTCTGTTCCCAGTTCTGCTCTCCCCAGACAGCTGATACTTTGCAGTCCCAGAGAGCTGGTATTTCTTAGCAGCATCTTCTTGCTGCTGGCACCTGCACTTTATGTTCTGAGTCAGACATCCATGCTATATTGGCACCCGCAGTACCATTCTCAATGGCCAATAAAAAATGTGTTTGTGCTTGTGTTCTTGGAAATGACTCCCCATCTCTCCTCGACAGCATTTAGCTTCTGAGTTAGTGTTCAGATGGGAGGTAATTAGGTCCTACCAGGGGTCTGGATTTACTGCTAACTCTGAAACCAAACAAATGCATGACACATAATTCATGTTTTCTATTCCTGAGAGCTGTCTTCAGCATTTACCTGTTTGGTCTCAACTCTTCTCCCCTTGTAGCAGGTACCACCGACCTTTGTGTCTCAGTTGTAGTTAAGACACCTGAGAAAGCAAATCAGGAGGATGTTGGCATAGATCTAACATATGTTGTTAGCGCAACATGCAAGCATATCCCTCAGGCTACTTCACTAGCGTGTCTGATGCAAGCAGTGAAATCTTCTGTAACAGAAACATCATGTCATGCTTTGCCAGAGCAGAATTTGCTCTTTCATCTCCCTGTAAAGATTAAACAGAGACCCTACCATATGCCTGTGATCTAAGAGCATGGTCCTAGGTATCAGTAAAGCGATGATATTATAGTAAACATTCAGGAGCCGTAAACCATGCTACTGAGATATCAATGGATGCCTGCAGTGAGATCGTAAATAGCCTAAGAGCTTGATAGATGGAGATCACCATCCAGCCAGCTATTGTGTAATATTTCATACTTTATCCTAAAGATTGCTACAATATCTAGGCATGACTGACAGAATTAAGGTCAGAATGGAAGATGAACCTCAGAGGAATATTGTACATGGCTTAAGACAGAGATTTTACTGATTTTTCAGAAGTAGAACTAGTGGGGAAGGGTATTTCTGTGTAGATGTCAAACAGGCAAGGACGCCCTTCCTTCATAGCTCCGTGCACAGACATGCATTTGCACACAGACACAGACCCACTCACTTATATATATATATATATACATACATACATATATATATACATATATATATACACACACACATACATACATACATATATATATATATATATCTACCCACTCAACTTATATGCTGTTAACAGAGAACATGTGTCTGTATTTTTTAGCCTATTGTATTTATAGCTGTATTTTTAGTACTGTCATGCATGCATCAAAAATTTGTTAGCTTATTTTTTTAGAGTTATTGCGCATGCCTCAAAAATGACTTCTTAATGGTCATTCACAGAGTTTTTCCCCCAATCCTTCCGGTCAAACAACTTCACCTAGTTCTGAAAGTTTTCCTATGAGGATATGAGGATAGCTAAACTATTACTTGCATGGCATATACCAATGTTACACTTTAGTATTTAGTTTGATTTCTGAATACTTATGAACAGGCCAGGCACAATGTTAAACGACTGAATCTCCATACCCTATATCTATCAGAGAGTTCTCATAGGAGACATACTGCCCTGTAGATTTTGAAGTGTAGTATTTCTTATTAATTTCAATCATTTCACCTTTCACCTGTTGGTAATGATGCTTAATAGCACATTCAAACCATTAACCAGCTAACCAGGAAGGAAAACAAACATCTTGGGCCACATCATTTAAATTTGGGAAACTGGTCACACTTAAAGAATTAAGAGAGAGTCTCATTAAACTATTAACCTAGTCTGGTGTTGACAAAATGTATGACAAGTGCTGGAGGAAAAAAATCTTCTAGAATCTCCATCTTGCTAAAAATGCAAATATATTGATTTTTTAAATACTGGAATGAAACGGAAAATTTCCCCTGGAATGTGCTGATTGAGAAATCTTAAAGGTTAACCTTCCCCATGCTGCGGAAGGTGAAATGTACCCCTTTCCTGGGGATTAGCTCCCCGGTAATTCGAGCCACAACAAAACATATGCCTCTGCCTTGCTTCTCCCCCAACCCTGGCTCTTCTTAGGGTTTCCTGCAGGACTCCCATCTGTTAGACCAGTCATTTTCCTGGTGTGTATATAGCAAGAGCTATAATTATCTAGATATAGATATGTAAAAGATAGATGATGCGCATAAATGATACAGATACGTAAATTCATACACACACACCTAGTCATTTGTAATTCTGGACTCTTTGAAGCCTCTGACAGAATTAGCACTGATTTCAACAGAGCCCAGATGTGTGAGTTTATTTGCAGGTGCAAGTGAGTAGTGCATTAATAGTAGCATCGATCTGAAATTTTCTAGCAGAATTTTCCTGTTAGAAAATGCCAGTTTGTCCAAAGGGAAATATTCTATGAAATGTACTAATTATGATGACATTTCTCTTGCAGACAGAAATTTAAAAAGCATATTGATTAGGTCAAGGTGTTACCCTCTTTGGACATTTTTGGAACAGAACATGCTGATACTTTTCCCCCAAACTATTTTGCATTTAGAAATGTTTGTGAGGAGTTTGGTATCTTTGTTCTTAATTAAAATAGCAGAATGAAACATTGTGAGTTTATAAAAATAAAAATCCCTATTCAACATAAAATATATATTTTTTTCTGGAGAAATGTTTTGCTGAGAAATTTGAGAGAGGGTTTTTTTGAGATTTGGCTACATCTTAGATTCTGTCTTTTTTAATGGTGCAATTGCTAGTGAAACTCAGTCACAAAGATACTAATTCAATCACAACGAAGCCTTATGTGGATTTACCATTAGGGTAGGCTTGAAATACCTGATGTGAAAGGGAAAGCTGAAGAAATCTCCATGGTCAAACTTTCCTTACTCTCCACCTGTAAAACCTCCAGCATATTTTCAATGGTTAGCCAATACCAACAGGAAAGAAAGAAACTGCTTGCAGTGTTTTGTTTTTTTTTTTTTTAAATGGCACAATAAAGCAATGGTCTTCTCTTCTGAGACACTTGCTGGTAAGAGGCTATTAAATATTTTTTCCTTTATCCTTTAGAAACCTTGTGAATAGATTTATTAAATCTCATTTGCTGTTAAATGTGCTACATGACACTTTGGAAGTGGGTTGTGTTCGGTGCTGAAGAAAAGAACAATATGTCATGAACCTCTCATTATTTTAATTTTGATATCTATAGTTGGCATTTCAAATCTATGAAAGACATGTACTATTCACAACAAAATGGTATTGTTTTACTTCATTTTGAAACATTTTCACGTAAAAAAAAAAGACCGTTTTTGGGTCCTCAATTTTCCATTACAGGCAGACAATTTTATTGTCAGGTTGATAGTTACAGGATTATGTCTTTTCTGAAACTGTTAAAAAAACCTGTCACATCATAGATAAATTTCAATCTCACCAGCAGCAAAATTCCAAAATACATTTCAGGTGATGCTGTTATGAATAGCAGAAAAAATCCAGTAGTTCAGAAGGACATAGTATTAGGGAAAAAGTTTAAAAAAAATAGCACTGCTCATATATGGAAATTAAAACAATCACTGATGACTCCACAAAGAGACAGCTCAAATTATCCTCACAATTATCAGGTAGAAGACTGCAAATTATGCTCCCAGTTCACAAAGAAAAAGCAATCTGGAGGAGAAGTGCTGATTTACATAATCAATAGAATACAAATTCAGGGAGGCCACTTTTCAGCACACACTAAAAAGGAAGCAGAGCAGAAGACCAGATTTGCACCAGGCAGATAATGGAAGAAGAACCCTGCAGAGAGAAAACTGAGATAAAAGAAAAAGGACTTCAGAGGGAGGAGGCAGGACAGCACCACCTTGCCTGTGTGCCAGCCCAAGTACCAACTCTAAGAAAGCTGCAGTGGGGCAGCTGATTTAAGGCATATTTTACGTTTCATAATATCATCCAAAATGGAGAGGAGGCCCTTAAACTGGCTTTTTGCAGTCTACAATGTTCTTTGCTGGAAGTCACAAGCATCTGATGGTTTCCAGGAGTTATAGTTAGACCATGAATATGTCTTTTAATTGCAATATTCAGTTTTTAAATTATAGTCTTCAGTTATAATTGTAATGTTCAATGACAATTACAATATTCCAGGTGACTTCGAACTGTGATGATCCAATGAATCAGATCTCTTCATTCCCCATCCCACCTCTTTTTATTGTGTACAGACTCCAGGAGATGGGTTAGCGGCTCAAGAAATTTAGAACTATGCCACGAACTCAGTCACACTGAAAGAGTCCTTCCCCTAAGCATCAGATAGGACTGAAGGAGCAAATGTCTCACAGTTATTCTCATATTGGTGTTTCTACCTGCAACATCTTGCTGCTGGAGAGAAGCTGAGCATTCCCAGACATCACCGGAGCCAACAGTTGTTTTGCAGATGTGACGTAAAAAGTTGATGGAATTGTTTGTTTTGACTCTCAGCTGAAATGACAAAACTTATAAATGTAAATGGACTCATAGAGTCATAGAATCATAGAATCACCAGGTTGGAAAAGACCCACCGGATCATCAAATCCAGCCATTCCCATCAATCACCAAATCACGCCCCTCAGCACCTGTCCACCCGTTTCTTAAACACCTCCAGGGAATGTGACTCAACCACCTCCTCTGGGCAGCTTTTGCCAGTGCCCAATCACCCTTTTTGTGAAAATTTTTTTCCTAATGTCCAGCCTAAACCTCTCCTGCTGGAGCTTGAGGCCATTCCCTCTTGTCCTATCCCCTGTCACTTGGGAGAAGAGCCCAGCTCCCTCCTCTCTACAACCTCCTTTCAGGTAGTTCTAGAGAGCAATAAGGTCTCCCCTCAGCCTCCTCTTCTCCAGACTATACAACCCCAACTCACTCAGCCGCTCCTCATAAGACCTGTTCTCCAACCCCTTATATGGGACTTGATTACACTTGATCTAAAGGCAGGAGGTGATTACCACGGGATCGTGAGTATTGATTAACAGGGAATTGGTCCTGCCAGACAGGTTCTGACCTCTGTCCATCCTCTAAAAAGAGCTTGGACACATTTGTAACATTAAGATTTCCATAGCTCAGTGTAGTTGCTGGGTCTCAGTGAGTTCACAGTTGGGATCAGATCAGATGAACGTTGGGAAAGGGCAGTGAATGGACAGGGTGCATTAAAGAGCAGTGCAAGCCCCAGGGCTCATCACTTTTTTTGTTGTGTGTGTCTGGCCAGACTTTGCAGGACTGTGCATGTAAATGTGCAGACACAGCACAGAAATGCAAATGGCCAAGTGCGGGTTGTCCTACTCTGCACAACTGTAAGGACATTGTTTTCATTAGGCTTCCTCCTTTGCTCAAAAGCACCTGAAATATGGTGCTGTAGCCAATGACTGGGCTGTGAAAAAAGATGTCGGTGCCATGGAAGAAACTCCCTCCTGCTTCCACTGGCAAAATTCCCTCTGACTCCTGTCAGGGGGGGTCCCAGCCCAAGTGTAGTGTCTGTTGTCTGAACTGTCGAAGTGGGACCGAGGCAAGCTGAAATGAGCCACGAAAAACCTGACCACAGCCCTGTGCTGCTCCAGAACATGGTGAATAATGCAATAGTCACAACCTTGTAAGGAAACTAAAAATAAATTTTCAGGGAAATAATACATTCTTTCTAATCTGAGTCAAACCTAAAAATTAAACAGCTATAATTATCAAACCTAATTTAATTAAAACTAGCTACTCACCATCTGGTGTTATTTGTATAAATTTGGAAATCTACTATTTCATATTAAATTCCACCATTTCAAAAATTATGTTAGAGAATGTATTTCTCCACTGTAATCATTCTGTAATTGATCATTTTACAAATTATATTTCCTTCCACTTGATAGAAATATATTTTGTGTAATAACAGGCCAGATGATAGGCCACTTTTTTCATCAAAACTGGCTTTAAAATTGAGACTTGCAACATCAATAAAAAATAACTCATTGAAGTAGAAATATGTATGATGAGGCAAGATTTTTTTTTTTTATTTCTCAGCTTGGTCATTGAGAGTATAAATGAGAACTCCATGGGATTTCTTTTCTGCATATGTAACTATATATGCAGATATATAATACTTTATATAATGTCTATTATGTGTATACACAGATTCTGTCATAACTAGAAAAGAACAAGAATTCGAAAATACTGTACTTTCCTGAGTCAGTGTGGAAATACACAGTTGCAGACATTTAAGAACATATTGTCAAAAATGTCTTTTTCTTTCTTTTCATAGAGATGTAATGATCATTTATGCAGTGGTATGTAAAACTGATGCTAAAATAATGAAAAGAACATCATGAGAAGACTGCAAGTTGTTTACAACATAACCACGAATGTTTGACACAGCTAGCATGGAAGTCATGGATTTCTCAGTGACTTCTTTAAATTTAATGTCCGTATTTTTTGACATGTAGGTATTTTTGTAAGAAGGCAGAGCAATGTCTAAGCATCATAAAAACAAATCCATCACAACAAGCTCAAGTGGGTGTTACACAGAATCACAGAATCACAGAACACTAAGGGGTATGCACAGTAGAGCATTCATAGGAGGCTGTAGAGTGGAGAGGAATCACAGCAAAATGTTGAGACAGCAGAGAGGTTGCAGTTTAGGGTAGATTTGGAGACACAGGGTGTGTTTCAACTTGACTGCTGATCTGATGTATGAATTTGAGTTAATCTCTTCGTGTGTTCCCTATCGATGTAGATTGTAAGCATTGCTGGATAGTGGATGGTTTTCCAGTTGTTCTTGCTCAGCACTTGGGTCAAGAGACAGGAGCACTTAACAGTGGACTCAAGGCAGCACTGTAGAAATAAATAACAACAAAACACAAAATACCAAACGTACACTGAATGGCAAGAGAAAGGAAAGCAACCAATAGAAAGAAAGTGAAGGGGAAAAAAATCCTCCCTAAATCTTAAAAAGGCACATTTTTTTCAAAAATATGTTTCCTCCTACGGTTTTGGCATGCCATCACCTGCGGCTACAAAAACATGAGTTAGTCTGTAAGCCACTTACTTGCAATTCCCTAAAAATAAATGCAGGGAATTCCCGAAAAATAAATACAGGGACACTTCTAAGCCATCCATAGTGACCAGAGACCTTTTTTCAGAGTCAAGCATTCATTAGTAACAACAGCATTTAGAAATTATAAGCAGAAGAGTGTTCTTGTTTAGCTTGTTCAATATACAGTTGTTTTCTATGTAGGGATCTTGGCTAGTCTAAGCTTCCTGGGACTCCATAGCAGGCAAGGTGCTTCCACCTCTCTTTCCCTTGTGCAGCATCCAGGCTTTTCTCTCACCAGCCCGGGCTCTGCCCTGGAGCTCCTTCGTTGCAGTGGGCTACTCTGTTCTACAGTAGCTCTGTATCACTGACAAACAACTTGCAAAGATTCACCTCCTCGTTACTCATTAGTATTAATAGATTAGCACGCAGCAGCATCCAGTCCATCACATTTGGTACTTTGCTAGTTAACAAGCAAATGAATCTAGCATGGATGAGTTCAGTTGTCCATCTGCCTTTATTCAACCGACGCTGCCCTGATGGGAACCTGAGACTGATGCTGTTTGGGCATGATCCTCTTCTCAACACGAGGGGCTGAACAGAGGATCTCACAGGAGCCCAAGCACAAGATGCTCAGATAAATGCAGAGAATGCATCATGACAAACCGCTAAATTCAGTTAAATTGGGACTGTTAATTTTAGCAGTTCAAATCGAGTTCTGACTCAGATTTGAATCCGTAGTGGCAAGATGACAGCCTGGAGAAGGTGTTTGCAAATGGCTGACTCAGAGGATGATGATCAGCACAACGGTGCCTTCTGTCTGTGCTAGTACTATGTGTTTATAGGAGCGATGTTATAAGGTGACAGTTGCCAGTTCAGCTCCTCCCCTTGATCTGTTCACTAGAGATTATGAAGCCTGGAAAGACAAAGTGAGCAAATGGAAGAAGGAGCATATTAATTGGGTGAGTACAAAATGGCAATCCGCCATCTCTCTTAGTGTTCTGTCCTCTTCTTTCCACATGTAATGCTGGTTTTCCAGATTTTTCTGTAGGCATCCAGCTGCTTCTGACTTGAGTTGATTAGCTGGCTTCTGAGGGAGGAACAACTATTTCCTAAATCGTCTCTGCAAGACAGCACTGCAGAATATCCACATAGTTCTCCACATTATGAGGCTGAGGATGGGGGATGCCACAGCCCCTAGTCCCTGCTGTGGTTCCCTGGGAGCCCAGCACTTGAGGTGGGGCTGCAGAAGCCCGAGGTGCCTGGGATCCTTCCAGCAGCTGAGGGTGCTGGAGCCCAGGAGGCCCCTGATGCCTCCCCACCAAGGCTGCCAAAGGCATGGGAACGTTGGGGGAAAGCTGGATTGCAAAATCTGCCTTAATGTCTGACCAAATTCTGAAAAAAAATGAATATTGATCATGGAAATAGCTGCTGCTGGCATGATCTCCAGTGTTGTCTCTCCTCTCCCAAAAGTGCTTTTCCTGTTTCCTACCTTCAAGTCCTTTCATTCTTGCTTTCATGCAAAATGAAAATGTTCAAGATTTCCTTGCCTTTGTACTTACAGTACAAATAAGCTCAACTGTGTAAATGGTTGAAGGAATTTGCAGATGTAGGTGACTAAGTTCCCTGACTGTTATATGTGAGTTACAAGCAGGGGTCAAAAATCTAATACCGCATGAATAATGTAGCTAACTCTTGCTTTGATCTTAGAAATCCTTATACCTGTGCTTGGCTGAGAATGCTGTCAGCCAGCCACTGAACAGCGAGTGGGGAGGATTTGTTACGAACTACTTGTGACTGAGCCAGAAGCCAAGGACTACATACACTAGCATCACTTATCAGTTGCTCATAGAAATAATGTATGGCTCCTGAAATTATTGTTTTCAAATCTCTGACTCAGCTGCAATAATTACTAGAATTGGGAGACTAATATATTCAATGAATTACTGGGTTTCATCCATTGAATAGCTGAGAACAGATTGTGGTTCCCCTGTCTATTTGTTATTCAAATTAGTTCAACAGATACCTTTCCTAATCTTTAACTCTGTGAACTGAAAGCAAATATCCACAGTATGTAGTTGCTCTGATAAATCATTTGCATCATTTCTCTTTCCTGACAGAAACACTGTGCAAATACCTACCCGGAATCTTTTTTTATGCAAACATAGAGCTGAGGTTTCACAAGAACTTACGTATGTGCCTTTAAAATCTGTTTTCTCGTGCTGTTTTGTTTTGTCTTGTTTTAACAAAGGTCTGTTTCCCAAAGTGTCACAGAAAATGAACAAAAAAGGAATTCAAGTGGGACCAAAGCAAACTTATTTACCTTTTTTTTCCTGTGGAATATCTATGAACAGACTATGATTGAGGCCCTGATGCAGAAAGGTGATTTATGATAGACTTAGCTTTAAATGTGCTGACCTACTACCATCAAATTAAGTGTGACTGTGCAAGCAAAAAATGAAATATGAGTATTGTCTTAGGAAGATCAGGGCCTAAATTAAGATTATCCAAAAACTTCCTGAATTATTCAGCTCTAATAATCAGTGTTTGGACAATACTTCTGAAAGAACTAATTCTGCCATCACTGCTTCCTTGTCCTGTAAACAACTTGAACCCTGGAATATTGACACTGTTGCCATGTGCAAATAAAACAACAAAGATAACAGTGAACATCCACAAACATATGCACTCTGTGAGGGAACATGACAGAGAGACACAAAGCCTAGAGAAAGGAACAGTCATTGTGGATTTCCTGAGGTGGCCAGTGATATTTTTCACTACATAACTTATTTCACCAACAAATTCTTCTTTTATTTAATTTTAGAATGGAATTTTTTTCAGAAGTAAGCAAGAACATTTCTCAAGGGTTTCCAGCAGGATTTCAGAGTTTTGACTGCATGTAGCCGATGAGAGGAGGGTGGGCAGAGGTATATCTATCTGAGATCATGTCATCCTAATTATTAATCCACAGCAGAATTCCTGCAGGTGACAACAGAGAACCTGACCAGTGGCAGAGAGAAGGAATATATGTTAACCGAGCTGTAATTATAATTTCCACAGCAACAACCCACAATTTTCTGGAAAATATTCTTGTGTTGGAGGACTCTTCTTGGTGGCTTTTTAATAGATGTTCTGAAGGTGGGGAAACACCCTCAAGCAAAAGCATAAAATCAGAGTGAAGTATCTTTTGCCAGCTACAAACTTATGGTTAGACACGTAAGAAATGCTGTAACATACATTTGGGCCTGAAAAAAACTCAGCGAATTAAAGGAACAAGGCATACTTGTGGAGATGTACAGCTTCAATGTTCTCCAGTATAGAGAGGTACTGCTAGATTTACTAGTGAGGAAGAAGGCTGTGAGAGAAAAGAAGACAAAGCAGAGAGTTAGCATCTCAAGTTCAGTTTGCAGTCTGGATAAGCAGCTCTGCCACTGTCTATGGCCTTTTTTTCCTTGGCTTTTTTTTCTTCTCCTACTCTTACTAACCATCCGGCTATGACATATCCCAATGCTGTATTATGTTATATCACCTTTGCCTTTTCTCTTGCTCCTCTGAGCTGTGCACTTGTGGTAGTGTTTGCACCACAGAAGACATTGTGGAATTTAAACAGGGATAGCCAAGTCCTTCCTCGGGGAATCTACAGGTAACATTGCCCAACTCCAAAATGCTGCCACTACATTCAGCAATTTGAACAGTGTCAGGAATGGTTCACCATTCCCGCCACCGGCAGGACTGCTCCTGCCCAAACCTTTACTGCAGTGGAGAGGTTCAACATGAGAGAAACCAATTTCTGACCCCCTGGCTGTGGTGAGATGGTGCTGTGGTTGGAGGAGGCTAGGGGACTCCAGAAGCTGAATGCTGCTCCAAAGGATATAAGAAGGCAGGTGGTCAGGAGGCAAATACAAAAAAAAATCAGAAAGGCAGGTGGGTGGGAGGCAAGTAGGGAGTGAGTGATGAGAAGGACTGGCAGGTGCTGGGGATGATGTGAGGATGCCGGAGGGCACATGCTCAGCTCTTTGTGATTATTGCAGTTTTTCAGGGCTGATGGCCTACAGCAGAGCAGCCCTAAAAGTGAGCATTATTTCAAAGCACTTACCTAGTCATGCTTAAAGGGTTTGTACATGTTTATAGGAGGTTGGAAGCAAAAATGTGATTAAAAACATAAGGCAAGCCCTCAGGGTAGACATACTCTGTGAGACAGAGTAATCTGGTCCCACTGCTTACCAGCTTTGCACCTGGTTAACTTTAGGTCAGAATGAAGCTATAAAGTTAGAAATGATTATTTGTGACCCCAGACAAAAATATAACCTTTCTATCTTTAGATTCTATTGAAATGGCTGTACCCTGATTGTGGAATATTTTTGTGCTAATTAGGAATGCAAGCTCTACAGGTCACTGGGAGTTCATACTATTCCCTTGGCATAAGCAGATGTCTTCAGGATAAACCTTTACTAAACACGTCAACAGTTCCACACTATCTTGTATTCTCAGGGAAAAAAAAAAGAAAAAGAAGAAAAGGGAAGAAGAGACAGCAGCTTGCCAAAGGCTGAAGAGCCAGATGAATGACTCCAGGAGTTGAGTATTAATTTATGAACATTAAGTAAATAATTGCCTTCCAGACTCCTGGGCTCTGCAGCACGTGGATACTAATATATAAACAGGCCTTATTGGTGAGGCAAGGAAGGTGTGCCTCACAGCCTGTGAGTCCTGCAAGTCTGTGCTGGCTTCATGCAAGGCCAATGTGGGCACCTGTGCAGTGTCCCCAGCCTGGAGAATATGGGGAGCACAGTGTATAGTGCCCTGGTAACCATCCTTAAAAAGGCCTGTGCAAACTTGTGACAGCAACATCTTTGCTCCTGTTTCTTCTTGTCTTCTATTTTGCATGTTTTTTTTTTACTTTATTTCCACCCCTGGGCACAGTCTTCCTGCTTGCCTTCTAGAGGCTACCTGAATTCTCCAGTCCCCTTTATATCTTCTTCATCTTTCCTTGACTATCTTAAGCAAAACTAAACTTTATTCTTTCTTGCTCTGCTCTTTTCTGGATCTGTTTTCCCATTTCTCATTCAACAGTATGCCTTATTCTAGTTGTAGTTTAGCCAGGATCCGCTTCTACTTATTGTTCTTTTAATTTTCTCTTCTGTAGCAAAGGTCTCACTCCCAAAGGCAATCAGTCATGTTTCCTGGTGAAGTTACCTCCCTCTGCCCTTCCATCCATCTTCTCTGTACCAGCTGCTGGGGTTTAGCTGCCAAGCACTGTGCACTTTGTGCAGCCTGTGACCCTCCCCAAATACTTGTTCATGGGAGGAGAGAGTTCCTGGCATTGTGGTGCCAGTGGAGAATCAGTGTCATGGGTCCTCCCTCTCCAAGCAGCTGCAATGACTATACCAGTCCAGAACTATGCCCTTACCATCCCAAAAATTAGCAAGTATTTTATTTTGTTGGCCAAGTGGGAGAGCTGAATTGTTCACATCCTTGTGGCTTATAAATCTTCATGTGACGGGTCGCGATGGTGAAGGCATCTGCCTTGCTTTGCTCTTTGGGAAGCAACTGGCTGAGTTTCAACTGCTATAATACAGAATGCTGTTCAACATGAAGACAGCCTATCTCAGAGCTTGTCATTTTCTGGAGGTATGATATACTGCCTAGCTACATCTAGCCTGTGCAACAAACACTGTAACCATAGCCCTTAAGTGTTTTTATCCTAAAGCATTTGCTGTTCATACAGATTCAGAACACCGTCATCTGTTCTTCAAGTGCTGAGCTGGAATTTTGTCCGCACTGTCTATATAGATATTTTCACATGAAAAGGAGTGAAAAATAACAACCCTTCATGTGTTTCTGTCTGCAGATGCATGGGTGAATCCTCCCTAAATGTCTATGGCATAGGTAAGTCTTAGACACACAGAAGGATACATGAGAAACCCCCAAGGGGTAAGGGTTCTACCCAAAGTCAGTGTCAGTTGTAAATGTTGTGCCTGTGAAGTGGGAAAGCAATTGCCAAAATGTCAAGAATTACCATTCTGCTTGATCCACAAAGAAACCAGTGCCATAAGAGTGCTGATGTTACTGTTGGTGCTGGGGAAGCTAGCAGCAGAGGGCAGGGGCCTGCAGGGAGCCACACACTGCCACCACAGTCAAGCTCAAGCAGATATCTATGAGCTGGTCACCCGAGAATGGACACATGCACCGTCCTTTCTCATGCAGGCTCCTCTGTCACCATGCCTCTTCCTCAGCCCAGCAGAAATATCTGCATACAGCTCATGGGAAGACAGGAGGAGCACCCAGGGTCCTGCTGTGGGACCTGCATTTTTCTTTTCATCACAGGAAGCATCGTCTCCGGGTCCTCCTTTATCACCTGGATTTCTTAATACCCTTGCTTGCATGAATGATAACATTGTAATACCAGCAGTGTTGATGCACTGCTGTATATAGGGGTATTTTTATCTCTGAGCCCTAAATCGTCTTTAGTAGGACAGTTTATGTATTTTTCAAAACAGGAAAAAAAAAGGTAGGAAACCTATTTTTCAGTGGCACCTGTGATGTCTGTCAAAACTGTGTGTTACAGAAGGGGAAGCATCTTCTCATCTACCATATAAAAGAAATTAAGAGATAACATCCACTGACAAATATGACCCTGGCACTGAACAGGTCTTGTTTCGTATCCTCAGATATTTGCAGGATACAATATACTACCACGACCCTTTCTAGACCTATATACACTGTCTTTTAAAACATAAACAAATACCTTTTTACAGAAAATGGATATGCTGCCCCTTTACTGTTAACAGAGATATTTTGACTGATAGAGACACTCTGGTGGGAAAGGACCAAGATACACCATGATGGCCTGCTTTCAGGTAGCGGGTCACTGTTAGGTACCCCCAAACTCATCTCTTCTCCAAGCTGAATAAGCGCAGCTCCCTCCACACCTCCTAATGGGGCCAGTGCTCCTGCCTCTGATTGCTTTGCTGGCCCTCTGCTGAATTTGTTCCTATTTATTGATGCTTTTTCCTGTGTATCAGGGAGCTCAAAACTGGATGCAGTATCCTACATGGTATAATTTACAAAGAGGGATAATCCTTAGCCTCAGTCAACTATCTATCTCCCCTGAAACAGGCAGTCATCCACTCCAGAACCAGCACCGCATATACATATATTTATGATATATGCGAGCACCAGACAACTGTGGTTTCATTGCAGGATGGAGTGTGATGTGATTGAAAGCAGCCCTGTGGAGAACACCTTGGGGTACTCGTTGATGGGAGCTTGACATGAGGCAGGAATGTGCACTCGCAGACCAGAAGGCCAACCATGTACAGGGCTGCATCAAAAGAAGCGTGGCCAACAGGTCAAGGGAGGTGATTCTGCCCCTCTGTTCCTCTCTTTTGAGACCCCACCTGGAGTAGTGGGTCCAGTTCTGGAATCCTCAACATAAGAAAGATATGGAACTGTTGGAGCAAGTCCAGAGGAGGCTACAAAGATGATTCCAGGGCTGGAGCACCTCTGCTATGAGGACAGACTGAAAGAGTTGGGGTTGTTCAGCCTGGAGAAGAGAAGGCTTTGAGAGACCTTATAGCCACTTTCCAGTAAGTGAAGGGGCTACGAGAAAGCTGGAAAGGGACTTTTTACAAAGGCTTGTGGTGATAGGATGAGGGGGAATGGACGGGGAAGACTAGACATTAGGAGGAAATTCTTCACAAGGGTGGTGAGGCACTGGCACAGGTTGCTCAGGGAAGATGTAGCATCCCTGGAGGCGTTCAAGGCCAGGTCTGATGGGGCTTTGAGCAGCCTGGTCTGGTGGGAAGTGTCCCTGCTCAGGGCAGGGGTGTTGGAACTGGATGATCTTTAAGATCCCTTCCAACTCAAACCATTCTATGATTCTATGATTAATTCTCATTAGAGTGATTTGTTGTTTCCAATTTAGGCTTTAATGGATTTCCACTTCTCTAGTCCTCTGCATGTTTTGGGAGAAAGCACAAATGCTTTTTTCCAGTGTCACATTGGTCTTTAAAGGCTGACATCACTGTCTGCTCTTCATCTGCACAAAGGAGAACTGCATATAGAATTTCCCTCCTTTTCTCTTTGGCACTTAAATAGCCTCTGGTATCCCAGTACTAGAGTAGGCTACAATATTTAATATAATTTAACTTTAATAGTGGTCCTGTGAGACAGGAAACTAGTTTAATTTTGAATTTATAAATATGTAAATGAAGCACAGAGAAACTAATAGGCATGCCCACTGAAAGGTTGTTGCAGAGTAGGAGCCTGAACCCATACCTGCTCAGTGAAGATGCTCTATGTTCTGGCTATTTGTTCTTTCCTCCTTCTGTTTTGGTGTCCTGTTGCACTGGGGGCTGAGCTGATCTGTATGACTGCATTCTGTTAAGATGTGCTGCAGGCTGCAATCAGATCCCATGCATCTATGGAAGCGGAAAAACGCTTGGGCTAATCTGTCAGCTCATCAAAACTGAGAACTCCAAAGGATGCTGAAATTCAGCATCTCGATTTTTTTTTCTTATACTGCCTCAAAATAAGTTGATTTCTCATACTATAACACAACCATACAGAACATTGCAGATGGTTAATTCTTTGAATGCTAAACAAGGAATACTGGTGGAATAAATGTGATCTTCCTTATAGTATTCATTTTTTTTTTTTTTTTTGGCGTACAACCTTCTCCATCTCTCTTCGGCTTGCTTCAGCACGCAAATTATATATGGATCTCTCCAACCTCCACTCCTAATTTCATCAAAAAGTGGAATATGAAAGGCCTGCCAAAGCCCTGGAGAGAAGTGACACAATCCCAGATGTTGCAGGATCTATGTCCCAGCTGCAGCAAACCTGCATGCAGCAGCTGCTTTTGCACAGCCATCAACAATAGCAGCTGGAGGGGCTCTGCTGTTAATGGCTTATCCCCCAGGAAGGAACTAGTGCGAGGAAAAGCAGCAGGCATTACATACAAGATATCATATTGCCATGCTTTATGTTTCCTTTTGTTATAAAACAAGTGAGAAAGTAGTGAAAAAGAAAGTTAAATTAGGCATGTTCTCTTGCATTCCCCCTTCCCTAGAAGCCCCATCAGATACAGCCCCTTCCCAAATTATGCTCTTTCCTTTCTGATTGAGTCCATAAAGTATGAAAGTATTTGCTATTGTCTGACCTATTCTAAATGCCCTTCTTAAAGTGATGCAGAATAAAAGTGGTCTATAAACAGAACAAAATGAAAGAAGAATCATGAGCTCTGGAGCCTGTCCAGTGAATGCATATTCCTAGTGAGTTTCTTTCATCACCTGAAAAAAAGACATACATTAGGAGAAATAAAGCAAAATAGAAGTTTATGTCCTCACTAAAGAAAAAGCAGTTTCTATGTTTATTGTCTCTGTGTTTTGATATATGTTTAGTTGTATTATGTCTTAGGATCACCTAATTTCCATATAAAGTGTAGCTACTTCCAGTTTTACTATATAGTGTTCAGGGAAGACATTGATTTGTGTGCCCTAGGGTAGATCTGAGAAATGCATAATTTTCTTTAAGTCCCTTCTGTCATGCACCATCAGTAAATTCCTGTGCAGATTACAACATGGATGTTTAGTCAGAGGTCTGCACTCCCACGGAGAAGAGTGGGAGGGAATAATAAATGTGTGGACCAAAATGTGGATAAAAAAAAAGGGTAAAAGAAAAGAGAGGAAGAGAGAAAGAAATTCCATTAAGAAAGGTTACTGAATCAAAAAGAATTTATCAAAAGTAGACTGGTGAGAGTGGCTCTTGAATTTTTATGAATTTGTGGGGCATACAAGTCAGTCTGCTTTGGACTGTAATTTCAGGTAATAGCAGAATGGGGACCATTGGGGCATACTCTTTCACTGTTTCTAATCTCCACTACTCTGGAACACCAGTTACGCATCAATTCAATTAATCACCAGTGATAAGAAAAGTTGTTTTTTTTCCCACTTCAGAAATGTTGGGTTGTTTTTATGCGGAACTTTATCAGACACAATTTCTTTTTCCCTTGTGAAAATAAAGAAGCTTATGAAGTTCATTTATACAGAGAGCATAAATCCTATCTCCTGCTGTTTTCCCCTGTAACCTAACATGAAATATAGCTTATAGTTCCACTAATTCTCAGCATTTAGTGCGGACTGATGAAAGTAGTTCATCACTCACAGGCATACACCATGCTCATGGCAACACATACAGACCAGGAGGCGTGCACATGTCAGACAAGGAAAGGTACATACCTCAGTGTTGTGGCATGACACATACAGTCTCAGATACACCACAGCAGCCAGGTGTCTTAATACCACTAGTTGGGAATACACAGTGTTAAAAAATGAGAACTTCCGTTTGTACAGCTAAACCTTCTCTCTTCCTTGTCACTTTTCCCCCTTCACAGATTTATCTCCTTCTGTTAATGACTCCCTTTTTTCAATTTGTGTCTTTCTCTGAGATATAATACTTTGTCACCCTGTTCTCCTGGCTTGATGTGCCTCTCGCCTTGTTTGCTGCTCATTATTTGCACTCTGGCAGGTTGTAGATACAAGGACTTACCCATAATCAGTTCAATAATTCCACTTCAAATCCAGCCGCTCTTCTGCCACATATAATCCTGACAACTCATTATCTGCCAGCCTGGGTAGGTCTAGCTCTTGCATATTAGCTGTGCTGTGACCTCAGCCTACTTCCCTTTCCTTCTACACTTTAATTCACTATTAAACTCCCCTTGCTGAGTTTTACCCTCAGCTGCATTGGTGCAACAGGAAGGAGAGGAGAACAGCAGAGCAATAGAGATGCCCCACTCTTCATAACTCCCTGAATGCCAGTTTTCCTGGTGGGAACACACAAAAGTTTATTTCCAACTTGTGACATATAAATGATTAGAAATGACATTTAAACCATCTCCCATCAGAAGCCCTGAAGATAATGAGGTAAGGCAGGCAGGTGTGATCACCCCTATGTAATGGAAGGGTAAACTGAGGCACAGGGCATGGACATGAACTTGCTAAGGGAATTCAGACCATTATTTGTAGCCCCAAGACCAGGTGACTGTGAAGTGAGACACACCTCAGCTGGGACATGGGTGCACCACTGCGCTGCAGTCCTGGAGTCAGTTGGTGGGTAGGTTAGAGCTGGTAGTGTGTTTTACACTGTATGGAAGGCGTCCTGGAGCACTGGCCAGAAACACAGCAGAGCGATGGCCCCCAGGACACCCCCACACATCCTTGCTCTATATGCAGGAGAATCTTATCTTGATAGATGAGACAGGAGATGGTGTCCATGGCAAACAGTAGTCTCTTGCCGCGTGCCTTGCAAGAGATGGGGAAGTCAGACATTTAATAATCCAGGAAAAGACCCAGCCACAGCCTTCACAGTGAGGCAGGAGCTTACTGTGTCAATCTGGAAGTAAGAGGTTGAACACACAGTTTACTAGGCAGCAAATAGGTCTATCTTTTACCTTCCTCTCTCTTTCAGTCTGGAAAGAACAATTCTATTTCTAATCATGGAGACCCTATATATAAATAAACACGATGTTTCTTCTTGTGCTGTAGAGGACAAGTGAAATTTCACAGTCTGGTACCTTTCAGATGGTTTGTGTAAGATTCAAGCGTGTGCTTGAAGCTGAGCGTTCACATATCTCAGAAGCTGAATTAGGGGTTTGGGTCTAGTTTCCCTTTTGAAACAGCAGCCCTAGTGTTGACCAAAGTGGTAGCTCTTCTATCCAAGTGAGAAATGTCTCTGACTCAGTGTTTGCACCAAACCACAGCATTTGGCTCAGGCATTCATATACTGTCATGGCACAAATAATGTAAAGAGCAGCAGCTCTGAAGTTATCTTTGGACACTCAGTAGAGTAATCTGGAAACTCAACTACCACTACACTGCAGTTTTGTGAACTGTAGCACTGTAAACCTCCAGTGCACAGCAAACCACTCCCTTTTGTAGCACCAATCCATGTGTCCTTTCCAGAACTGTCATTCACTGTCCTGCTCTGTACAAAGAACATGCTGTTTGACCAACACCAGTTATCTCTATCCCCAAAAGTGCAGCCCACACAAACAGAGGCAAGGCTTAGACCACTGCTTCCAGTGACTACTATAACAGTGCCCAGAACTGCACAAAATCTACACTTCTGGACGTGTCAGTTCTGTGCAACCCCTGGTCAAGTTAGGATAATAGCTAGTCATGCTCCAACCCATCCTTCAGCACAGGCAGCACCTGCAGCTTGCATCTGGAAAGGCCCAAAACAACTACCATTCCAATAAAATTCTAATCTCAAGTCCCATCATGAACTGAATCCAGATAATTACCGTGATATTTTCTAAAAAGGCCCTGTAGCAATTAGTCCGTTTAAGCAGAAGCTGTAGTTATCCAACTCCAGAGATGTCACTGCATCAACATTTATTGTTCTGCATGAATCTCTTTGTGACCCCCAGCACTGGCAGTCCCCACCATGTAGAGTTTAGCTCATACTCTGCAGAACTTGCAAGTGCCTGGTCCTAAGGGTGTTCCAGGCACATAGGTCACAGAGGAAAAGAGAGGTGATATTTTCTACGCAGCTCTTATTTTTAAGGACTAGAGCTGAAAACTACCTTTAAAAGTAGACTAACACACTAGTGAGAAAAACCCTTAGGCAGGCAAGCCAAGGTAGCAATGTCTTTAATTGATCATGCCTCTGTTGGGGACAGTACTTCCTCCTTGGGGATAACACTGTTTACTTTGGGAGAGTAGAGGCAGCTGGCTCTGGGGGTCTGAGGCTAGGAAGGGGCTGTTTGCACTTTTTTTATACCCCAAAGTTTTTTGTTTGGTGCTTTCAGCTGGATTTGGTACAAATGCTTTGATCAGAGAAGACCTGCAGTCATGTAGATCATTCATAGGATCATAGAATCATAGAACCACCAGGTTGGAAAAGACCCACCGGATCATTGAATCCAACCATTCCTATCCAACACTAAACCATACCCCTTAGCACTTCATCTACCCATCCCTTAAACACCTCCAGGGAAGATGACTCAACCATCTCCTTCACATGTTTCCTTCTGGAATGACAGGGATTGGACTAGAAGACCTTTAAAGGTCCCTTAAAACTCAAACCATTCTGTGATTCGATGATGCCACCAGGCTGAAGACACGTTCTCCACTCTTTTGTGGTAATTCTGTTCCTAGCTGATGTCCCTAAGATGAGAAGGTCCCGAGGGTAGAAAAAAACTTCCAGCTTGAACAACTGGGCAAGGGTATGCATGCACTGAAAATGGTCTCATAGAAAGATAATGTGTGTCCATACCTTGCTGCTTTTTTTTTTCTGTCATAATCTTTTTGCACCTTGAGGCTGCAATTCTCTTCTCCAACCACCTTTCTAAGCATACATGCCAAGCTGACTGCAGTTTTCCCTATGTCTTCCCTCAGATTCATAAGCTCTGTTTTCCTGGGTCTAACTTGTGTTTGGTCTTGCATGACCCTTGCAGAAAATTTATGTAACAAGAGAGGAAAAGACTTCACAATAAAAGAGCAGGACTACTCAGAAAAAGGCAGTAATTCAGATGATCACAGGTGGCAAGTGGTCAGCTTTATGTGAAAACCAAAGTGATGTGTTAAACAAAGAAGGAAGTGACAGAAACGGCTGCGTGCAATGAAAGCAGCCAGGCTGATGACAGAACTGGGGATGTGGTTGTGTCTGTGCACCAGGCAAGCTGAGAGCATCTCATTGTGAGCAATCACTGCTCCCTGGCCCAACCTTGCCTCCTGTCCTGAGGGAACACTGCATTGTCCCACTATGCACTTTTTTTTTTCCTTGGGGGAGGTTGCAGTGAGCTATTTTCTCACCCTGGAATGTCCTTACTGCTCTGTGGTTAGGGACCTGATGGCACCACACAAACCCATGGGTGACCAGACCTACCTCTCACAACAAGAGGCTCATTCAAAATTCCTTTTCTTTGTCATCTTTTTATGGAAGGAACAGGACTGTATCGATGGACTCATTTTCCCATCCCTGTGTGTATGCAACCTGCTGTATCTCTTGGTGATGTGTCTGTTTGTGTCCTCTTTTCTGCTTCTATGACAGTGCCCTTTACTGACCCGTACATCAGATTAGATTATATACTTCACATCTCTCACTTTTTAACATCGCTTACCCGCCTCTGCCTGCTCCACGTCCTATCCCCACCTAAGGGCTAGGCTGCCCTGGCATCTCTCAAAGGCCTAATGTTTCTTAATACACTTAAGGAAGATCTGCATGAAGGAATGGAAGAAATATTAGTACAGTGATGACCCAATGATTGGGAACAGTAATTAATAATCTAGGAGCTACTGCAATGACCTGGATGAATTAGAAGAGCTGGCTGGAAGGTATGAGATGTAGCAAGTGTAGGCACAGCACCATCAGGAGAATTACAAATGGAAATACAAAACAGGGTATCCATGACTGAACAACAACAGTGCAGAGCAGTTAATGAAAAGCTGTAATGAAGAAAAGGGAAATACAATTTTGGGATATGTGAGAGAGAAAATAATATGAGAAGTACTACTCAGAGTATTTTGCCACAGAAGCTATCATGAGCTGCCATTAGTTATGGGTTTGTACTTCTGGAAGGTGAGGATAGGAATCCACAGCTGAGAAGGTGTGGTTGAGAGCTCTCTTCCTTCCCTTGGCCAGCAAAGCCTATGTTTGTTAACTTACACACACACTGCAAGGTCAGTCAGTTTTCAAACTGTTTCAGAGGCTGAAAAAGCTGGGAGAGATTAGACCTTCTTTTCTGGATCAGACAAGAATGCTAACATCTTTCTATTTCATGTCCATTTTTTAAATCTCTTGCTAGTACACAGAAGGATGAGTCCTAAAGCTATAGCAAACATGTGCAGGGATGAAGAGTTTATCTCCTGCTCACAGCAAGCTCTTGTATACACAGCAGAAATTATGCATGATTTTGGGCAATGCATAAACATATGTGACATTGCTGAAATGTGGACAGGAGTCAACTAAGCTGCAACCAGGCAGCATCTAGTGTCTGTATGAGTCCACATGGTGACTCCTCTGATTTTCATGAAGTCGCTGCATCTCTGAGCTCCAGTGATCAATGACCAGCACATTGAGGAGGAGAGCCAGCAGAAGATGGGTTGTTGAGCCTCTGAAGATAGTCAATGGCAGGAGGAATTGCAAGACTCGAAGGTGAGATGGCCGAAGTCCATAGCAGGCTCATTGTAATTGCTTGTCTATCACAGCTCTTTTGGAAATCCTTTGACTACTCAAGCCATCACTCTGGAGATAGTGGGTGACTGATCCATTCAGTGGATGAAAAGGCAGCTCAAAAAGAAGACAGCTGCTAAACCAAAAACCAGTGGTTTTATCATGAAATACAAATGATGACTTGAACAGAAGTAAAAGCAATGTGTATAAAGGAGAATGGATAGCGGAATGGAGAAAGGACTAGTGGTATTCTTACCTCACGAAAGACATCCGTGCTGATCACTGTCTGGCCTAGCCTTTGATGTAATGAAACTTGAGTTTCTAAATATTGCTAGAGTAAAACTGGACATCTTGAGCCCCATGTCCATCCTAATGGCATAGTAATTTGCCCACAGCAGTGGAGAGGCCACTACAACAAAATCATACGGCTAATAGACAGGATGTCAGTCCTGTCCTTCTTGTCACAGCCAGGCTACAGCAGCTGATGTTGCTGTCATAGAAGTGACGTTTTGCACTTTGGATGCAGTGAGTCACTACTCCCTCTGACATGCAGGAAGGAAAACTCAAAGTGTTTTCCATTTGCAAAGCAAATGTGATTCATTATTAATACAACCCTGTTAAGAGTGTTTTGCACTTGAGAGACATTAATTGTTTGACAGATTCCTGACTTAAGGAGATTTCTTCTCATGTTTAAGAACCTGAGGACAGGTAAGCATGGCAAGCAAAGGTAAAGTTGGTTGGAAGAGGTGGAAGGGCTACAAAAAGAGTATTTCATGCCAGTTTGGTTTGCTGCTCCCAAATCTCACATTTGCTGCAAAATCACTGACCAAGGTTCAGAGAAGGATGTGGTATTTTGCTGTTAGAAGGAAATATAGGTGGTTTCTAGTGAGCCTGTCTGACCCAAAAACCTTATTGAAACCATAGATATCAGCAACAGCTTTCCATGAGGGCTAAAAAGAGGTGGTGATGAAATACCCCTTTATTCAATGGTAGCTGACCAAAATGATGCCCCAAATTATGGGCTAATGTGGTGGTCAGGGAACATAGTGTGAGGATCTTAATGTAATATTTGATGGCATACTTTGAGACTGTGACCCAGAAGTAAAAAGATAACAAGAAGCTAGAGTATGGAAACAGCAAGTGGATTAAAGTGTAGCACAGTCTCAGGAGAAATCTACAAGCTAGACAATCTCTTTGGGCAGCATCCCAGCTGAAAAAAAGAGATTTTGAGTTTTGGGTAAGGAAAATGCTTCCTGTGTTCATGGCACCTAAATGAAAAAGGTTGCTTCAGAGAAATATCTGATCATACACTGATAAAAGGCAGGATGAGGAAGATCATCTGCAGCAAATACAAGTACAAAAGCTGCAGGAATTAATAGATATCCAACTAGCAAGGTAATAAAGTCTGTCTGAAGTTATCGCCACACTGCAGCCTCACCTAGAGTTCTTAGTCATGCTTTAGACCCAAATTCCCTTTTATTAGTGTACAAAATTCTTAGAAATATAACCCGAACTCTTAGGTTCTCCACGGCAGAGGATATGGTTTTCAACTATTGGGCTACCTCAACTGACTGATTATGAAGCGGGGAAACATCTTTTGCCCATATCACAGACATTTTGCAATGATCAGTGGAGAAAAGCAGGTAACAATGATTCATCTTGGCTGTCTTGAATTCATACCTCAGATCAGCTTCTGGAAGGGCCTGTTTTTTCTTGTCTTCATATCAAGACTCTTGGGCACTCAGCTCCAATATATAAGTAGCCTTTGCTAATGTTTAGTCCTCTCAGTCAAGCAAGACAAATCCCACTGGAGCTTGGCTTGCTGCAGCCAGGAGGCTTCACAAATTTGCTGGAGAGGATGCAACACACAATTGTGCTCTCTCCTCATGGACAGCTTTCACCCTGTCCCGTATATTTTCTGCTCTCTAACTCTCTAGTCTTCTGAGACATATACAGGCACTTTTTTTTTTTAATAAGCGCAAACTGCTTTTATTTGAAAACCAGTTCAACTTTTATTTATGGGAATCTGGATGGAATTGGACTAGATAAATGTGGTCTTAATTGTCCTAGCAGGCAGCACATATGTTTATTCTTTGCTTGTTTTATTTCATTTTGGTGATGTCTTTTTTTTCCCATACAGCTATATTAAGAACTATTAAGCCTACACAATGTATGCAAACACATTTCACTGTTGAAGCAAGAGGAATAAGAGTTGGGTGACATAACTGTAATTCATCAGAAGGTCTGACACTGCATTATGAAAAGATACTTTTCTGTATTATGAAAAACCTTTTTCCCAACAAAAGATTCAAGTGCATTGTTTGATCAAGCAATAACAACACTTTAATCTACCTTGTGTACTTTCTTCAACATAAGAGGTCAGAGAATAATGGTTCTCTCTGTTTTTAAATGGAATCATTTTAGAAATGCTTTTAGAGGCAAAGATCTGGTGCCAGGATTTTTCTTACTTGGAGAATTTATCATTTTGCTGGAATAGAAAATGTCTCCTTGAAGTCCAAGATGACAGATAATGGGACTTATTCTTTTGGTGTCACAGATACACATCCCACACAAATGTACTCTTCCCTTGTCCTTCAGCAGAATCAGACAATCTTTTTCTTGAATCAAGGTCTACTGAAGTTACTCTGAACCTCTCTGCTAATATCAGTCAGCTCTAGACTAGACCTTCAGAGGATAAAGGCAGAAGTGTCTGACCTTGACAATTCATTAGCATCCTCATTCCCCATTGACTCAATGTGAAGTGAAGGAGATCTGGCACATGGTGCCAGGAACTTGGTACCCTATAAAAAGTGAGTGAAACTACCCGGGAGATGGGTAAGACACAGGTGTAGATCAGCTCAAGCAATGTGGACATCACCAAATTCTCATCAGCCTCACTTACAGCTCAAGGACAACTCATGTAGCAGGGAAGAGACCTTGATCAAACTGCTACAGGATTCTGCTAAACCTCACCTACGTGTTCAGTTCCTGAATATGATTGCCACAAAATATTACTGATCTCAAGTACAGATTTAGGGTCACCTCAAAATCTTGGATGCTTGTATCAATAGCAAACAACCATGATCCTACATTTTTTAGTGACTGAAAAGTGCTTATTCTAACTTAGTTCACCTGGGGTCCTTCTATTGCTACACAGCAATGGGTACCTCCAGAAGCCAGTTCATTCCCACTATCTTCCATACCTCCCTCCCAGGAAAGTAAACTGCTAGTTGAGACTCTGGAGCGAGTCCTGAGAAGAGCAATGAAGCTGGTGAAGGAGCTGGAGAACAGGCCTTATGAGAAATGGCTGAGAGAGCTGGGGTCCTGAGACCTGGAGAAGAGGAGGCTGAGAGGAGACCTCATTGCTCCCTACAGCTACCTGAAAGGAGGTTGTAGAGAGGTGGGTGCAGGCCTATTCTCCCAAGTGACAGGGGACAGGACAAGGGGGAATGGCCTCAAGCTCTGCCAGGGGAGGTTTAGGCTGGACATTAAGAAAAAGATTTCATAGAAAGGGTCATTGGGCACTGGAACAGGTTACCCAGGGAGGTGACTGAGTCACATTCCCTGGAGGTGTTTAAGGGACAGGTGGATGAGGTCCTGAGGGACATGGTTTAGTGATTGATGGGAATGGTTAGACTCGATGATCCAGTGGGTCTCTTCCAACCTGGTTATTCTATGATTCTATGATTTAAGGCTTTTAGATAGGGAACACTGGGTAATACAAACACGTCGTACAATGACACAGGCATTGCATGGTGCTTGATCAGAATTTAATTTACTGTAGGTTGTTAGCCTCAAAACTGCATAACATAATTCTTTTCTCCCTCGGCCGTTACTTTAAAAAAGATTAGATGCCTGGCAAGTTTTCATATTCATTTAAAAATCTAGGATGCAGCCAGATAGCACAACAGTCAATCATGGCTGTTTTTATCAGGACCTCATCAGTTTCAGGATGTCAGTAGAAGTCCTGCCTAACCAAGCAGGGCAGAAGCTGCCCTACACATTTCCCCCTCCCTCTGACTATTATGTTTCTTTGTCAAAAGTTCTGACATTTCATCTACAGTTTTAGGAACAACATTTGCTGGAAGGTAGAAAAGTGAAAGCTAAAAATGGTAGGCTAAATTCAAGAATAAGTTAATAAGGATAATTAGGCAGTAGTGTAGATAGGCCATCATTTGTCTGAATCAAAAGCTCTGGATATGTATGACCATATTAGATAAGGTAACAGTGAGAATGATAGAAAAAAGAATTCTGTAAATGTAAAGGGTCGAAGTGGAGAGCCGAGAAGATCTTTTTCTACTTGCGATTTTTAACTATGCCTAACGACACAGGATTTTTAAAGGAGATGAGGAAAAAAAAGGTTCTTTAAAGATTGCCCATTTGGCAGACATTAATTCAGCTGAGATAAGCAACCTGTAAATGGAACTGACAAATGCTATTATCCCAGGTGCTACATTTTTTTCTCTTTTATTTTTAATGAACACAAGAGGACACGAATATTTTTCCGACAGAAGACCACATCTGGGGATTTGCCAGAAAATTCAGGGTCACTGATTTGTTTAAACCATAAGAAAATACATCTACCTTCATTATTAAAAAGCAAGTAAGACCTGCACAGAGCACAGCCCCAGCACTCCATGCTGATCTGCTGCATGCAGCAACCACTGGCATGACTGGCTATCTCAAGGGGCTGCAGTCATGTGTCAAACATTATGAGGCTGTAGAACTTAGCAGTATTGGCACAGCGTGGCCATAACACATCAACTTTGATTCAAAAGCTGTTCTCACCCCAGAAGTTGCTCTTTAAAATGAAGCCTGAGTCTGCAAAATTATTTTTGTAGCCTTTTGTAGCAAGCAGAAGACCATAACTCTAGATTCTATGCTGCACTTTAGGTAAATTTCCATTCTCTCTATGGAATATGTTCCCATACTTCTAGAAGGACCAAGTGAAGTAGATCTAACTAAGTACCATAAATCATTTCATGACACCAAAGGTGGCTGAAAAGCACATTCCAAAACAAAAGCACCAATGCACTGAAATATTTGTGAATCTCAAACCAATTTGCTCCTTGTTGATGCTGATGCTGCACATTGCCATTCTGAGGTGGCCTCGCCTGTCTTCCTGATTTTATTGATTGGAGAAGGTGGAGAGATGAGAATCAGGCTCAACATTTCACATCTTATGTTCACTTCTAACAAGTGAACTCATACCTACCATATCAAGCTGTCCTAGAGCCATAATAAATAAGGTCTTTCAAGTGACATTCAAGCATGGGGCCGTTGGGCTCTTACTCTAGACTTGGAAGAGTTTGATTGTGTAGGATCTCCACATATTTCTTCTCGCCCAACCCTGAGGATCTGTCATGGCTGGGTCTGTGGACAGCCTTGCTGAGAAACCTGCCTCTCTTCTGCAGCCTTGTACTGCCAGGGCCAGTGGCTCCTACCTGCTAGGTGGGCATCCCAAGGGTGTCAAAAAAAAGAAGAGCACACAGCCATCATCCAGAGCTGATCTCAGAGCTTATAAATCTTCCCCACATGTGCAGGGTCTGGGTAATCATATGTGACCCATTATGCAGACAGCACAAAACAGCTGGCATTTGGTAAAGCTCAATAGTTCCCGTGGAAAAACAACTTATTTGTATTTCAATTAGTTTATAAGAGCACTTGCAGTTTTGAAACTTCATAAATGATGAAGTAATTTGCATTTAACTCAGTTATTATGTTGTGGGATTCACCAGAGCTCTTCAATTCAGGTTACAAGCTATATTTTCCAAAACAGCCTGGACAGGCTGCATGTTAGTAAACCAGTCTATCTCATGACTGTCTGGAACTGGCTGGAAAAGGAGGGGGATCTGCACAGCAGCCCAGGCTCACAAGCTCCATCAGAAAGCTCCTTGGGACCAGCAGAAATTACAAACTCTATTAAGTCAGTTAAGTGTATTGACAAGTGGCTGAATGACCAGACCAGTCATAGGCAAGTGACTAACAGTGTACCCCGGGGGTTGGTACTGAGGCCAGTACTGTTTTACATCTTTGTTAATGACCTAAACAAGTGGCAAAGAGTGCACCCTCAGCAAGTTCATGGAAAATATGAAACTAGGAAGAGTGGCTGATATAGCACTAGGTGTGTAATGACATTCAGAAAGAACTGCACGTCGTGGAGAAATGGGCTGACAGGAACCACAGGAAGTTCAACAAGGGGAAAAGTATCATCCTGCACTTGAGGATGAACAAACCCAGGTACCAGTACACGCTGATGGCTGAACAACAGGAAACTAATTTTGCTGAGAGAGACTGGGGAGGTCCTAATAGACAACAAGCTGAGCATGAGGCAACAATTTGCCCTTGTTGCAAAAAAACCCCAACAGTATCCTGGGCTGCACTATGAAAAGTATTACCAGCAGGTTAAGGTAGATGATGCATCCTCTCTACTCAGCCCTGGTGAGAAGTTTGGAGTGCTGAGTCAAAGTCTGGGCTCTCCAGTACACCTGAGACACAGACACACGGGATCGAGTCAGGCAATCATCTCTTGGCCCTTTTCAGGACTCACTCCAGTAAAACTTTGAAATAGGAAAATATCTCACCAGCTAGGGAATCCAGCTTGTTCTGCAGAGGGGATACAACCCGTCTTGAACTTAAAAGCAGCTTTTCAGACAGCACGGACCCTTGAATTGTTTGGCAAAAAGAACACAATCCCCACATCTCAGATGGATGGTAAAGAAAGAAAAATGACTGTTACTAAAGAAAAGATTGTTTTAGTCAGAGGCTTGATTCTGCTGAGGGGAATCTCTCCCTCCACACTTAGCCCCTATTGCTGCCATGGCTTGCCCATAAGAGTCTGGCTGCCAGAAAGAGTCCAGCCTGCTTAGCCCTGAAGATGCTTCTGATGCTAAGATATCCCTACGTTAGCAAGTGTTTAGCAGGGCTGTCCCAGAAAACCTGCATCTTTAGGGTATCCCACAGCTGCAATGGCTATACCAAACATTCCTCAATGCCTGCAGAAGACAGAGGAACATCCATAAAGTGGTGTGAAAATTTTGCCACATGACAGGTATTCTTTCTGTGCCCCATAGTTGCAGGTTTAGTGGGATAGCAGGATTATTGTCAGTTCTGGGTAGTACTGTGTAATTTGAACATGAGGAGAGAAGTATTACCTTACTTTGTCTTTAACTAAAACCTGTTATGATCTCTGCATTTCCCATAGCATGATGTCCCTGTGTAATTTTTTTTCCACTTCCACTAAAAAAAATGGCCAGTTAGCCACCCTTGTAGTTACCTATAAAATGACAGTCATGATTAGCTTACGAAGAAAAGTTTTGCTGCTGTGATTACTACTGCCATGTCCTCTCTTACTAGAATTTCTTTTATTCACTTGAATTTATTTTTCACTCTTCTTATCATGGGATTTTTCTAAAAAGCTTAGGTGTATTTGGTATTCTCTAGTTTGATAATATTAAATTATAGCTGTGGAACAATATATAACTTCTTGTTTATAAACCCAGAATCGTGCATCTAGGCAATGTATCATCCAAGAAAATTGTTCGGGTTTTTTTCCAGTGATGAATCACTTTCACACCACTGTACTCTAACCTCATAATGACATTCATTATCACAACATATTCAAAGCCTCTGCTTGTGAATGTAGTGAGGAACTGTTGTTATAATAAGGATAAACAGGATGAGAAATATGATAGTTAGGGCTGAGCTGAGTTACAGTTACTTTTTAGGATAAGAGTTCTGCATTTGTCTGTACATTGGAGGGTAATTGAGTTTGGATTAAAACCAGATGCTAACATTTGGGCTGCACCATTCTATTCTGAAGGAATCATAGAGTCATAGAATTATAGAATTTTACAATCGCTTGGTTGGAAAAGACCTTTGAGTTCATAGAGTCAAACCATACCTGTCCACTGCTAAACCATAGTCCTAAGCATTTCATCTACCTCTCTTTTAAATACCTCCAGACTGTCATAGAATCATAGAATCATAGAATCATAGAATCACAGAACGATTTGGGTTGGAAGGGACCTTTAAAGGTCATATAGTCCAACCTTCTTAAAATAAGCAGGGATATCTTCAACTAGATCGAGTTGATTAGAGGCCTATCCAACCTGAACTTGAACGTTTCTAGGGACGTGGCTTCTGCTACCTCTATGGGCAACTATTCCAGTGTTTCACCACCCTCATAATAAAAAAAATCTTCCTTATTATTTAGCCTAAATTACCCTCTTATTGTTTAAAACCATGTTGTCCTGCTAAGAAGTTTGTCCCTCTCATTCTTGTAGGCCCCTTCAAATGCTGAAAGATTTCAATAAGGTCTCTCCAGAGCCTTCTTTCTCCAGGCTGAACAAACCCAGCTCTTTCAGCCCTCTTTTTCCATCCCTCTGATGATTTTTGTGGCCCTCCTTTGGACCTGCTCCAACAGATCCACATCTTTCCTGTGCTGAGGGCTCCAGAAAGCAGTAGTCCTGGCAGGGTCCTACCAGAGCAGTATAGAGGGGCAGAATCATCACACTTGACCTGCTGGCCACACTTGTTTTGAAGCAGCCCAGGATATGATTGGCCTTCCGGGCTGTGAGTGCACTTTGCACTCCAGCCTTTCATCTACCAATACTCTCAAGTCTTTCTCTGCAGGGCTGCTCTCAATCCCTTCATCCTCCACCCTCTATTATTACTGGAAATTACCCCAAGCCAGGTGCAGGACCTTGCACTTGGTCTTCTTGAAATTCGTAAAGTTATGAAAGGTCAATTTCTCAAGCTTATCCAGGTCCCTCAGGATGGAATCCTGACCTTCTGGTGTGACAACTGCACCACTCAGCTTGGTGATGCCTGCAAACTTGCTGAGTACTCATTTGATCCCTCTGTCTGTCATTGATGAAGAGGTCAAACAGTAATGGACCCCAGTATGGACCCCTGGGGGACACCACTTGTCGCTGATTTCCAGTTGGACATCGAGCTGCTGACCACCATACTCTGACCACCCATTATATCTGGCTGCATATGTCCATCCAGACAACTTCGGAACAGTTTGCCCATCAGATCTACACTTCTCCAATATAAAGAGGATGTTGTGAGGGACCATATCAAAGGCCTTATGGAAGTCCAGATAGATGACACCTATAGCTATTCCCTTGTCCACTCATGTAGTCATTCCATCACAGAAGGCCACTAGATTGGTCAGACAGGACTTGCCTTTGGTGAAGATGTACTAGCTGTCTCAAATCACCTCCCTGTCCTACATATGCCTTAGCATAGGTTCTGGGAGGATGTCTTCTGTGATCTTCCTAGGCATAGATGTGAGGCTGCCAGTTCAGTAGTCCCCAGGGTCTTCCTTTCTACCCTTTCTAAGAATGGGTGCAAAGTTTCCCTTTTTCCTATGACCAAGGACTTCAGCTGACTGCCATGCCTTTTCAGGTCTCATGAGAAGTGGCTTGGCAACTGTATCAGTCAGCTCCCTCAGGACTCTGTGATCAATATACATACATTCAGGTTCCTCAGGTGGTCATAAATCAGTTCTTCTCTCACAGCAGGTGGGACTTTGCTCCTCCAGTCTCTGCCTTGCAGTCCCTCCGCTTGGAAGGTGTGAGAAGATAGACTGCCAGTGAAGACTGAGGCAAAAATTCTGTTAAGTACTTCAGCCTTTTCCCTATCCATTCTTACCAGTTTGTCAATCATATCACAAGGGTGTACACTTTCTTTGATCTTCCTTTTCTGGTTGACATACCTATAGATGCCTTTCTTATTATTTTTCAAATCCCTTGCCAAGTTCTGTTCCAGCCATGCTGTGGCCTTCCTGACCGCATCCCTACAACAACTGGGAAGTATCCCTGTACTCTTCCCAGGATACCTGTCCCTGCTTCCATTGCCTGTGCATTTCCTTCTTGCCCTTTAGTTTGACCAGTAGGTCTTGACTCAGCCATGCTGATCTCTTGTCTTCCATTCTTGATTTCTTACACCCGGGGAGTGAGAGCTCTTGTGCTCTGCAGAAAGCATCCTTAAAAATCTGCCAGCTCTGTTCTACCCCTTTGTCCACGAGGGCAGTTTACCAGGGGATCCTACTGACTAATTCCTTGAAGAGTTGGAATTTTGCTTTCCTAAAATTTAGGTTCTTTACTTAACCCTTTGCCTGACCCATACCCTGCAGGACTGTGAACTCCACCAGTGCGTGATCACTGCAGCCCAGGCTGCCTCCAGTCTTGACATCAACAATTAGCTCACTCGTGCTGGTGACCATCAGGTCCAGTATCACATCCTCTGTGGTAAGGCTGTCTGTTACAGATTATAAAAGGTATCAGTGCTTAGTAGTTTGAGATGTGTAAAGACTAAGTCCAAGGATAATTTTGCATTAGGGAATTCTGGTGAGACATCTACAAGAGTATTACAGCAAAACAGACATACTATATTGAAGATAAGGTAACCATGGCAATGACGACGGGACAGGACTGATTCCAACATACACATATAAGTCACAGAGGAGCAATCCAAAACCATATACATTTTAAGGAAATTATTATGTCAAGTACATGCTCAAGTCTAAAAGCCACTTGTGCAAAGGGTAATTGCTTTCCACATGAGAGTTTCATCTACCCTCTTGTTCCTTTTTATTACTTGCTAGACCAGAGAAATGATGGACCTTGGTAGGGGATAATAGACTGGTAGTAAGTTTGGCTTATGAAGGTGCTATCTTTATTTTATCAATAGCATGAGTTGATGCGGTGTTTGACTTCTAGATCAGCCATACAAATATCACAGTAGGAATTTCCCTGTGATTGGACAAGTGAAGCAAGTACAAGACAAAATGTTTGAGCAATTTCTACTTTTGTCTGAGAGCCCAACCAGGCTTTGCTGCTACATTGCAAAATCCTGTCTCTCAGTCATACATGCAGCATGCCATCATCTAGCTAGCATGGTAATCTTACACAGATAAAGAGGAGAAGCAGGTAAAGAACAGGAGTCCATCAGTGGGGGTTTTTAGGGATGATGATTCTAGGATTCTAGGATTGAAGAAAAGCAGTTCTTCACACACTAACCAATCCTATAAACCTAAGGTAGAGAAAACTCCCATTGATTTTAGCAGGGATTTTCCTGTGTTGGACTTAAGACTGTTCAGCTCATTGCAATGCATTTCATAAACTTTTGATTGCAAGAATGTCCCACAGGTCCAACAGGCTTGGATTAACATTGTTAAGGACACAGAAGTTTCCACTCCTCCGTGTTTCAGGCTTCCAGCTTCATGGCAGTATCAGCTGTTGTTGCTCTTTGCCTCTTTGAAACAGAAAGATAAAATAACAACTTTGCAACATTACAAGTCTAGTTTGCCTAAGTCCTTGGGCCAAAGCCATCTGTGATGTAACTCTATTGCCCTGAGTCCTATATCTTTTCCTCCTGCATTTCACTCCAGAGGCGTAGTCACTACAGACAGTAAGAGGATTTAGTGAGTATGATTGCAGAGATTGTCACTAACAGATCCTGATCTCTAATCTAATAAAACTCTCTGTCTAATCCACTACATATTAAGTCCAAGTTCAAAGCACTGTGCACTAAATTATGCGCTTGGCATCTCTTGAGCCAGGCAGCAGAAGCAGGAGATGAATGCATAAAACAGGAAATGGATCATGGCCAATTAGCGATGCAGAAACCGTGGCGGGTCATTTCCAAAATAACATATGAGCCTGGCAAGCTGGCATGTTTTTGTGCAGTGACCTGACTCAGATGAGTGTTGAAGACCTTATTCCAGAACTACAGGTGGTTGCACAGCCTGATCTACATCCGCTGATTTTGGTGCTGCAAGATGGGCTTAGGAGGCTGTGCTAGCCTGCAGGCTTAGCACAGCTGGGTGAGTGGAAGAACAAGAGAAACTTGAAATATAAGTCAAATTTATTACTGCAAGACGTTTACAAATCATCTATCTGAACTATGGTCCCCATTACTCAGAGCCTGCCTCTGTCCAAGAGGGATATCTATCCAGCAGGGAGGAGTGGGGGGAAAGGCAAAGCTCAGGTTTCAGCCAGTTCATTTCCCTGATCTTTTTCCTTAGTTATTAAAGGAAAAAACAAAAGTCTGTGAAGAGCTGGGAACTTCTAGCCAGTTAGAGGTCTGTGAGCCCAGCTGAGCCCAGAGCCCACTGAGCAAAATGCAAGCAAACCATACCAGATGCTCCCTGATGCAATGGGGTGGAGGCATAAAGAAATGAAAGGGCAGAAGGAGATACAGGCATAGAGCAAGATAATGGAGGTTGCCTTGGTTTACCCTTGACCACAATGGTGGGCGCTGACATCCCAGGACAAGACTGGTGAGGTAACTTGATGCTTCCAGCTCACAGCTGTCCTCGTATGTACCACTGGTTGGTAAGGGCAAACACCCTGATGTACAGAGAGGAATTTGTTCTGATGTAAAAAAAAATGAGCAACAATAATATTAGGGTTTTAATGTTTTAAGATATCACTGTTAAATGAGAATGATCAAATTGGTACATAATAACTTTAAGTCATCGTGAAGTAGTATAAAAGATGAAGGGACCAGAGGCATATTTTTTTTTTTTTTTTTGTAAGAGGACATATAGGAGAGAGGCAAAAGGAGAAAGAGAACGGGGAATAAAGACACTCAAAAAGCTTTTCCTCACAGCTTTTGTTTAAAACAGAGCTATGTGTTTGTATGTACTTAGTCTCTCTCTCCTGTTTTCCAAGCAAAGAACAGGTGGGAACTCAAAAGAATTGGCTACTTAAGTCCCATTATATTTGTTTTCTGTTTTGAAACCTTACTAGGTTTTTATGAGACACAACAGCATTTGAAAACCTTTTCAATGGCCTCTTGCATCAGCTGTCCTTTAGACTTCTTCCTATCATCAAGGCCTTCTGCATAGTCTCCTTCATGGAAACACTTGGAGGTTAGGAATTAAAAACTTTGATTTATAGAAGCTGATATGTGAATTGATGAGCTACAGGTGGAAATTAAGACAAAAGCAACCTTCTTGCAAAAAAGTACATTTGAATTGCAGCTTCGAATTAGGCTGTACAACATGTATTCCTGACATCAGACCAGTTTTACTCATTCCTCTTTCTGTGCTTGTTATTGAGGCTATTACAGATAAACATGTTGACAGCTCATCTTAGGAAAAGAAACATCTCAGCTTTGCAGAAAACCACCCTCAGGCTGGGGTGTGTGGCTGCATAATCTGCACTAATCCTAGGGTTGAAAACTACACCTCCTTAGAGAAACAGGCAGAAAAATCTTCAATATTATTTTCTAGTTCTTCGGGTCTTCAGTAAGAAACAGCACCAGCACTATCTCGTTGTTAGGTTGTACTGAACTGCTGAGCAATTTTGTGTTGTGATTGAAACTATGCAGAGAATAGAAATGCTGTTTAATATAAATTTTTGGGATCTTGATGCCAGTTTCCGCAATGTCTAAGCATGAAACCCTTATGCTTCAAAATTATCCAAGAAAACTTTTCAAAGATTTGTTTTATGTTGCTTAAAATACATTTCAGCAATGATACTTCGTTTTGTTTTCATTTCTCGGAAATGTTCTTACAATGTATAATAGAATACAAAATCAAATAATTCAAAGACAACAATGCTTTCAAACTAAACCCCTCTGGTGTTTAATTCCAAGAATGTCAAAACAAGATAGTCTGATATCAGAGCTGCTTTTGTTGTTTGGACTGAAATCAACATGCTCATGTAATAAAATATGGTACCGTTAGCATTTTCCTGTCTAGCCTTCATGGACAACTACAAATTTGGGGTGCAAATTATTAATTGTTTACCAATATTGACATTTTCCTTGCTTTACAACCAAGTTTATCAGATAAATAATGGAACTGGCTCAATGGCTTACTTATAAGGGAAAACAGCACCTTTTTTAGGTTAAATCCTATAATGCTTACAAAAGAATATTTTTATTACAGACTTACCATTTAAAAAGGCAGTGAAAGGTACAAAACATAGGGGAAGGACAGAAAACATATGATTTTATCAAATAATCAACTTATTTATTTAAACCCACACATTTTACAGAAGATGTTATCATTCTGCAAGAGATTTGCAACACTATTTGAGCCTATAGGGAAGTGACACTGCCACATTGTACCACCAGCCTCTGCTATGATAGTTGCATAGACAGAGTGAACAGAAGATTTAAGAGGCAAAAGATGCTCCCCTCAATGCTTTAAAAATTTTATGCACCAAACCAAAAAGTTGCTCTATACTAAGCAGATTCAAGATACTGCTGCTTACGGCCCATAAACTTACAGTCACAAAGGAAATCTGGGATCTGTGGTAAAAGAAGCTTTCTGAATTTGAGATGGTATTGAACTCCTAAATAATACCAACGCTGGGGAAAATGGGAAATGCAGTAAGTCAATAGCATTAAGAGAGGATATTAGAGGTTTGGAAACCTCACCCTAAGAATGAGGACTGAGTAGGCCTTCCAAAGGACTGAGTTGACTGAAGGCCTGTGTCAACTCATGGGCTAAATTAACAGAAAGAAGAAAAAGCATAATAGTACAAAATGTGAGTGTGTGCACTTAGGAAAAAAAAAACCAACCCAGATTTAAGTTTAACTGGAAATGACAGAGAAGAAACTAGACCTATAGCATTAACACAGGTAGGACAGGCTAACACAGCTATTTCTGTTCGATGCATGAAAGCATTAATAACCCAGTGAAAACCATTATGGAGACTTCATCTGGACTTTTGCATGCAACTGTAATCATGTTCCAGAAGGTGGCTTAAAATTACTCAGGGCAAAGGAAAGCCTATTAGGATGATCCAGGGAATGGAAACAAGTATGCAAGTGAAGTCTGAAAGAAGTGATGTTTATGCTGCAGTGAACCATAAATTCAGGTACTTACGGTTACGAAAGAGTGGTGTTTTTCTAAAGATTATGCTGCAAGGAAGCGGCATAAATCAGCCCATGCAAAACCCCATGTCTGGGACAGCTTGCTAAAAGCTAATCCAGCGGTTTTTACACTGCCCTTTATCAGCCAGTTTATGGATCAGTTTAGCATGTGTAACCTCAGAAAGCAAATGCTGAGACGAGATCTGATTGCCATCCATAAATATGCTGAAGGAGGAAAAGGGGAAGCAATAGAGAGGAAAAAGAGCTAACAAAGCTCAAGGACTACATTGGCGCCTTGACAAGTGGTAAAAACTAACCATAAGCAAATTCAGACTGGAAATCTGAAGAAAGAGTTTAACAATCCAAGCAGGATATCTCGAGAATGGCCTTGTAGAAAAAGCAGAGGCAGAAAACTTGGTTTTACAGTTTCATCAAACTGAAACTCAATTAATATTTTAAAGGGTTTTCATAGCACAGCTGTTTGAAATAATAGAGATCTGGATTCAGTGATCCAGAAGATTGCTTCTAATCCTGTCTTACTAAAATACAGCTGTAAATACGCCCAGAAAACATGAAGGTCCACAAAACTCCCACAAACCTCTGAAACAAACATAATGAGTAAAATAAAAAAATAGGTGCAAAGGGTAACATCAAGCTCTCAGGAGAAAGGAGAATTTGAACTGCAAAGCAAGAGATGCATAAGGAAGGGAGAAAGCATTAGACAACAGAATAGAGTCATCTAGTAAAAAAATGAATAGCATTATTGGTGTTCAGAAATGTTGTGATTTAGTGACCCTATTAATAACCTATAGGGAATGTGGGCTGCACACAAAGAGCTCTCACAGATGACCCTGACTTGGGAAGAAATGAAAGGTAAATCAGGACATGGAAACAACACAAAGTGACCTACTGAGACAAGGGAACAATACTGGAGAAAATAACAAGACTGGTTTCCACTTGTAAGCATTAAAATACACCTACGGCAAAATCCCCCAAATCACTTGTAGTCAATGGCAAACTGCTAGCAAGAACACTGGAACACTTTACAATGAGAGTATGTGGTCAATTGAACATAAGTGCATATAACAGTTTGGTTGCAAAAATGCTGATGCAATTCTAGGGTGCAGTTCCCTTGATATTTGAATCAAAGGCAATAGAGACCTATTTTCTACATCATTTTAATGCAAATTTATCTGGAATAGTGTACTCAGATGGGGGACTTGCTGTGCATGGACAAATTGGAGCAAAGAGGGTGGTAAACAACAAAGATTGTCAGGAATCTAGACTGGCTGCCTTAAAAAGTAGATTTAAAAGCTCTATGTATATGAATAGTAAAGATCTTTCAATCTTGTTTTTCTATGGCTCCATGCTAAGCAGAATAGAGTCCGAAGATATGAATGCCAAAGGGGAGGAAACGATTTAGACTGCTACATAGACATAAAAGTGCCAAATGGAGTGAAAGTAGCAATGCCAAACCACAGGCTGACTAGCAGGAAAATCTTTCAAGATGTATCTAGCTGTTGAAGAGCTGCCAGGGGACCTGGTGGAAGCCTGGTCACTCCAGACTTTTACAACAAGGCTGGACAAAACACTAGAAAATGTACCATAGGGAGCAATTCTCCATTGGCAATGAGCAGTAGAGCAGATGATCTAATAGGTTTCTTGCATCTCTAACCTCTACAGTTCTATGATTTCTAGCTGTAGGGCACAGGATTTCAAGAGGAAAAAGAAATAAATTGAAGATAAAATATTAGATGGGTAGGAAAACGCACATACGCACACAAAAAGCTGGAGAATGAATGGAGTTCTGTTTTCTTGCCTTTCTGTATTTAAAGGAGTTGCTTCTGGCACATTGTTTTCTTGTCAGAGGCACTTCATTTTCTCTTTCTCTTATTAACTATTTTCTCTCTTGCTACAAAATCAGAAATAGCCACTTGGGACTGCTGATGTCTTTCTGAGAAAGGATGCTGGTCTCATGCTGTGGAACAGCATCAAGGCTTTGGTCAGTCAAAACATAAAAACCTCATTGTCTCTTTTTAAACCAAGCCCCAAGCAAGTACATGCATCCTGGTATACGCACTGGCACATTAGCCCTGCTCCCTTCCCACGCTGTCTTCATACCTGTTCCCATACAGACTCCCATTTTACCACTTTGTTCAAACACTTCTCACACAGGTACCCTGCTTTTTGGAACATGCTACCTTCTGCAGTCAGAACATCTTTTCCCAAGCTGTTCTGGTGGCTACTTTCTTTTCTTAGCAAAAGACTATTTATGTGAGTAAGGTTAGGCCATTTATAGAATTGCAGGGTCTAGTAGGTTGGAAGAGGCTTTTGGATATCCTCTGGTCCAAACCATTGACAGGGCAGCTTCAAAGCTAGAGCAGGGCCTTGTACCATTGTTGTGACAGATTTTTGACCAAAATTTTGGCTGCATCTCCAAAGATGAGGATTCAACAACTTCTCCAAGCAACTTTCTCCAGCCATGGCTTTGCAGTTCTCATCAAGAAAATATTTTTCCTTTAATCTAGTCATATTTTTCCTTGCTCTGGTAAAGCCTCCTCATTCTTTCTCTTTGCTGGACTAAACAAATTTGCTTTGTCAGCCTCTCCTTGCATATTGTGTGCTACCGACCATCATCATGGCCCCCCACTCGATTCATGTTAGCTTGTCTTCACATAAAATAATAGGATCAGTTTGGATGCCTAGAAAATAGTTACCAGCTGATTTTTTTTTCTCTTTAACTGTCTGTTTTCACATTTTTTAGAAGGTCTAGGGAACTTAATGTAAACTGTGAAAAAAACCCTCTGCTTTTTTCATATTTGCAAGAGAATCTTTCAGAAGCATCTAACATATTGGGAAGAAATAAAGTAATATTAATGGTGGGGTTTTGTGTGCACACAAAGCTGTTTTTCATGGAAGATGAACATTTACAAGTCCCTTACTACCTCCAGGGAGGCTTGTGTGCAAATAGCACGTCCAAAAATCAGGAACAGTAGTTCAGGTTTTTCAATGCGCATTTGGGCTCATCTCTTTCATTATTAATGGAAATTGTGAGACCTCTGATGACACTGAAATCTTGATCAGTATATAAGTCCTGATGACAGGCAAATGCACTTTCAAAGGGAATAATATACTGATTTTCAGAAGTCATGACAGCTTTGACATAGAAACATGTCAGATAGATAGATACATAACATGAGAATATGCCCTGCTGCCTATTACCTCACTCTGCCCTGGGGCACTTTTACAGAGCACAATGACCCCCTCAGACACTGGGGCACCAGCCCCGTAAGATCAAGAAGGGCAGTGAAACCTTCGTGCACTGTTTCAAAGTGGTGTCTGACCAAGGGCTCTCTTGGCTGAGTTTTGGTGGTTGGGGATTTTTGGAGAGAAGGAGCAGGAAGGGTGGTAAGCAAAGAGCACATTTTGTAATTGCATGGAGCAGAAAGGATTTCCCAAAGTGGAAGCTTTAGTAACATTTCCTAGAGACAGGCTCACAATATTACCCCTTCAAAAAACACTTTTAGAAAGCATTTATAATCAATCTGTGGGTTTGGTTATGACAATACCTTTAAATTGAGTGGACCCTTTATAGAGGGAAATACTTTTTCTATATCTTGCACAAATCACTTTTACATTCCATATATAGACAAGAACTACTTTATCTGTCAACTGGCTGCAGCCAGCTTCATCTGAGCAGCTGTGATTTACCACAGAGCAGGGCTCGTACAGGGAGAAGGGAGCTATTCAGCCTAGAGACATTATCAGGATCTTAGAGCTTCTGCCTTAAATTGCCAAGCACGTTTTGGGATAGTTAGCCTGCCAGGACCACTCAGTTCCTAGAACAGTGGCCTCCAGCATGTGGTGAGTTTCCAGAAGATAAGCAAGCCCAGCAGAGCTACTGTCTAGTGAGAGGTCTGAGGATGCTTTGGGCCCCAGTTTTGTTCTCCCTTGTGCCAGATCCTTCCAGACCCCCTTCACTCCTTTAACAGTCTGATGTCTGGAACTGGTGCCAGCACCACATCAGATCAGGATATGACAAAAAAGAGTATTGAAATCAAGCTGAGCCTTGAAGTTGCCTACAGAAGCACAGAGTGCCTGTTGTGGAAGAGTGGGGCCTCTTTGCTGTCAAACCTATAGTCAGAGATACCTGGAGCATCTGAGGGAAGGGGATCTGCCTGAAAAGGCTGTCTTACAAGACATGGGGGAAAAGAGATTTCTATTTGCCTTAGAAAACTACTGGCAGTACATACAGGTTTGTCACGGTTTGTGATATTAATGATAGCAAAGGGATACAGGACTTCTAGGCTTTACATCTCAACTTCACGTGAGTACCTTCCTGAAAGCTCACTCCTCACAGTTCGAGTTCAGGGGATCTTCTCACCTATTTTAATCACCTAAAGATCTGTTGTATGGTCTGAGCCTTCCCATTTGCCTTCCCTTTAGAGTCAGCAGAACGACACATCTCGTCCTGGAGAACCCTGGAGTTGGGTGGAGATGTCAAGCTGGGGACAGAGACACTCATTGATCTCCAAGCAAAGGTGGCAGGTGCTTGAAACAGACTGTGAAAGTAGCTTTGCTCAGACACTTTAGGAATCTGCTTTTGTGCTCAGCTAAAGCATTGTATGTCAGTAAGGGAAGATGTGAACCATGCATTCACTATCAGGTTTGCTCACTGTCTTTAGATATTACAACAGGGTACCTGTAATTTTGTCTAGGCTTGTCAGTGTATGAATACCCTTGTTCACTCAGAGAAATCACAGGGATATAAAAAAATCAATACAAGCTAGGAAGTTAGAAACACTACTTGCAAACATCTCTTCAGTCAAAATGGAAAAGGAAATGTACCGAGCTCTGTCTGACTTTTAAAAGTCTTGTTGCCCTCACTCCTAACAAGTGTAAATAGGGCACCATCCTGTTTAGTGACCACCCCGTAAAGGAAGCTATGTATGCAGTAAATGAACCCTGATTTTAAGTTTGAGAATTACACGCACCAAATCCAACAGACTTGTGATTCAGCTCCAGCCTCTCTCTTTACAAAACTAAGGCTCAGCTGTTCTGTGTTGTTTCACACTTTGTCCTGTGGTTCTCTGTGTGCTGTGTAGCCTTTGTGTTCCTACAGCCCCTGAGAAAAAGATACTAATTTAAAACAAAGCAAAACAACCCCAAATTCAAATATATCATCCAGGGGATAAAAAGGAATATGCTAGTGACTCGTTACTCTATACAGAGTGCCCATTACTTTTGTTGACTTCAAGGCTGTGGTAATTCACAGAGAAGAGGACAATGGTATTTACATTGGGATTTCAAGGAAGACTGCTCTTATAAATTAGTAAAAGGCATGAGTCATCCCAACATAGTGTTTGATTCAAGAGACACCGTTATGAGTCCAGAATAACATTGTAGCATCTGTCCAAAATACCACCTGCCCTCATTAGCACACCATTCCTGGGAATTAAGCACCCTAAAGATTGCAAAGAGGTGCTATTGTTATACCAGGAGTAATTCTTATGTTTTATTGATACCAAATAAACTATGTGTTAGCCTGAAAGCAGAGAGAGAGGGAGTGGGCTGGTTGAGATGTCTGTTGTATAACATTCAAACACAGGGAATGGAACTGGTCAAATCCTTTTCAATTACTTTTTTTCAATGATTGTCAGGTTTGGGAAGGAGAACCATCTGAGCAATTTAATTATTAATAAGACTGTATTCATCCTGCTGTACAGCTGGACACATCACCTATGAATAAATCCCCCAGATAATATTTTTTGGAACTTCATAATATTTTTCTCCTTCCTCATTTAGTCCCAGTCGCTCCAGGATTTTTTCCAGAAACCAACCAGATAACCATTTTGAGTAAAGAGAATATGCAGGTGGACTTGAGGCCCTTGCCCATTCAGGTGTTAGCAGTGATTAGGGCTTCTGTTGATGTGGAGAACCTGGCTGGTAAACTGTGGAGATTAGGTGACGCTATAGGACTCTGTGAAAGACAGACAAACATAGGTTCTGTGCACAAGCTGGGAATTACTATGGGTGTCAATTAACCTCACAGTTCACAGGGTTTACTAGGCTGAATTATTTATCCCAAAGATGAAACACTGAAAGAAAGGAAGGCACCATTGAACAAAACAGTCCTGCACAGAGTTTAGGCAGTGAACCAAGTATCTGAACAATTTAATTTATTAGGGACCTAAATTGTACTAGATTATCAAATCAAGTGGAATAGAGGAGGCAATACATTTTATGTTCGGTGCCTAGAATGTAATAAGCATGTTATTCCATTCATAACATGTCTCAGCCTAAGTTACGAAGAGAAGGGAATGTTTCCTCTGTAGGGTAATTTTCCATTTTTTTTTCATTTTGAAAAGCTGTCAAACAGTTGTCATGAAGGAAAAATGTTGCTAGTTTATCACTGGAGCTTGAAACCTCTTAAATGTGAATGTAAAGTGGAGCACTACATATAGTCCAAATACAATGGGAGGAAGCTTAACTGTTTGAAGTCTGTCTTTGTGGAGATTATACCCTGGCAGCAAAAGACAATAGGAGAGTTTTGCCTTGGGAAAAGAGAGACTGACAGGTCTGCATGTTTTTCCACAATCAATATTGTAGACAGAGCTCTTCTTACATGGTGGGGTTCAATTAAAGAAAAAAACACAAGAATTTGGGAGAATTCCCACAGGAGTTCAAATCCTTCCCGGGAGGGGAGAATGTTTTCTTCAAGATGAGCTTGCATGAAAAATTCATGCAGTGGATGGATACATTCATACAAAAAGAAATTTGATAAATAAATAATTGTTTTAATTCTTACTGCCTCATATAGCAATTGCACATCCATATTGACCATTTTAGTTTGCAAAACTACTCCTTAGTGTAAACATGTATAAAATTAAATCATCCAGAAAAACAAAATAAGGCAAAAGGTCACACATGGTAACTGAAGCAAGTAGCTCATACTAAAGTCTCTCACAACATTCAGAAAACAAGAAACTGTCACATGCAGCCAAGAAACTGGTACACGGATGAACACAAAGAGACAGACAAAACACAGCATGAAAACGAGTGATAAGCAGAGATTTGCAGCCATCAGGAAGGAGAGAAGAGGAGGCAGCTGCAAAGACAGGAGGCCGGAAAAGATAGACGAATTGGGCTGGAAATATATACAGTTATGATAACAGCTATGAAAGAGATTACATGAAGCTGCAATTAACTAGCTGTACTTGACTGCTATTCAGTCATACTTGCATCTCTCTCCTCCTTTTTCTAGTATTGACTGTGTGGGGAAGACAGTTATCTTTGTTGGAGAAAAGTTATTTACACAACACATGGGTTAGGCAAATAAAGTGCCAGCCTGGTCTACAGTCTCTGTATCTCCAGGTCATGTGGAAATGCAAGAGGACAGGATCACAGGAAAGCCTGTCACCCAGCACAGCCTGCCTTCTGACTGCGCTCCTTCTCAACTAGGCAAACAAAATCAAAGAGGAATAAATGCAAAGTTCCCTATCCTTCAGATTTAATGACACTTTTCTAGCCATTTCTCTGTCTTTGGTCCCTGACAGATCCTATCCCTCACCTTTCTTCCACTTCTGCATGGTTGTTTTCTGTATTGTCTCACATGATTTTCCTTCTTTAGTCAGTTCATCCCTCAGATACCTGCAAACCTCTCTGCACCTTTACTCACCTGCCTGTTCCCTGTCCCAGTCCCCTACTCGCAGCCCCTGTCCCTGCTTCTGCTTTCACCAAGAAACTTTTTTCCATGTACTTTGTTCATGATCTGTCTCTTCACGTCTCTTTAGGGAAAGGGTCATTGGGCACTGGAACAGGCTGCCCAGGGAAGTGGTTGATTCACCTTCCCTGGAGGTGTTTAAGGCACAGGTGGACGAGGTGCTAAGGGGCATGGTTTAGTGATTGATGGGAATGGTTGGACTCGATGATCCAGTGGGCCTCTTCCAACCTGGTTATTCTATGATTCTGTGATTCACAGTCATCTTCTTTGGCTGTGTGCTTTTGCCTGTGCTGTAGAAAGCCCTAGGATACAAGTTTGAAACAGACTTTTCTTCACCTTCTTTTCCCTTACTTCAAAGGCAGTTCCTCTTAAAATACTTCCTGGTGACAGTGGACTTGGCTTCCTAAGCTGACCAAATAGAAAGGGAGAAAAATACATCCTTCCTCTACCCTCAAGAAAAGGAATCATCCTAGGAAAACTTTTTTGTTGTTTAAAAAAAAACCCCACAACAAAACAGAATCAATTCCCCTTCAGGCTATGATGGTACTTGAGTCCATGCTGTAGTTTGACTCATGACCGGGTTAGTCACCTTCAAGTGAGGGAATATTAATGGATAGTAAAAAATACTAAGTAAAAATACTTTTAAAGAGCAATCTAAAAGCTAGAGGCTCATGGTTATGTTTAGTAATAGTAAGCACTCAAATTGCATTGCTTTATCCCGAATCATGGCCCTCACTACACTACGTGTTTCACCACCAAAGAGGCCCTCTGGGAAAGCGGCTGGCAGGTAGGAGAGATGCGTTGGTCACTGCAACAGTGGAGACAGGTTCTGGGAAGCAGTGCCTGGGCAAACAGCTAGGTTTGTATGAAATGCCCCGTGTCTCTGGTTTATAAATGTGTAAAATTCAGCCTTGCAGTAAAAGGAAGAAACCATGTGCCTGTGTATGTTTTAAGGCCTTGTCCAAAAGACCCTACTACAGAAAACCCATTTAATCTACCTTAAAGGGATGAAGGACTGAGCCAACCCTGCTAGGATTTGAACCTATCACCCCAGGGAGGCTAATTATTGCAAATGTGGTGCTTAGACCACTAAACCCTTCTCTCCTGCTTTAATCACCCCTCAAAGAGTCTTTTTTGATCCTAGAAGGTTACAGCACCTGTGATAAAGGCGAAGTATTTAACAAAGTCTCTGTAAGTGGAGTATGTCATTATTCATATTACAGCAGGTTTAAAAGAGCTGGGCAAGGATGAGAACATTGTGCTATAACAAAGATTACAGTAGCAGCGCTGTGAATTGCTTCTCAGCTCTACTCTCTATTTTTCTTCTGCTACACAATGGAAAAATGGAGCAAGAGGAGAGCTGAGCTAAATTGTTCTTGTTCCCACAGTGCTGCACCCCTCACTGTGTGTGTAGTTGAAGGAGGTTTCAGATCATGTAGCTCGGCTGTAGGTTAGCGGGCTGCACAGCTGGAGGGTGACAGCTGAGCAAGCCTTGTCCTCCTCTGTACGCACACCAAGCATCTCCATGAGCCACGTAGTTGGGGATGTTCTTGCTGTGGGCTTATACTCGCATATCTGTGCTGCAGAAGTGCAGGAAGCTCAAAGTGCTGGCATTGGGGAGGATGATGGGGAGGGCAGAAGTGTTTGATGAGCTGTGGGGTTGCAGACAAAAATATATCTATAGCAGGGACTGCTAACAACAGTTCTTTGAGTTTCTTTGCTTATCTCAGGATGTTGGTGGTATTTCTGCACAGTTTAGAAGGTATAAGTGAAAGCTGATGAGAATTTCTTGTCTTATTATAATAAGGTTCCTGGTTGGAGGTGGAAGGAAAAGCAAGGCTGGAGAGTAAAAGGAAGCTTGCTTTTTATTTTTTTCCCAAACTCCAAGTCTTAAAGAAAACACATTCCATGCTCCATGGAGACAACATTACAGCTAATCGTTTTGCCTTTTGTTCCTTAGAAGAAAATGGAATTTTTGCCCCTCCCTCCTTCCATCACCTGAAGGGGTTGCTTGCCTTCTACTGAAGTGGAGATAGACTAAATCTGAAATGTTAATGGACTGGCAGTGTTTGCAGTGGGGTGAACAGTTTTCTGCTGGAAGGCTGGTTGGCAGGATACCGTCCTGCAGTTATTGAATCATTGCACTGAATCACAACCATGTTGGCAGGATCCCATTCCAAGGAAGTTCACAGTACTGTCAAACACCTGCTGTTGCCATTGAATGATATTATGCAAGATCTGAAATTCTATTTATCAAGATCCCTATTTGATTTCTTTTTTTCCCCCCATACTCTTCAGTCACCAGAGTCTCAAATGACTGCAGTAAAACCTTTTCCCAAGAGCATTATACAATACTCACCCTGATGCCAGGATACCAGTTCTTATAAGGTGAAAATCCACTCTTCTGATTTTGTGCTGATGCAGAGATGCCAAGACAGCACAGAATACAAAGACATACAAGCACTCCCACAGCATGTACTCTTCAAAGTTACTGAGGTAAGGAGATCAAGCAAGCTTTGACTCACGAAAGTACAGCCACCCTTTTTACCCTTGAAAGTCGTGGTTGTACAGCCTAGTGTGAGAGGGCACTACTATTAGTGACCTTCCAGTACCTTGTAAGGAGGTTACAAGAAAGCTGGAGAGGGACTATTCATAAAGGCTTGTGGTGATAAGATGAGGGGGAGCAGAGATAAACTGGAGAAGATTTAGACTGCACATTAGGAAGAATTTCTTCACCGTAAGAGCAGTGAGGCACTGGCACAGGTTGCCAAGGGAAGCTGTGGCTGCCCCATTCCTGGAGGTGTTCAAGGCCAGGTTGGGTGAGGCCTTGGGTAACCTGATCTAGTGGGATGTCCCTGCCCATGGTAGGGTTTTTGGAACTAGATGATATTTAAGTTCCCTTCCTACCCTAACTATTCTATGATTCTATGGTTCTCCTAGTCTTCTTAGACAACGATTTTTTCAAGATGAGAAACTTCTCAAGCCACCATGATGGGAAGCTTGGCTTACACACACCTAGTAAGTGAAGAATACCAGATTATGAGAGTTAAAGTATATTCTTCTCTTAAATAGTTTGTAAGATATAGTAATTTAAAGTAGGTATTTCCCTGGCTTGCTCCATATCCTCTGTTGTGTCATATAGTCCAATTGAACTCCACTGTGAATTTTTGGAGTCCTTTCTCAAAATCAGTAGTTAACATCTTAAGAAACCATCCTGATCTCCAGTCTGCCCCTTTGGCTTTACTCCCAATCCAGCTAGCATCAGGCACCAATGGCACAGCTCCGCCTCAAGGCAGCCCCAGCCCTCCCAGTTCTCCAGCCACCCTCATCATGATCAGATTTGCTCATTCCATTTACTTTCATGGGTCTGCCCTCCTCTTTCCTGCAATCCTTTAATTTTGCATATTTCGTTCTGCAAACACCACTCACTGGCCAGCTCTTTCCTTCACTGATAGATCAGCATTCTGCACAGGAAAGGTCTCTTCCTGTTCAAACTAAAATATTTGCTTAGTTAGCAGTTCATTAGGAGATGTAATGAATTACATCAGACTGCAACAGAGTTCTTCCTGTCAAAGCCCAGCCCTTTCCTGCTCATCCTTTCTTGAGCAATTGAATAACACTGTTAGCTTGCATCAAGCTTGCATCCTGAGTGTGAGCTTCTCTTTGGCTTCTCACATCAAGCCCCTAGTTTAAAAATCTCACCTTTTATTTTTTTTTTTTTAAAAAAAAGTAAAATCCAGACTTGTTTATCTAGTTAGACAAATAAAACTCCCAACTAGGAGCTCATTATGTTGGGTCTCAGTTATTGCAGCATCTTTTTCTTTAGCACTAATGCAATTTTGCCTTGCCATTATTCCTCTCAAGTACTGGTGCAAAGATCATTTTCATAGTCTGTCTGCCTGCCCATGTCAGCTCTTGTGGTGAATCCCTTCACTGGCTGCCTTTTCTCTTTTGTGTAAAGACCCTGCTTGTTGCTGTGCTGTCATCATCTCTTCAGCACTTAAAAGGTGATTTCTGTCTCTTGTCTGTCCATGATTCTAGTCTCTGCTACCCTCTTTGAATCTCAGACAAGTCCCTTCTCTTTTATACCATGTATTCCTCCTTGCTACCCTTTGGAGTTACAACATAGGTGTAAGAAACACCTTATTGTTGCCCTTGAAATATTTCCTCTATACTCACCTTGCATAGGAGTGCTACAAAAACCTTCCTAATAGCTAAACTGGCAGTAAGTTCTTCATGATGACCAGAGGTCCCTCTCTAGCTGCTGATTTCCCACTTCCCTCCTCTCACAAGAAGTTAGCTTCTCTTCAACAAATTGTGACACAGTCGGATTTAACAGCAACAAATAATCTTTCAAAGGTATATCTTTAACAACAAAGAAACAAACACATCCATAGAAAGCTACAAGTCACACATGCAATTTCACATTAGAACACAGCCCCACAACTAGTTGGTGTTTGTAGGGAGAGAAGGGATGTGACTGAACCTGCAGCTATCAGATATCAGGCAATAGTTGCTGGGATATCAGCACCTAGGATGCCAGCAATGCAGAACTGTGCCCAAAACTATTCACTCTCCCAGTCATGTGTGAAGCCTGTGGCAGGGCAAGGGCTTGGACCCGCCTCACAGATCCTTGGTTAGTGCCAAGCACTCAGGCATTAATCATCTGCAAACTTGTTGTGTTGTCTTCAAGTTCATACAAGCTATTCACTACTTAGCTAAGGACCTGGAAACAATGGCTTTTAAAACCAGGAAGCAAGATGGTAATTAACATGACCTGTCTGTCACCCAGATTATTAAACTGTATTATAAATGTTTTGTTGCCGAAGATTAATTATGTAAATCTTCACAGTTACCTCACACAAATGAAGGAAATATTCATATTTTTTCACCAGCTGATTTCTTTTCTCAGCTACTTCCTAAGGGGTTTTTGAGTTCTAGTCTGCTATCAGCATCACACAATTGCCATTAACAATACTCGCAATGCTTTTTGCTGCTAAGTAGCTAATACCTCTATGTGCATGTGATTGACTAGAGATTGTAATGGTGTTTCAGGGAAATACTGTCTGGATCTACAGACATGGCAGATCAGGAGCTGCAGCTCTGGCTGAGGTCGCATCGACCTTAACCTGCTCTTCATTGTATGACCATCAGTTGCCAGGTGATTAATGGCAAGTATTGCTTTATGAAGAATAAAAGGCCCTAAATCTTTAAGGCCATTGGAACACTGCAAGGATTTTTGATCTGCTTTTTCACTGTGTAACACAGATGCCATCTAGAAAAACAACTTTTAAGTCTAGCATGGACTTCTTAGAGCTTCTAAGGTGCTGCTGGCAGTAGAATCAGCTGAGAAGTATTAATTTTGCAAAGAGTTTTGTGAAGTTTAATGCAGTTACTTTCAGCATGCCAAAAGCTATGCTCAGTAGAATAATGTTTTGGGGAGAAGGGTTTTTTTTATAATCTTAAGCGAATAAGCAGAAGAAAAATGGCTTGGTTTTCAAGTTCTAGATCCACAAACTATTAGATTAAATATCATTCACTAGAACTCCTTGAAAATGTTAAGGCAGGATTCTGGCTTTAGGGTCATTGTGTCATTTATATGACAAGTAGAAGTCATCTAATTTAACTTTTGATGCTCACCATTCAAATTCTGTGTACAAGCAAGCCTCCTTGTGTTCAGGAGAGATACAGGCACTTCAAGGGTCTGTTTTATTTCTGAAGCCTTTAGGGTGAGGAGAATTGTCTTCTCTATACCATTAGCCTTAAAGGGAATAGAGGTGTGTAGTGTAGATATAGATACTTAAAATTAGGTGGAACAGCAGATCCATTCCAGGAGAACACTTGTCTTCCCAACAACCATGACGCCCATATTCATACCAGCACTCCAGCTGAGGCCTCTCTTTCAATGGCTAAATGCTAACACAGGTCTGTGTTTTGGGAACTTGTTGGAAATATGCTGATGTGTTCAAGCTCCAGCTTCAGATTCTGCCACCAGCATCTCCACTTCTCAAAGTCTCAGGGTTTTGCAATCCAAGAGCCCTCTCAGGCAGAAATGAAGCTGCAGGGAGAACACCACATCACAAATACACAATAAATGCTATAAGATGAAAGCACTATTTCTGCCAGCTAGAGGGGAGCTCAGCTCCCATTTGACGCTAGGAGACAAGGAAACAAGAATTTTGAACAGGGAGCAATTCTGCATTTTAAGTTACAAGGGAAGGTAAGTATAGTTGACCAGTAGTTGTAGCTGCAGCTGCAGTTCCAGATTCAGGATTTCTCTTCTGTGCTTTAGGCCCCACAGCTACATGACAGACTATCTTAGATGCAGAATTGAGGGTTATTTTAAAATCATTTCCTAGGGAAAAGTGGGAAACTAATATGAAAAATCTGTGTCTTGTTCATCCCCTGTCTCAGTATATTGTTTACCCTGAGACGTAAAGACAGAAATGCAAGATATCAGTGATTTTCAGTCCTTCCCTAATGATCATGTTAACTGAAAAAAAAAAAGCTACCTTGTTTATTTTATATAATCCCCAAGCACCTCTGTGGTTCCTCAGGTGCCAAAACCAGCACTTATTAACACCCTGTTTCCCCAGGCTCCTTGTGGAACACTTTGTCACTGCTGCTACTGGCTTTCAAGCGTAACTGCACAAAATTAAAAAACAAGTGTGTTAAAAAAAAAAAGCATGTAAAATACAAAATTAACATGCGAACAAACAACAGGGGATACTCTACTGATTATATTTTCACTGTCGTGTTGTATCAATTAAAGCTTTTCACCCTTTAATTAAAATGAGGCAGCCAGAGAATCTCTACCGTGGTATGCAAGGTAACTAAATCAAAGGATCTCTCTGAGGAGTTTACAACTGCACTGCTAGGTAGTATACTTGAGTGAAGAGATCATCCTGATCAATGGCATTCAGAGCTTGGATCCAAATTTCCACAAGGTATAGGTTTGTAAACCAAGGTTTTGTTCTGCCCCCATCTTTAATTAGAACCTACTTTGGCTTTTCCTAACTCAACTGCAATGCTTGGCGTGGACCTTCTGCATATTAAGATGACAACTAATGAGGATTTTTATTAAACTTGAGCTTTGGCTGGTTGGAAGGAGGGAACAGCTTTTTAGCATCAGATGGAAAAGACTTTTGCCTCTGGAATATTTCTCAGCACGAAGCAAAGAGCTGGGGGAGGAGAAGGTGATAGGAACACTGTCAGTGCCTCCACTAATGGGGCCTGCCTGGGGCATGCCATTCGGTATCCCTCGAAAGGTGACCTTGACTGCTAACATTTACATTTTAGCAGCCATTTGACATATTTGATTGTGTCTGCAGCAAAAAATGCACAGTTCTGGGAGAGACATGTAGCTCAGATCAATGTCTTCAATGCCACTGTCTCCTCTTGTCCTGTCATACTCTGATGTTTGCTATTTAGTCTGAAAGGGCATGCTACAAGAACACCACGGCACTGCCCCTTCTTTCTAATGCAGGTAATCGATCTCATCAGACACTGTCCATACAGGCTAACTCAAAGTGCAATCCTCAAATCAAAGACCTTCTCAAAACAATTAAGTTATCCAAATTGGTAAGAACAGTGCTTGTTGTCTAGTGAACCAAACAGCTGGCCATTATTATTTGCCTTTGGTGTCATTTATCAACCTTGGACATGCGGGAGAGACTAAAGTTGTCTGCCAGAGGTGTTGCTGGGTGAGATCCCAGAAAGCTTTGTGTCTGCAGCTCCTGTCATTTCCTTACTCCATAGGATCTATCTTGTAGAAAATGGAGATTTGACAATTGCTCCCAGACCTTATTGCCACATGTTTCAGAACCTCAGCAGATGGCTGCATGCTCCTACCACCTGGCCAAAGGGTGCTGTCGCCCTTCCAAACAAATGGCATTAGCACCTCTGAGGGACAAGCCGACACACCAGTGCTGATGTGTTTTAACTTGTGATATAAGGATGGCTAAAAACACACATGGGGCTAGATGTGATGGCTTACCAGATGGGTGGTAATTTGTTAAGCTGCTATAATGCAAAAGCTTTCAATCGAGTACTCATACCCTAAGATCTTCAGCCAACATAAGAGTCATTTGGTTTGCCTTTAATATAATTGGAAAAGATAGGAAATTAAATTTTTAGACCATAGCATGTGCCAATCCCTTTATTTGCTTTGAATATAAAAATCTCCCTCTCCGGTTCCTCTGTACCACTGAAAGTTCAATCACTTATCAAAATAGTGATGCCCTTTGTCCTGGCACATTACTCTGGGGCTAAAACATATGTTTTATTAAATATTAACCAAGCACTAATTGGTGCATCATTTGGCCAAGGAAAGAGGTGGCTTCATATTGTCAGTTGCCTGTTTCTCCCTTCCAATGCCTTGGTACTTTTCAGCTAGTTTATCCTGTTACTCTACCTCTGTCAGCCTTGAGCTCAGGGGGCATTTTAGCATCTCCCAAAATCAGTTTTGTGCAGCCTTTTACATTCCAGTAATGTGGGCAATATTGCTGGGGTGTAAACTGGTGGATTGAGCTCTGGGTTTTGGTTCAGTTCAACAACTGTCCTCCCAGGTGAACACAGGAACATCACTTTATCTGTCTTGTGCTTCTGTTTCCCAGGTGTGAACTACAGGAGGAGAAACATTAATGTTTAAATTACTAAGGTTGTCCCCTCACTTCAGGTCATAGGAAAAAACATGTGTTGCAAAATCCCATGTTGGAAAATCTTCGTCAAAATAATTGTATCCAGTTACACTGTTGGCAAATTCTTAAATATGAGATCAGTACATTCAACATACCTAGAGATGATGAGTGGTATGAAAGCTACAATTACAGTGTGATATGGATAACTAGCTGATTAATTGAACGGTGGTAATTTTTCATAACTAGATGTGTAACACTACCTTTATTTGTATGGCAGGAACCTCAGGCCTTAAAATAGTTTCCATATTCCTGAACGATGCAGGTTTCTCACTGGGGCTGCAATTGGGCAGGGGAAAGGACGGTGCACACTAGAAATTATGACCATGTTGCAGTGCAGTCACTAATCTTCCTGACTAGTAGAGACAAGATGTATAAGTCTGCAGTCAGATTCATAATTAACATTCCTTGAGCTTCTTGGCTCTGATCCTTTCCTTGCAGCTTCAGGTGCATCAAACTGGGCAACCTCTAGTATCACTAAGCTAGCCCCATGGTTCATGTTTCCCCAAAATCCTAATGATGCTGGTAAAAACTCTGAGGTTTCAGAGCAGATGCCAATCATTGGCAACTCAGGGTTAGAAAGAAACTCCTAATAAACAGTTTGTTCCCACACTAGGAGTTTTCCTTAAAGCACTAGATACCTGTCTTACTGAGATAACGCAATAACTGAGCAGAGTAGATGAGAGTTGTGTGTCCCATGGTGTACAAAGTCGTCTGCTCCTGAACTAGGAAGAACAGGAATAAGCTGAGTCTCTCTGTCTTCAGCTCCCTCTTTGCTGCTCTAAAGCACAGATGAGAAAAGAACCACTGAGGCACCTCTCTCGAGGGTGGAAGCCTGCGCTGAGCATCTTGGCCAAAGAGCCAGATTTTGCTGTCAGGTCCAGAGCCTAGCTAAGGAAATATGTTGATGGCTGTCTTGTCTTGTACTTCTATAAAGAGTTAATTTTCTGTTAAGAAAAAATCTTTCCATTGTGCAGGTCCTGAGCTTCTGAGATGCTTCAGTGGGCTACTGGGAAATCTCTTTAGGATAGAGACTGTCTGGCTGAGCTGTCAGATTGACTGCTAGAGGCGCAGCTGAGTTTCAAATGGACAAGCAGTGTGCATGTAAGATGCATCCACCAAAAAAGGAAGATGTTTGACAAGTGAAATGTTTTTATTTTATGATGGAGAACGAGCATGAACATCAGACAGGTAAATCGCCCTGCCAAGCATGAGAGTTCCTGTCTGACAGGTTTATCACCTGCCCTGCTTGCTCAAGAGGATGCAGCATTTATTTCCACTGAAAAGCAACTGCTTAAATTATCATTTGCTGACTTTTCGTTACTGATTATAATTGCAGTGTGCAGGTTCAGAAAAGCAAAGGGAATCCTTTGCTTTGAAGGCAGAGGAAAAAGAGGAAGCGACTCTTCTCTAACCAAACAGAAATGAAGGAAGCTGGAGGGTGTAAAAGAAAGCTTGCAAATCATCAGAAATCAAAACCAAGCAGTCTGAGGGAGAGAAGCAGGGCCAACAGTGACATTTGTCAAAGTTTAGCAATTAAAATCACAATATACCAATTAGAGTATATGCCAAGGACTGACTCCTACTAACGGGCTCTAGCAATGCAAGTATCTTTCTATCAGAAATTTTGAAAACATAGCACTGTAATTTGAGGTCATCTACTACCATGCTATGACACAAATATATCTGATTACGTATTTTGTCTGCATGCTGTGATAAAGAGGACCAAATAAACAAACAGAGTAGAAAAAGAGAATGAGGACATCAGATAGTGTGATATGAAGCTGTTTACATGACTGAATGCGAGATGCCTTCTTTAGTCACACATACCAAAACCACCAGTGAATGTGTCCTTTCAGCCCTGAATGGGTGAAGAAAGAGCCTTGTAGCAAAGCACCATGTATTTTGTAGGGACTTTATTTAGCAAAGTATTTAAATATGTGCTTTAATCTATTACTATTCAGCAGTTAAGTGCTTAACTTGTGCTAAAATTCAGGAGATGCACTGGATCAGAGACAGTTCACTGCATATTTTACAGGAAAACTATTCCAGCAATGCTTGAAAGCACTTTAAAAATTTTATTGGGGTTATTTTGAGATCTCTCTGCTTCTCAAGTCCTAGTTACTGTAAGGTGAACTGTACACAGTTCAGAAGGAGAGAAAGATTAAACTTAATCAATCCAAAGTGATTCAGGAGATGTCCAGAATAACTTTACTGTACATAGGGAAAGGTCTCAACCTTGAAGTCCACTATCTGGAGAATATTCAGGGCTGAAGGCAAAAGCTAAATATCTCAGCAAAAGGCTTTGAAGCTACCCTTTCCACCACTGATAAAAAGTTACCATGTCAGTCAGAAAAATTATAAAGTTTTGATCCTTACATAAGGTTTGACTCAAAAGTGAGCCAAGTATGCAGTGGCAGTCAAGAGAGAGTAAACCCAGGGGTGAGAGCAGGGCCGATCTTTGGAAAGCAATAAATAGGCAGGATATCCAAAATGGCAGCAGCTGGAAGCTTCTCTGGGGATAAGCCCCCGAGACAAAATACTGCACACAGGGCAGAGAAGGAGGTCAAATGTGCAAGGCCCTGCAATTTGTCAGACGGCTAACACCATCATTCCCTGTGTGTGCGTGCATGTGAGCATGCTTGCCTATAAATTACATTCGCAAATTTCCAGGCTAAATGTGCTCTTATTGGCAGCACAGAGCGCTGCACTCCCCGTTAGGTGATATTGTTTTATAATGAGCAATAAAAGTTAGCTCTCATGGTGTGAGGCTGCATATGAGTCACTGCTGAAATCAGCAGAAGTGTCAATAGTTTTGATTTTTCTGCATATTTTACATTTTTCCTTTTTTCTGACATCACTGGAAGGAAGAGCATAGGAAGAAGTGAGGGCTTGATAAAGGAGTTAGAATCAGACAAGAGATCTGAGGATGGGTCAAAGGAGACAGACAGAGGAGAAGAATAGGTCTGACATTACTATTATTGTCCAATGTCAGTCTGGGGAGAGAATCATAGAATCACCAGATTGGTAAAGACCCATCAGATCATCGAGTCCAACCATTCCTATCAATCACTGAATCATGTCCCTCAGCACCTCATCCACCTGTCCCTTAAACACCTCCAGGGAAGGTGACTCAACCACCTCTCTGGGCAGCCTGTTAAGGGAGAAGTTCAGGAGCCCGATGCTTCTTGAGACTTCTTGGTAGGAAAATTTCTGTACTGCCGGCACTCATGCTGGACCTCTCCAGTGTTGTAATTTTTAGCAAAAGTCCTGCTATTAGTGAGAAGCCAGCTTTACACAGATCAGGGACACAGGCACACCAGCCTCTAACAGTGAGCATCACCGGCAGAAGCATGCTTTGCAGCACCATGCAATACTTTGCAACATCAATGGAAAAAAAGAGGTGGAACGAGACAAAAAAATAGAAAACCAGTGCTTTGCTATTTCAAGAAGAGACAGGATCAGGCCTGGAAGTAATGGATACAAGGAGACACTTCCACAAGGTGGCTGCAAAGAGATTTGTCCCATTGCCCTGTTGGCTTCAAGAGCAGCTTGTGACTTGTCACAGCTGCATCGCCCTGGTGTTTCTACCACTATCCCAGCTTTAGGATGAAGACACTTTCTAGCAGCTGACAGCTGCCACTCTCAACACCTCAGAGAGCTTCCAGTACTGGGAACCAAGGAATTACAGTAGATACCAGTTGTCAAAATAAGATAAAGGCAGAAGCCTTGGCAGTGGCATTGCCACCCCGATGTATACTCTTGTGCCTCAGTCACAGCGAGTATGCCAAGACTGGGAATAGAAGAGGGTGGTGAACAAACAAAAAAATGTTGACACTTTGAAACTTAAGTGTGTTTAAATTTTCCTGCATATTCTGCATGTAGCACTTTCCTAAGAATATGATAGCTCATTTCTGTGGACCTCTCCCTTGTTACTCTCAAATTGGCCATTTCTTCATACTCTGTCAAAACCCATCAGCTGATGCACTGGTTCCTCCTCTGAAAAACAATGAGGAGAACTGGCATTGGGATGGCAGATAACAAATGCAATGTAATAGACACTGAGAGAAACCGTTGGAACCACTTGTATGCATTGCTGGGTCCTGAATTAACTGTAACCACTTAGAATAAAGGCCTGGGCAACTCACTGAAAACCTCTGCAGTTTTATGCTAGTTATTGTCTCAGGTTATACGCAGGAGATTTTTTTAGTATTATTTTTGTGCCATTATATAAATTGAAGGTTTTTGTTCCATTCTGGTCATTTCAGATCCAAAAAGAGATAGAGAAAAAATAGCAGGGGCCTGGGGACAGGTGACAAAGAGGATTAGAGGGATGGGAAAGAAATTGTGTAAAAGAGATTGAGACATAGGATTTGTTACAGTTCCAGGGTTAGCTGCAACTCTGACCTCTTTCTAGTACAGAGACAGGTTCTGCTTCTTCAGGCCCCTGATGGGGGTGTCTGTCTGTCTATCTGTCCCTTCGCTGCAAACAGCTCTCTGACAGCTTAGTGAACCTCTCTTTCAAGGAACTTTCTTTTTCATGTCTAACATCCTTGAGAATTTTTGACTCCTGGCCTTAGCAAAAGAAATCTGCAGCTGGACTCTGACAATAGCATTCTCTTGTCATGACCCTTGCCATCCTAATTGCTAATCCAGAGGCACTCTACAGCCTTCCGGCTAGTTTCCTAATAGTCCTGTCATTGAACTAAAGCAACATTTACCTACAGTAATCTCCACCGCCACCTCATCAACTATCTTATTCTTAGAGACTTACAAAGCAGCCCTGAGCCTAAGGTTGTTCAGTGGTGATCCCCACTTGAGGGTTGTAAGACCTGGTTTCTATTTTTAACTCCATCACTGCCTCCCTGGGTTCTTGTGGGACTCACATCCTCTAACATTGACCAGCTAAACCTGAGGCGCCTTCAACAAATTATGCTCCTGTAGTCACCATGGAGAGATAGCTGCAATGGATAACTTATCTTAAGCCCATACCTCAGAAGGAGACAAATTGCCCTCAGGAGGCGTTTGTCGCTTCATGGATGTAGAGGATGGCCAGATGACTAGACAAGGTCAAGCATAACCTTTTTATAAAGTAGCATTTATGTATAGCTGAATTTGTGCATAGGCATCTGTAGGTGACATCATTTTGATCCCATCTCCTACAGGTCTCAAGGGGGACAGGGCAATTTCATACAGCTCACAGTTGACTAGTCTTCTGCATTAGCAGGTTGTGGGGCTCAAGTTCAGCCACCTCCATCATCTAAGACAAGGATCATCAAGGCCATGGCAAGTTGGGGTCAGGGAGCTGCATATTCTCTTCTCCTGGACAGGTGTTGACAGGCAAACAAGGAAACTTGCTTCACTCTTCCTCACTCAAAGTTGCAGGGCTGTGCGAAGATGACCAAGAGAAGCTCATCTTAGTCTGTATAGTCTACAGGGAAGGTGGACTAAGTACTCTGAGCTATCAAGAAAAAGCTACTGGACTTGTTTCAAAGAAACCTAGAAGACTGAATGAAAAGAATACCTTGTGCCACCCACTCATCAGGCAGCTGCTACCAAAGGAAAAGCAGGCACTGAAGAGTGAATAAGTGATCAGCAATTTTACCAATATATAAACCTTCTGACTCTAAACACCTTGGCCTGGGAATTATTTTGTACCCTGACTTGATGTCTTTTGATCTCACAAAAAAATTAAAGATGATATAGGGCTGCTTTTGGCTCCCAATTACTTGTAAGTGTCAAACACCAACCTGATGCCATTGAGGTGGGAGAAGCTGTCTTCTTAGGGAAACATCCAAGAAAAAAATCAGAAGAGATATTCTTGTAGGGGCAACCAAATCCTTGTGAAGAATTAATGGAGAAAGATGTTACTGTAAAAAATAAAGAATGAGTTGTGCCTTCAAGTCTCTTCAACTATGGGAACGTAAAAAAATCATCTCATCTTTCATTTTTGATATTAATAAGCCTATTTCACAGAACTGCCCTTCTTTTATATAAATGTCACGGTTTATACCCATCCTTACTTTGCTGTCCTAAAATTATATTGTGGATACTTCCTGTGAAGTTGCTATCTGTAATTTTGATGTTAATCTTGGCTTTACGTTTTTCTAGAGTATATCTCATTGCTGATCTGTCTTAGGCCAGAAAGACAGTACTTTGATCGGGGCTCTCTTCCCCTCAAGGGAGCATCACTCTTGTTAGCTATAAAATGTCTGCAACAATGCACCTTTTAATGATGCTACCCTTTGGCTTTTACTGGACTTATAGCAAGACATGTAGTCCATTTTCCTGTAATAACTCAACTGCCACCAGGTTGGTGCTCCTGACAGTTACATCCTTACCAAGATTTTCCTGACTTGCCCCAGCTGGAGCAGAGAGATGCAAAGTGACTGCCATGCTCTGGGGAAGTGATAAGGGCTCACCTCTTCAATGACCTGGAGTATTTCCACCGGGGATAGGATAGGCAGCAGGCAGCAGAAGAGCACATGAATTAATGCTCCCTGCAAATCCCTGGGGTGGTGTTATTCACTCCTTTTCTTACACATCTTTCTGCAGACCTGAACCCATACGTGGTTTGTGCCATGTTTACTACCTTAACCTCTTCCTTTAGTAGACTGTATCAAACCAAAGTCAGTAAAAAATTGTTCCCTTATTAGATGCTCAAATAAATACGAGAATTCTTCAGCTGACCAGTTTCAGATGGTAAAATAATTGGTGTAACTATACTCAGGATGACTATATGCATGTAGAATGTAGTCAAATTTATGCCCTTTACCTCCAAAGGATACATCTCTACCCAGGAATCTACAAGAGCTTTATTCCAGGCTCAGCCAGTGGAAAAAATTGATAAACACTTGAGCGGCCCTCATGCATTTTTCATCTGGTAAGCAAGGGTGATGGAGGTGTGTGTACACACACACATGCACATAAGCACCAGCCAGTACCTAAAATTCTTCTGTTGCTATATAATAGCTCTGACACATTGTAAAACATTACAGACTATATAAGCACATTCCCACCTTGTATACCAGAACGGGGGAGGCAAGGAGTTACAGCATAACTGGACAAAGGCCATACATAAAAAGGTAATATGAGGGTTCCTGTTTTCATTTCTACAGATCAGTCCCTGGTTTTGCTAAAATATGTTAGAATGCTAGTGTTCTCTCACACCCTAGTAGACTCCAGAATGTTTGTTTTGGGGATGAAGGTGATGCCTGCAGGGTAGGATGGAGTTCAACAGCAGCCACATCCAGAACAGAAGCCAGCATATTGTTAAGAACAGAACAAAAGAAAACAAAATACCTTTTTCTGAAAAGTGAGAACATTCCTTCCAGGAAACATTCAGTTTTTCTGAGTTCTGGGCTGTTGTTCTCACCCCAAAAATTCCTGAATCCACCAGTCTAGCAAAAGCAATCTTTCTTCCCCTCTTTGCTTCACCCTCCATCCATGTAACAATTAATCACCTAGTACGTAGGCTATATTACACCTAGTATGATGATATTTTATATACTGAAAAGCAGGCAAGATCACATAGATACTAGTAAACAAGGAAGGTAGCCGGCCATAAATGAGATGTAGAGACTAAATACTTAGGATAGGGCATTTTTTCTGTTGGGTACACTACACTGCGATCTTGAGATTTTGCTGAAAGAAGAGGGTATTCCTGGACCAAACTGAACTCTTTCTTTTTGACATGGTCAATGAAGGAGGGGTCCTGGTGAGGTCACCCTCACTGGTTTGTTCCCTGGTGCCAAAGCGTGGCACATGGAGAAGTGCAATAGTATTTCCTGACTTCTGAGTGGTAATAATTCTTCTCAAATTGTATAAACCTTAGTGAATTTTTTTCCATGTAAAGTGCATTTGAAACCGGAAGCCTTCAAAACTAGGGATGTAGATCCCTTCTACCAAGACTCATTTGGCAGATGCAGATGCAAGATCCAAATTTTATGGAACTCCTCTCCAGAAAACCTAGGAAAACTGTAGTGAACTTTCTCATGTTTGAAGAACTGAATCCATTGCAAACAGGAATCGTATTGCTGATAATATTCTTAGTAAAGGAAGGAAAAATACCACTCTGACAAGGTAGAGTAGCAATATCAAATTGTTAAAATACAACTGCAGCATGAACAATTGCAGTCTTCTGGAGGAGGCTACAGGGTTACTTCACCCATCACACTGTAACCTTTCCTCTCATTGTGAGATTATTAATTTTTGACAAGTTGCAAGGCCTGATTTAGGCTGATCTGATCTGATGGAGTGACCTATTTCTATTACTCACTCCCTCTCTCTTCCTGCTGCTCACTTCTCTGATGGCCACTCCGGCTAACATCCAAAGCTCTGCTAACAGCATTTGTTATTTCAGCTCTTGGAAGAGTCCCCATAATGGTGAGAACTGAATACAGTTTCTCAGCTCGCAGGAATTTTTAGAGCCATTTCTTCCATCTCACACACCTCACAGGAAACTCTTACAAAAAAATCTTCTCTACTTTTTTCTTAGACTCTAGCTTTCACACCCCCAATGCTGGCAATTCTTGCTGTTGATGCGATGAATACAGGCACATTTAGGTAGAGTTAGATGGACTAGATTTCTATTTGCTATTCAGTCTGCCATTTTTTATCCATTTAATGTTCTCACTCCTTGTGTAGCAGAAATACCTCTGAAACATATGCAAACTAGTCAGAAGGGAGGCTAGCCCACCAGTACTAGACATTTCTCCTCCCTTCTCTTCCACATGGCACCAGCTGAGGGTTGCTTGTCCTGCGGGATCCATACCCTGGCAACATGGAAGGGCAACAAGAAGCAGAGTGGGATTGGGGAGGAGGTGTCTTCACTCTTGACTTGGACTACAGCAGGCTGTACACATCTGGGTAGGGTTTTTGCCAGAACAAGTGTACAGCATCCTGTCAGGCTGTGAAGCTGTCAAGATCTGTCCATTCTTGGATTTTCTTTTATAACTTACTGTGAGAAACAAGCCAAAAGCTCTAGAATATTGGGGAGTGTGCAAATCCCCCTTCCTTTGTCCTCAGGGATTAATCTTCTTCTTTCACTGTTTGTTGTTGGTTGTTTTTTTTTCTCCACTCTGCAAGCTATTGCCCTTTTCAAACTGCTCGACAGAACACTGTTCTGTGACATAATGCTGACAAGCAAAATATTGAATGGCTAAATGTTATTTCCTAAAACAATACGGGACAGCTCACCAGTAGAAAACAGACCATGACCAGAGACACTGGGAGAAACACCATCACCATCTCAAGTCAATGCTGGCACTCAGTATAACGTTGGGACTTGGGGGTCTGAGTGTCTTAAAATAGGATTCTTAAGAGATGTAATGAAAATGTTTAGATTTTTTTTGCTTCTAGTCTTTATACTAGGACAAACTGAAACAGCTTTGAGTTCTGTTATTGATTCTGACCTAATGTGATATCAATATGAATTCTAAATGCTGCGTGTCAATAGAAAGGGTGCAATGATCAGATCAAATGTAGTCTATTAATGCTAGTCCAGGCAATTTTGTATTGTATAACATGATAAAAATTGGACAAGGCTCTACTTCATTCCTGTGTGTGAAGCTCTAGCAGGTATGTGCACGTCTAATCAATATATCTTGTTTCTTTGGATTGGTCACAGAGTCACTGTCTAAGGACTGATGAAGCTTAAATGCTGGGACTTTGCTTCATACCGCTGTTTTCCTTTCCATTTCTTTATAATCACTGTTGTTCTGGAGAGATCTGGCATTGTACATTGAGGAACATAGTCACAAGCCTTTTGTGTTTGCCTTCATAATAATAACAATAATAATAATAATAACAAAAGTACTGGTGATAGCAATAGTACAAGCAGTAATAAAAATCTAAATAGTTGTCCGAAATAGCATCCCATTGTATCAACGCTCTAATCTTTGTAAATGCTGATCATCTTTTGTCTTCCTAGAGCTAGAAGATGTTTTACTCTTTCAAGTATTTCTTCACAGAAACTCCTTTCAAGGTTGAGGTATTATTGGAAGCTAACAGCGGCTTTGAAATATATCATTTAAGCTGGAGAGTGACAAACATCCTACCCTACTCCTAGGAGAGTAGTTGTGCATTCTCTTAATGAGGTAGCTGAAGACATCTCTGGTCCTTTTCCCACTTTGAGCCCAAATGCCAGAGGCAAAATGGTGAGTTTTCCTTGCATATGTGCAAAGATTTCAAGCTCTGTGCCTCCATGCAATTATAACTGTTGTCACCTTTCTGGAAGGGTCATTTTGACTTGTGCAGTTATTAAATCCTGTCTCCTTTGTTCTACCCAGATCAATCCTAGGCCAATGCATTGAAGGAATGATATCTGCTAAGAAATATTTCTTTGTAAAATGGAGTATGATGGTGAATATTTTTGGCAGGCAAAGGCAATATAAGCTTGACTACATTCTGCTCCTTTTTGGGTGCATGACATCTCTTGGTAGCTGGGTCTCTGTGACTATTATGCCTGTCACTGTTCAAGCAGAGTGCCAATAAGAGCACAACTATACCAAATATGAAAATTGCCTAGTTCAGCGGCACTGAACACAGGCAGACAGAGAAGTATCATTTAGTGATCTTTGTATGCAAGCTGCTGCAGACAAGTATATGGGAACAAGGACCTTTACATCTCCTCCAAAGATGCCTTGACCTGAAAAGTTCATTTGTTTCATAACCATGACTGTCTCTTATGCATTACTTTCTTTACAATACATACTTCAAATATTTACTCAAAAAAGGCTCTTAGAAAAGAAAGCCTATGTAGCATCTTTGTATGTTCTATTTGGAGCATATGCTCGAAGAGAATTCTGATAAACTCTCCTTCGTGTAGCACTTGGATAATGAGTATGCCTGAAATTCTAAATATAGGGTAGATGTCGCATGCACAGGGAAGAATTCATCCATGAGATAAGTTACAGATTTATGATGTACAGCTCATTAGGTTTTGTTATCTGATTCACCAAGGTTTCAATAAAGACAGATTGCCAAACAGGAAAAGAGGCAAAGAAAATCCACTCAATTTATTCTGAAGGATCTGTTCTATCTATATAATATTGTAGCGGGGCAAGCCTGCTTTAAATCAAGGCATATGCAATTGGTTTATGCCACAGTTTGAGTTGATGGTACTTATCAGTCCTCATCAAATGGTATTTATTCCATCAATACAAAGGAAACACAAATTTGTCCAGAAATTGGAAGCCCCACTCATTAATATAATAAGAGCTTTTCTTTCTTCCCATTTCACTTTCATGCCTGTTGGGGACAAGGAGACTCTTCGTTTTATCATCTTTGTCCATACAGCTATCCCACACTGCAGAATCCATGATGACTGCATTTTTGAAAGAGTATCTCCCCAGGGACTGTAATTATTCATCTTTCAGGAGACACAAGATCTATAATACACAAGTGCTGCAGACAAGAACTAGTTTACAGGTTTATCTCATGACTGAAAGTATAATCCATCTTCTCTGGCATGATTTAGGAGGTGCTGCATAAGGAAAGAAAGTAAGTGGATCAACCCCATTTCAACTTGTTCACATAGGTCCTATACTTCTAATTTCTCATTGAAGACCATTAAAGCTTGAGTGAGCAGAAGAAATGGACTGTTTTCTGTATTCTGCAACACACCTTTGAGCCATTAGGATTGTGCCTGCACCAGCTATGGACTCCCTGCAAGCTTTCTTTCCATGGCAGTGACCCAGCATAATATCACCTCTGCTATGATCAAACAGAACAAGGAAGTCTTACTTTTGATGGAGACAGTAGCCAACATCTGAAAACCTTGACATCTCCATGAGATATGAATCAAGCTGTTAATAATGAACTTGACTGTATTGATGGTATTTTCCTAAGAATTACGTGGTAGGTCTAAGCATCTAAACAGGGATTCTCAAGTTTCCTATGTTTCCTCCAGTCAATGATACCTCAAGACACTTTCATCCTTCTCATACTTCCTCTTTTTCCAACAAGTAAGTTATCTTCCACTACCACAACAGAAGAGCCCTGTAGCCATCACTGCAACTCCTTTCCTAGGAAAGTTTATTCTGCAGATGAGACCTAAGGTTGTTCAATATTCTTGGAATTTAAACCAACATCTAAAGACACCAAAAACATGTCATTGCCATGTCTCCATGCATCTCAGTTTTGAAGTCCAGGTAGGATGTTTGAAAGAAAACCTGAATAGCTCAAAGCTAAGAATTTATCTGGATAATAATGACATGGGTGACTATATTGCTTCCTATACACTTATTTTTTTCACCTTTATCCCCACATACTTCTAATTTCCATGTATGTTAAAATCCCCATCACAAACAACCTATTCCTCTGTGTTAGTTCTCCCCACACCCTACAATAACCATCTGTTTTTCCTAAAGGGTAAACATAGCTTGTCTTTTTCATTCTGAGACATCAAATGTTACTTAACAACCCCCAAAGATGTGCATTTTTTATACAAACATTACTCAAATCTACTTTCTGTGGTCTTACATACAGCTTTGCCTGCTCAAAGGCCACCAAGTACTACCCAAAAAAGCTAATGAAGGATTGCTACGATAGAGAGCACAGGGTCTCTAAGGTCAAGTATATTAGGAAGCAGACACATTGCAAAGTATTTCAAATAACCAGTCAGACAGGCAGGAACATCTAAACTATGCTCTAGACATCTAAATTTAAGGATCTGCATTTCTCCTGATGCGGTGGCTGGCATTATGGATTTGGAAAGCAACAGAAGGAGCATACCTCTCTGTCTTGCTTTTGCCAGTAGAGATTAAATCATCTCTGCTGGGTCTTTGCAGTTAAAAGGAGTGAAAATCTCTTAACACACCAGTTCAAAATTACAAGCAACAGACTTAAAGGGCCTAAACCACTGCAACTTTAGCTATCTGAAACTGTAGTTTCTAAATATGCTTAAAATATAAGAAGACAGATGGAAACTCTAAATCTAGGCTTCTTCGAACAAGTAAATCCAAATATAATTGTTGTTCTTGAGGCTGTCTCTGGTTTGAAGCCTGTTCCCTGAGTACAGGTATTCCAGGTAGACGGTGCTGGTATATCAAGCCGTCAGTCCATTGTTAGGGAGAATTACTCATTTTCATAGGGAGTCACCCTTTGAAATCAATCTCATAATCTGGCCAATATTTAGGAAAAATATCCTCACCTCTGATATTTATAACTCATTCAATTTTTCACCACCTAAAGTGAGGTAAGGTCAAAATAAATCTTATTTATTTTTCACCATTTCACATCATTGAGTGAACTGGCCAATTTATGCAATCATTTGTATAGCCATACTATTTAGAACTTGCTTACAATAACTACCTTCACTTTCCTGGTTTATGTAGACTACCATGCAATTTGGGTTTGCAAACACCACGAGGGAACAAGGCAAAAAAATAAATGCAAATTAATTAGATCATGAGTCCCAAGTCTTGCAACACGCAAAAACAGCCCACACCTAAATGAAATTTTGGGCCTCACCTAGTCAGACCATATCCCTTAAATTATACAGTTCTTCCAAAAAGCAAACTCATTTATATATTCTAACAACCTTTCAGGTTTCCAGCTCACCTTCATTTTTGTGCCATTTTAGAATGGTAAATTGCGGCAGGAATTGATTTGTCTGAACTCATACATTGCTAGTTCTCTGTACCTGCCTCCTTAGTTACTATAGTTTCTCCCTGACACCTACCCTCCTTTGACATTTTTCTGGGAAGCTGACCACTGTGCTTCAATTTATTAAGCCCTCCCTATGAAGATATCAATTGCCTCCTGGCAACAGGAACATTCTATGCCTTTGGGGAACAGGCATTTTCAAGAGAATTTTCTGAGTGAGATATGCCACTTGCTGTTAGCTCTTTAGAAAGGAAGACACTATTTACCCTTTCTTTTCTCAAAATTACACAAAGGCAGAAACACTTTCTTTTAAGTCAAAATGGTCACTCACAGAAAGGTGAAGAGACAGTTTTAGACATGTACTACAGTTTTGCCGTGACTTTTCATAGCAAAAAGTCTGTTGAAGGCAAAAAACAAGCATACAACTGTGCTTTCGGTACTTAGCAGTTTTGGTTGTGAGATTTGCTTGATGCAGACAGAACCCCAAGGCATCAGGAACTTACTCAGTGGTTTTACATACTATCCCTTGTTTACATGGAGGAAAACAGCAAACTTAGTCTTGCCAATGATTTTAAAGAACTGAACTGGGGTGTTTGGGACATTATTAAAGGACTAGACACTAATTCAAACAAAAGTGTTCTTAATTCCAGACTGTTAGTGACAAGAGGTCGCAATCATTGCAGTGCTGAGTATGTACATTCACATAACTTTGAATTACAAAAATAATTTTTTAATAGTATAAATTGCAGAACTAGACACCTCAGTTGCTGGCAGCAGAACATAGAATAAGGAATTAACAGAGATGAAACAGAAGATCAGTAACAAGACAAAATGATGTGACACTGCATCCAGAGAACTTGCGAGGTGATATAAATGCTTAAACATAAAGAGTGAAAGTGGAGACAGAAAACCCCCTGGCAGACATTAACTTGTGAAGTCACAAGCCAGCTTATGCCAACACCACAGGTCCCACTCCTTTGGGATGCTTTGCACACAAAACTACCTCACAGATGCTCTCTTGTCCCCTTATTGCTTTAATCTATTGTGGCGATGTCCCCAGAATGTCTGGCAAAGAGCAGCTCCTTGTCTGTGCAGGGTATTCTTGATTCCCCACTCCTGCACAGCCTGCAATCTAATTTAAAAAGAAGTTGAGGTTGTTATAATGAACAACAGTAGAGGTAGAGCAAAGGTAAACGTGCTTTTAGTGCCAACAGCTTCTTCCTGTTGCCTCTTTCTACAGCATTGAGCATTATACTGCCCAGGTTCTAGACAGGATGGCTAAGGAGGTAGCAGCACAGAGGCAGTTTGTCCTGGCTGTCAGGTGAGCTGAAACCCCTGGAAAAGCAACAAGAGGAAGACATTGCTCCTTCCCAGCAGCAATGTGGCATGACAAAGACCCCAGGCACAGAGTGAGCAGCACCACAGTGCAGATGAAGAAATGTCTAGGAGGATAATGAGGTCTGCCAATAGCAGGGAGTGAACTCTAAATCAGGGGTTCGGGGTGACAGAAGAAAGGAGACTTTCCTAAGAATCTACAGAGACCCATAAGGAAGGTATAGGTCTTGAGAAGAAACTGGAAGTTGCTGGGCTGGAGCAAAGAGTGAGAAGCCTTCTAGCAACAAGCTTTGTGATTAAGCCTTTTATTAAATCTGTCTAACCCATCAGTGTCCTGGCTTGTTCAGCTGCACTTTTGTTTGTATTGTGGTTTTATTTTTTTCTGTTTTGTTTTTTTTTAATTATTTAGTTGTGCACATTTGTGTAATACAGCACAGCTTTGGAACTCCAATACCTTTCCTCTCTTTTAACATGCTTACTTAAAAGAAAATCAGAGGTGGATCCTTCTGAATGCATGAGCTGATTTGCTGCGCCAGCCTAGTGATACAACTAATGGAATCTAAAATGCAGCCAAATCAGACATTGCAAGGCTGTACATCAAAGAGCACATAGCAACTGACCTGTAAGGCTTTTCCATAGCTTGCCGCTGTGAGTTAACCAGGTAATACCCTAGAAATACCCTCCATTTCACAGGCTGTTGGATCTGCTTTAAATGACAGATAACTCAAATAAAGGTAAAGTGTTATGAGGTGAACATTCATGCATTCTTGGAAGAGGCAGTCCCTGGGTATTAAGTCAAGGGCCCAATGTGGGGTGGTACATTGAAAGTGAATGTGAGCTCAGATACCTTGCTGACCACCCATATGTGATTAACTGAAAGGACATACATCACTGGAAAATATTAATAGGTAGTCTTCAGGGAAAAACAGTGGAATACAGTCAGCATTAATCACATCCCTGACTCTATCTCAGGAGCCAAGAAGAGGTCAACTTTTTTCCATCAGGAACATCTTGGTACTTAAGGGGAAAACACGCATTCACACTTAAAGGTTTCTGTGGTGTAACCATAGAGATGTGTTAATGTAATAATCACACACAGCCATGTAGGGGCTTGTGCTGTTTTGTGCAAAGGGAGTTAGCAAAGTCCAAGCTTTCTCTACACAAATGCACCCTTTGGAAAGTAAAGATAAGCAAATAAGTGAGTTTTACAAAATAGTTTTTTTATTTAAAATTTAGTAAGCTTAGTTCCACAAAAGATTATTTTCTTTCTGGCCTAAATTTGTGCCAGAGTCTCCACACGGTGCAAATCAGTGTAAACAGGGCAGCTCTGGGAATTTGCACCTGCTAAGAAACCAGCCCATCACTTCCTTGAGGCTCTGACATTTTGAGGATTGTGCTACAACACACACAGCAATTCTGAAATGCCAGGGTGATTCCACTTTATCACTGTGTGATCCTGCTTAGCACAATGACAAAGCCTGGCTTCTCCATGCACATGCAGCGTACATTTCAGCATGCAAGTTTATTTTCCTACAAGGACAGTTTGCCTCCTTCTCTAATTTTGCCAGGGATAACCTCATCATATGATACTGGTTTAGGAAACTGATTTGTTTCAGGTTCTGGAGAGGATCAAAATTCACTACGCTACTCACTTCCTTTGATAACTTTGGTAATATTACTGCTGTCAGGTGCAGTGTGCAACCACAAATACGAATATTCTTAGTATCCAATGGCTTTATACTATGGTTGAGATATCATAGTCGATATTTTTATTGCTGATGTATACACATGTACTTTTATCTTACTGAGCAGGCATAGTAAAACCCAGAAGATCCTGTTATTTTCCATATTTGTAAGAAACGAGGCCACCTCTGTGAGAGCCCATCCCCAGAACAGCCCAGAGACATCTAGTAGTTAACAGCAAAGCCACAAATCACCTATAAATTCACCTAAACAAAGCCATAGCTGATCTAAGATATTGCTGGTGACAGTCCTGCTTTGAGTTGCTCACTGTGACCCCAAGCAGTCTTCTAGCAGCCAACAGGAAAAAGAAATCCTTCTCAGCTTTAAAAGAACTGGGGGCATTTGAGAAGGGGTGCAGGGAAGGAATTTAAGATTAGAAAAATTACACAAACATTTTTAACTCACCCAGGAATCTGTCCCCTTTAATCCTGAAAATGTATTTCATTTCAAGCTCTCTGACATGTTCAAAAGCAGTATTTCTTTAAAGAGTGGGAGGATAATTACCTGTCTGAGCATGAAAAAGTATTAGCTTGTTTCCATTCTGTATACCCACAGAACTCCTGTGAGTTCATTATTGCAGATACACACAGTGTCCAGCGACAATATGTTAATTTGGTTTTCTGCTCCTTAAAGCACTGTTTGTTGTTTCTTTCCCAAACTATGGCACCAGAAAACACATATTGTACTCATTGACAGGCAGTTCTCCGATCTTCTACTGCTTCCAGCTTGCAGTAGCACTATTGGCTTATATCTGTATTTCAGCACTGAATACGCATGCACTGATGAGTACTGAGCCTCACGTGTCCACAACCACACTACTAATGTCTCCAGCTTCCTTGCCCTGGCAGCTGATGCCACATGGCTCTGAAATTTGCTTGGACTATGCTCAGCCCATTAGGGTTGACAAATGAGGAAAATGTGGGCAATTTTTCAGAGACCTAGAACATGGTCTATGCAAGAGTCTGCCCAAATAATCCTCTCTACCCCTGGTTGTTATTTGCCCTCCAGAAACTCCATTAACACAAAGGAGCTGACATGAAAGGCAGAGAACAGTCAGTTCTGACTGAACTTCAATTCCTAAACACAGCCACCAGCAGTTAAGAGCAATAAGGAAAAACTTATTGAGTATCTTGTACTCCAGCAGGGAAGTAACCTTTTCCAAGCTTTATTTTCACAAAAGTGTTTGGACTCTTCAGAGTGGCACCTGAAGGACTCAAAAGCAGAGAACTTCCCTGAAACGCAGACATATTTGGGAAGTTCATCCAGTCACATTATTTCAAGAGAACAGTTTGAAAAATGAGAGTGTGGTGAGTGCTAAAGCAAAGGGGATCTTTTCAAAAAATGTCACAGCCTGGAAGAAAATATCACTATCAGAACTAGTCAAGTGTGTGTCTGTCACAACTAATAGCTCATGTCAATCCTCACTGAGTGACAAGCTTTGTGCTCAGAGGCAGGTGGAACAGCACCGGTCCAGCAGTTGCATTGATGCTCTGAGAGACTGCAGCGAGGCAGCGCACCAGCTGGGACCCTCCAGCTGGCTGGGGGGGTTCTGCACCCTAGGGGCTGTGCACAGGGAGGCACAGAAGCAGGACTGGGGTAGTCAGAGTGCTGGTAAAGGGGCAGATAAACCACCCTTGAAAATATAGGTCACAAGCCAACACTAAACTATCATTAGGAACCAGATTGTGTATTACTTGACAGCTGTAACATATGAGGCTGGAGAAGAACTCATCTGCAGGTCACTGAAGAACTTGCACTGCTGCTGTCCATAACAGCATGGATGATGTCAATGACCATAAATGTATTAATGGCACTGCAACATTGGCAATTTTTGTTTAAAAAACAAAAAAAAAAGAGAAAAAAACAACAAAAAAAAAAACCCAAGAAGACTTAACTGAAAAAGATGCAGTGGGAGAATTGTGAATTTCCTTCCTTTTCTTGGTGTAGGTCATGCCCAGTTCAAGTTACACGAATACATGTATCTTGGATCTGAAAGTCCTTTGTTGTGGTTACCGGGAAAATAGAAAGGAATGACTGTGCTGGTGATTTTTTTCCAATTATGAAATAAAAGGTAAATGACTATAAAAGATGAATGACTTGTACCGAGAATATGTGATATTTTTCCTCATTTTCCTGACTGCTGCCTCTGTAATCATATAAGTAACTGAGCTGAGGCTGCACCAGCCCTTACAATCCCTCTTCAAGGCACTTAGAAGGGATAAGAACTCTGCTTGTCTCATTTGCAGACAAACTTTGAAATTCTGAAAGTTCTTGTCTCAGAAAATCAGATTTATGAGATAAAGCAGCCATAGGGAGAATGTGAAGGATGATGAGGTTAATTGTACACTGATCGTGTTAACCATGTTTAAACTGAGGCCAGGAAACAGGGCAGTATACTTACCAGGTCTTCTTGATCAACCCCTCTAGAAAGAAAGTGGAAGGAATAGAAAAAGGTAAATCCAAAACAGGAATGTGGTGGAAAGAGTGCAGAGCAAGGTAGAAAGAGAAATACAGGTGCAAAATGGAGGAAGAGGAAATACCGTATCAAAAAGCAAGCAACAAGCTTCACGATTTCCCATGTAACAGGGATTAGTCAGTCCAGCTCGTGGTTTGTTCTTCTGTCCTTCTTAACTACACAGGATCCCTGTTCAATGAAGTAAAAAATAAGATGTGTTTCTTTATTTTAGTTGTTTTTTAAAGTTCAAATCACTTTTGAAGTGCATTAGCAAAGGCCAGCTACAGTTCTTCCTCCCCAATACACCCAGTTATCTGCACCTTACTCTCTGCCCCCAAAAATATACCATAAGAAAGAGGCATTCTAATCTCTTTGGACCATTGACTTCAATGAGCTTCAGATAGCTTGAACCATTCACTTTTGTATTCTAAAGAAACCAAGAGAAAGCATGTGAAGATCAGAGGCAGCTGAATGTCTTCATGTGTAAAATAACTTGAAAGGCAGGGCTTAACCCAGCAAAATGGAGAGAAAATTCACAGTCCACCTACTCTATCCAGCCATAGATTTGTAATTGTGTCACTTATGATAAAACTAAAAGAAAAAATGTTAAAATTACATGGAGAAGGGGGGGGGTCGTGAATCAGAACTAAAAGCCTGGAAAGAAAATGTTGGGACTTCAACTGTTCCTACTGATTTCCTTTTAAGACTGACAGCATGTGGCATTATCTTACTCTAATTTTCTCCAAAGAAATTACAATTAAAGTAATCAAAGAAGCCAAATATATCTGTATGCACAACATATCTGCATCTCTCCATCTCAGAAAACTTTCTACCTCAACTGAGCACCAGCTGGAAGACAAATTCTTGCAATAGAGCCCTTTCTGTTTAATCCTTTAATCTTCTCAACATCCTCAAACAGCAGGAGTTCTCTCTTAAACCCAACTGGAAAGTAACATCTGCACTGTTGAAAGAGAGGAAGCACCAGAAGGCAGGCCACTGAGGTCTCAGCTCCCTCTCTCCTGCTCGATAGCTTTCTCTTGAAGATGTCCGTTAAGGACAGTTTCTATTAAACAGCAATGACACAAAACCCAGGGACTGAAAAATTTTCTATTCCTGAGTAACTATGCTTCCCCATTCTTGTGCTATGGTAAAGGTGGAGGAACTTTAAGTGCCAACAAGACCTCAGAGATGAATTAACCTGCAGAGATGGATTAATCCATAAGTGTTATTATGCCCTGAAAGTTACACAATTTCCTTCCTTCAGCCATCTCTTCTTATTGATCATGTTTAGTATTTTTGACAACTTAAACTACAGTGATTTTTCTTTCTTTGATGTGTCTTGAGTGTTAGTTCTGGAGCTTTATTGTGGGTTGCAATGCCTCTTCTAGACTTGAGGTTAACCAATTTGGTAGCCTAAATTAGTTGAGGGGCTGCCTTCTAAATGCTGGGCCCCAGTATCATGGGTCTCCTGATTAACTCAGAGTTACAAAATGTAGTGAGAAGTCAGGCAGAACAATCACAATCTGGCTATGTCTTTTTGCATTCTAATATAAAGGGGGAAACATCCCTTTCTAATTAGAATCAGATGTATAATAGTATTAAAGCACAGAATTTCTGTGTATTTATATCTTATAAATCACAAATCACCCTAATCTCAGATGAGCAGATGGGTCACCAATATCACTCGCTGTCATTCTGCTCACTGTCTGAAAATCTGACTTGTGTTCTCCCCATCCTTTTTTCCTCCGTTTTTCCATTCTCAGAATGCTGCAATACAAGTATCAGTTGCAGAAAGCAGAGGTGACTGGAGCTAGTCTTAGACTAGCCTGTTTCTGAAACAGCACTCACAGCTAATTAAGGCAAGCTTTTTTTTTTTTTTACACCAATGCTCAAGAAAATTTTCACAGAAATTCTCCACGCTTCCTTCTTTAATATCACTCCAAATTTATAGTAGTAATCACTTACTGTGGAGAACAGAGGCTGACCCATGCAATAGTTTAGGGTAGAAGCTGCTTTTTTTGGAAGGAATATGAGATTGGGAGTCAAAATTGGGAGTATGCTGAAAAGGACAGGTGTACAGTGATAAGAATGCACCTTTTTGGTCTTTGACACTCTCAGTCTTCCATATGAAATCTGGTTTGTCATAGGATGCTCTGGATGTACTGTGAATTCTGATGGGGATTTAACATAAAGAATGCTCTAGTTTAGTTCTCTGGGCTCCGAATATGTGACTTATTCCATGGTTGCAGTAAAATTGGCTCACAGGCCCAGAAAATCCTGCAATCTCAGCTGGAAATATGGCTCCTCACCTGGGTGAGATCTGGCTGGCAATCACTGAGTCACTGAACTGCAAAATGACAGAAAAGATACCCAGAGATCTAGATGGCACTGCAGTAGTGGTCTGGAAGGATGGCCAGAAGACTGGGGAGCTAAACCTAAAAGCAGTCCTGGAGCCCTGTGAGCATATGTAGGGCAGAGTGCCTGTGGGTATTCTCTTTATTCAAATGATGCTGATAACAACAACCACATTCTTTAAAGAACACACTCCATTTCCCAAGTTGTGTGTGCCCAAACAGACCAGACCTTCTGAGCTCACAGAATCGTAGAATGTTTTGGGTTGGAAGTGACATCAAAGACCATCTATTAATAGTTCCAAGCCCCCTGCTATGGGCACCTTCCATTAAATCAGGCTGCTCAAAGCCCCATCCAGCTTGGTCCTCAGCACTTTCAGTGACGGGGCAGTCACAACCTCTCTGGACAACTTGTTCCAGTGCCTCACCACCCTCACAGTAAAAAATTTCTTCCTAATACCTAATCTAAATGTACCCCCTTTCAATTTAAAGCCATTACCACTTCTCCTATCATTACATGCTTTTGTAAAAAGTCTTTCTCCAGCTTTATTGTAGGACACCTTTATGTACTTGAAGGCCTGAATAAGGTCTTCTCTTCCTCATCCGGAACAAACCCAAATCTCTCATCTTGTCTTCACTGAAGAGGTGTTCCATCCATCTGATCATCTTTATGGCTCTCCTCTAGACTCACTCCAACAGATCCATGCCCTTATGTTTGGGACCTCAGAGCTGAAGACAATACTCCAAGTCTCACAAGAGCTGAGTAGAAGGGCAGAATCACCTCCCTTGACTTGCTGGTCACACCTCTTTTGATGCAGTCCAGCATACAGCTGGCGTTCTCCTCAATCCTCAGGGTTGTTTTCCATCCATTTTCCATCCAGTCTGTATTTTTGTTTGGGATTGACCCAATACAGGTGCAGAATCTTGCACTTGGCCTTGCTGAATTTCACGAAGCCTACCAAGGTCCCTCTGGACAGCATTCCTATCCTCCAGTGTGTTGACCACACTGTATACATAGAATCATAGAATCACCAGGTTGGAAGAGACCCACTGGATCATCAAGTCCAACCATTACTATCAAACACTAAACCATGCCCCCTAGCACCTCGTCCACCTGTCCCTTAAACACCTCCAGGGAAGGCGAATCAACCACCTCCCTGGGCAGCCTGTTCCAGTGCACAATCACCCTTTCTCTGAAAAAATTTTTTTCCTAATGTCCATCCTGAACCTCCCCTGGTGGAGCTTGAGGCCATTCCCTCTCATCCTGTCTCCTGTCACTTGGAAGAAGAGGCCAGCTCCCTCCTCTCTACAACTTCCTTTAAGGTAGTTCTAGAGAGCAATGAGGTCTCCCCTCGGCCTCCTCTTCTCCAAGCCAAACAACCCCAGCTCTCTCAGCTGCTCCTCATAAGGCCTGTCTGTCGGCAAACTTGCTGAGAGCACACTTAATCCCACTCTCTGTGTTCCTGACAAAGGTGTTAAACAGCACTGGTCCCAGTACCAACCCCTACGGACTGCCATTCATCACCAGTCTCCACTTGGACATGGAGTCTTTGACTGCAGCTTTCTGAGTGCAACCATCCAGTGACCATCCAGTCAGTTCCTAATATCAGGAATATTAGGATAACCACTGAGTGGTCCATCTGTCAAATACATATCTCTCTAATTTAGACACAAGGATGTACTTAAAGGAGGCCTACAGAAAAGATGGGTAAGGACTCTTTATCAAGGAGTGCAGTGTTAGGAAAGGGGGTAACTACTTTAAGCTGAAAGAACAGAGATTTAGACATTAGGAAGCATTTTTTTTATACTGTGAAGGGTGTTAAGGTACTCTGTTGCCCAGAGAAGTCATAGAAACTCCATCCCTGGAGGTGTTCAAGGTCAGGTTGGATGAGACTTTGAGCAACCTGGTCTAATGGAAAGTGTCCCTGCCCATGGCAGGGGAGTTGGAGCTACATGATCTTTGATGTTCCTTCCAACCCGAACCATTCTATGATTATATGATTCTATGACAATTTGAATGCTTTGCACATATCCAGTTAGATGACATTAGTTGTCCTTCCCTTCTCCACTACTGCTGTAACCCCATCATAGAAAGCCAACAAATTCTTCAGGCATGACTTACCCTTAGTGAAACCATGTTGGCTGTTACCGGTCACCTCCTTATTTCCACGTGACTTAACATAGTTTCCAGGAGTATCTGCTGGATGATCTTGCCTGGTACAGAGGTGAGACTGGCCAGCCTGTGTCTGTCCTCAATCTCTTCCACATGAATCCATCACACAAAAGACGCCAGAGTATCCCACACTCTTGAATCAGGTCTTAATAGAACTTTTTGCCTTTTGTCCACTGCCAACTCCATCCTTCATTTGGGAAGGCTGCACTATGCTCACCTCTTCTTATAGAAAAAGCAGTTTTCTTGATTTCATCTCCTTTCCTGAGGTTTTAGCTTCACTTGGAGGGTGGCAGCGAGAAAATTCTTATTCTTATAACCTCTGTTACATAACATACAATACACAGTACTGGGGAACAAATAAATTAGACAAGGAATACTTGGGTTCCAAGGTTGTGGTATACTTTCCTGGTTTTATGTCTGCAGTGTTTCTAATGGGGGTCTTTAGAAAGCCAGAATTAATGCAATGGCTCATGAGAAATGGAGTGCAATTACCGAAAGCTCCTGAAAGCATGCAAGGCAGGAAAATCGATCTTTGCAAACCTTGGCCTTAGTCTGAAAAGAAGTGGTTTATGATCATGATTCTTTTTGACCTGTCAGCATCACGGTAGTACATAACAAAGGCTGCTGTTGTTCTTCCCTAGAGCTGTATTGGAGACAAGAGTGGGTTAAGGGCCAGAGAACTCTGTATTACCCCCTCAGCTATCCAAATGCAAAAAGAGGTGGAATGCATGGCCGACAGGAGTTTGTAAAGTAACAGCTTAGCACTGATGTTGACACACCAGCCCAGTAAGTGACCCCGTGCTGTTGTACTCAGAAGGTCAGACACTTTCCTTCACTATATCTTAACTAGAAGGCTCTGTAGTGTAATCAGACTTCTGGTCAGCATCTTTTAATTTCTGTCCTGACCCAGATCCTGAGTCTTTGCTTCCAACTGGCATGATATTGGAAGGATTAGAGACTTCTTTGCTCTGTTGTTGGCAACTAAGTGCAAGACTCTCCAAGGAGAGGTAGGGTTGGAGGTGTTGCAAAAAAAGATAAGTCTCAGAAATGGATACTTTTACCAGGGAAATGCTAAAATGCCACTGTATAATCTGATGATGCCAGGGAGATGTAATATACTGTTCTTGGGAGCTGACAGCTCTGCTCTGCTGAGGGCTTTAATGGAATAGTGGTCAGATAGTGATGCAAGCACACACCCCGCTAGCTTCCAGTTCTCTTGATCCCATTGCTTTGATTTCCAGAATCAGTACTTTGAGGTTGAGGCTAGAAAAGAACAAGTTGTGAGAACACATTTCTTTATTTCTACCTTTCTTCTTTTTAATCAAAATCTCTCTGCAAGTGTGCTGGGGTGGGGTGGGGGGGGGGGGGGGGGTCGTTTCTACTGCAACATTATTACTGAGACCGTTTGTGACACTTTCTCATTAGCCTGCGTAATAGGAAGCCAATCTGCTGTTCAGGAAGCAGGGCTGCAAGTGATTTTCAGCTGCAGATGATGCAGCTTGGCTTTGAACTGCTTAGGCCCTGTTGTAACAGAAGCACCAGCAAAATTCATTTAATGTGCATTGACCTTTCCCTGACCTGGGAGATGGAGACAGCTACTGCTCTGTTTTTTCACCATGCCTTCTTTTATGAAGGTTTCCGTTTGGCAGACTACAAGGAGGAAAATAGTATATTCTGTCTGCAAATGGTGCAAAGTTTGTTTGGCTTCAGCTCAACTGGGGAAGGGAAGCAAACTTGTTCGGTTTTCCCCTCCTGTAACTGTCCTAAGGACACACTAACTTTTGAACCTTAAAGGGCAGTGATATGGGGTGAGGGCAAAGGAGTAATCTGCACAATGGGTGCCCCTAGGGCATTAAAAATAACCAGTCCCCTTGCCTTCTGTTCCTGCAGTAGGCTCACACCATTTGTATTCTGAGGAGACCTGTATCACACAGAATGAATCTGAGGGTAACAACAAGTTCCTGAATGTGGACAAATCCATTAAGTTTCATGCTTTGGACATAAAACTTTGAACCATCTCCTGGTCCTATGCTGATATTGCTTGTTTGTGCAGAGCCACAAGCTTTACATTTCCGTGTCCCATCACAGCAGGACTGAGATTGGGGATGTGCCATGATGTGGAAGCCCTGACCTCAAAGAAGCCTGATATATATTACACAGTAGCAGGTCAGCACTGCATAGGACCCAGTGCACCAAAACTGAGCACCCACAACACAGCCATCAATGAGGAGAAGGGGGAACATGGACAGTTGTGCAGGGTCATGAAGAAAAGATGTCTTCCTTGCCAATCAACCAGAACTCAAGGGAAGAGCTTATGAAGAAGCAGAACACAAGATAAAAGATTACTGCTCAGTCAAAAGCCTAAAACTTCATGCTTGAGTTGGTTAAGCTCTGCTGACATTACTACACAATCATAACAGCGTTCAGCTGGGCCAAACATGCCTCAAGACCTGATAGTATAGTTTTATCTCATTTGCCATTAGAAGACTGTTTTTTTATTCTATTTATTCCCACACTATCTTGTTTTATGTTTCCTTGCTCTACAGGTTACTCTGAAAGCTGAGAAAAACACACTGCAATTTCAGTTGTTTCATTGGAGGAAGGTAATTCTTTTTTCCATATCCCTCTCATCCTTTCTTGCTTCTCTGGTTTATGGATTGACGACCTACTCAGGTGGCCTTTGTTTTGACTTCTGCTATATGCCAGGGCTTGAGTGAACTTATCCAAGATGTAAATGGCCATTTGATAGAAATATCTGTGAAAAGACAGAGCAGGACAGAGACAGTGATGTCTCAGACAGCCTGCCCTGAATGCAAAAGGACTGTGCCACATCGAACTGCTCTGACATTGGTTGTCACCTTGACTGATCATGCAAGCAAGTGTTGGACTGGTGGCCACTGCAAAGGAGCTGTGAAGAAAGGTCTCACTTTTCCAAAGAGCTGGCTGTTTAGCTGCAGGGCTGTGAACTCTTCCTCTAATATATTTGCACAAACTGTGAGATTTAGAAAGGGCAAAGGTTCCATTTCAGCTACTTATTCTATGTAGAATCAGAAACCCAGAAAGAACTCACTAAATGTGTTTCTGGCAATAAATCAGTTTAAACAAGTTGCAGAGATACATGGCAAAGCCTTGCTAACTGCACAAAAAGCCCAAAAGAGGACAATAAAAGAGGCAACTGCACTTAGCTGCTGACCCTGGCACTTCTGAACCTCACCTTTCAGTACTAATGCCAGCTAGCTGCTTTTTTCTTTTTTTTTTTTAATATGTTTACATAAAGTTTATTAAAAACCAATGTTTGTACAATTAATTTCTGGGCTTAGTAGTTCTCTTATTTCTACTCCAGTGTGCAGAAAGGTCTCTTCCAATTCTGCAAGGGCTCCAAGTTTGACTAGCTCAGTAAAATCTCTGCCCTCTGTTCAGAGATCCCCTCATGGGTCCTTGCCCCAATTTGAAATCAATCTGAACACATCCTCTGACAAAATTACTACACCCGATCTCAACACACTCCCACTCCATATTTTGCTAAATTGATTATACAGCTAATTGGACACAGGGAACAAAGCAATTTAACTTACCTAGAAGATGACAGTGCTGAAATGCCCAGAGCCACTGAGAGTAGCTCTATGCAGGAGCTAATTTTTCCACCACACTTACCACGGGCAGTCATCATGCACTGCAAGTTTTAGGGCAATACTCTCCATCAGAAAAGAAACAGTGTTCGGAAGCACACTGCATCATCCCAGGACATTAATTTACTCATTCTCTACGTTTAGGTGTGCCTCAAATAGCCCTTTTCACCGCTGGGAAACCTGAAAGCCATAGCATTACAGTTCTGAAAAAAAAAAGACGCAGAGAATGGGGTGAGACTGCTGCCATTCTCTTAAGACAGTCAAAGAAAATGGGGTGAGAATGGAAAAAAAAAAAAAGAAAGACTGAGTATTTGGAGAAAACTAATCAAAGGAATAGAGAAGAAAGGCAGACAAGAGGAGAGGCCTGTCCTTCACTAGGGTTGCTCCTTCCTAGACATGTAGAGAAAAGGCATTGAACAACTTTAGGAAGGACTTTCTGGTCACCTGGCAAGAGGCTATGGAGCAAGGAAGAAGCTGAAGGCTGTTCCTGAAGTATATCCCTATGGCTTCTGAAGCCTCTTAAAGGACCTGTTTCCTCATGGTACTCAACAATGCTGGTTGCCCATGGTGTGGCAGGGAAGGGACCCCTTCTAAAAAAGTTTTAGCTTCTTGAAGGTCACCTCAAACACCTCTCTGAAGACAATAGCACAGGTAAATGTTGGTTTAGCCCAATCCACAGGTTTCTGCAGCGAGAACAGCATACTGCTCTTCTCTGTGGTACCAAGGAAGTGCTCCCTTATGGAAACAGGAAAGCCCGTATAGGCAAAATCTCTCAGCCCATCATGTGAATTGAGCCCTGATGGATGCCCAAGTCTTATTCATAGCCATTCTCCTGCAGTGGGTGCTGAGCTGTGTGTTGAGGGCAGAGGAAAGCCCTCCCTTCCCAAGTACTGCCCTAGAAAATGCAACCTGTTGTGTGTCAGCATGTGACCCCCTTTCCCAAACAAAGAACAGCTGGGAGAAAACATCTACTCCTAAATGTAGATTTATTAACACTCAGCACCAGGAAAGTCAAGGTCAAGGGTTAAAGCTCGCCTTTATCCATCACCTCTTGATATGACCTTGGTGGGGCTCTTTGTAAAGGGCAGGGACAGTTGACACCATAATGAGCTGCTCTTCCCAGGAGACGCAGCATGATGAAAATGTACAGAACATCCACCTTCATGTACCAGGGCAAGAATACAGGTTTGATTGATAATAACTTTCCCATTAAAAATGCATGGAAATTTACCTTTTAGGGACAGAGAGTAGACCCCACAGGATAAAGTCTATTCAGCAAGCTTTTAATGAAGGCAATTACATCCCCATATTTGAGGCTTTCCTTCCTCATTCTTCTCCAAAGAAAACAGGGTTACTTTATGAAGGAAAACTAGAATAAAAAATAAATTCAAAACCATTGTTATTTAACTGGGTCAATCACATTCTTATATTTGAGCAACAGTGTTTTTAATACAACTGAGGCGACGCACATTTAATATTAGCTTACAAGCAGTCATAATAGCTGCTTTTCAGGTTGACTGTTTTTTTAATTTCTGAGGAAATTAATAGGTTTGAAAGAAGCAAGGAAAATACAACTTGGGTGGTCACTGAGACCATTAATTTTAATAGGTTTGCCAATGCATTGAATCATACAAGGAAGCATTTAATGTTATTTTGTCCTGAGGAACTACTGAAACTTTTATTAATCTCTCAATCAAGACTGGATGTCACAAGTTTTGTCATTTGTTTGAACTTAAATTTAAAATACAGTGAATAATTTGTTCTTAGTGCTCTTCTCTTTTTCCTACACTCTCCCTCCTCCCCAAACACGTACAGAGAACCTGCAGCAATTTGCTCAGAATATCCTCAGATTTTACTCAGAGGATTTTTGGATTTTGCCCAGTAAATCTATATTTCTGAACTGTAACTACAGTCTCATAGAATCATAGAATCATAGAACAACCAGGTTGGAAGAGACCCACTGGATCATCAAGTCCAACCATATTCCTAACTAAGGCAATCTGAAGCACAGAAATTCACAGCAGATAAAACTTCCTTTTCTGCTCCACAGTTCCTCTGTTACTACTGATGCTGACACAGAGTCTTTATATTTATGCAGGTAAGGACAGGGGAGAAGGCCAAATCAGTCACCATTCCAGGTGTGAATGATGCCAAAAAACATTGGCATTTCATGTGGCATAACAGCACAAAGACTGCACACATAAAAGAGTTTACACCTCTGTTTGCTAACAGACCTAATCCAGCAGGATTAAATTGTTCTTATCTGTGAACATTGCATATCTTACCTTCTGCGCAGTGCAGCATCTTCTGAGGTAAATTTAGGGATGCAGATGGAGTTCAAGCATCAGCCTTAGAAAATTGAGGTGCTTTGGAGTACTCAGCTCATGATACGTTTAAAGGAGACCAGCAAGTTCAGAGCAGACACTGTAAAAAACAGCTCTTTTAAAACTGTCTCCAACTGGGGACCGGAAGATGAGGGAACAGTAGTCACTACCATTTTTTAAAACTTTGGCCTTGGTTTAAAGAGCTGAACTGAGAACGTGGTATCGTGTGAACTGTAACAGCCTCATAAACTTTAAAGCAGATCTGGATCTCCAATACATGCCACAAATGGCCAGAGATGCAGAGCCAATCACTTCTCCCTCCACTTCCAGGAGCAGCACCAGTGAGAGTAGAGGCACAAAACATCTACCACAACATGCACATGCACCTGTCCCAGGACCCAACACAGATGGTGTAAAAAAACCATTGGACAACCCAGGCAAGATTCCTGGGCCAATAGGAAATTATGCATTTCTGAATCCCTGCTGACTAAAACTGGGTAGATTCTGGCTTTCTGCTCACTCTGCTTTCCACTCTGCCCTTCTGGGAGGCAGCCACAGTAGGTCCCTGTCATGACATTGGGTTGTGTTCCCCTACAACCCCAGAAGCTGCAAGGCACTGACACAGGGGAGCTCTATTGGAACTCTGATAGGACAGGCTTTGGGTTCAAATCACATTAATCTGCAAAATCCTCTGATTTCTCCCTGGTCAACTTCTTTGTGGTTTAACAAAAGTACCTCCCTTAGACCACTCCACTCTTTCTAAATATTGCATTTAGAAGAGGAATTTCCTTACCCAGAACCAGCAGATACTCCCCCCACTTCACCCTCCTCCTCCACCCTCTACCTCATCCTCCTCCTTGCCTCCATAAAAATATTATTTAAAAACACTCCAGCAAACAGTCTTCCCTTTACCCTCCCTGCTATCTGTTTAAAAATCCTTGACTGCAAGATATTCAGTACAGAACAGTCATCAATTTTTAATTCATTTAATCTCTTGGTAACAGTGTTCTTGTGAACTGAAGGCCCCCTGAGGAAGCTTCAGAGAAACCTAAGACTAGCGTCTTTCACTGAATCCAGGGATGAGATTTTGTGGATTGTGGACTCTGTGCAACTGTGTGGGTCGATGGGGGAAAAAAATACTTAAACCTGAGAACCTTTTATCCCCAGCCAAATTGAAACACATCGTAAACTGGAGCACTGTACCGTAACACAGCACGGAGTGAGAATTCCCTGCGTCAGAGCTATTCATGATTCAGCAAACTTGGGAAGGAGCCCTCTGAGTAAACATGTGGGTTGTCTGCACTCCTGGTCCCATTGTTGCTTTTTTCCTGTTCCAAGAAGCAGAGATAACATCCTAATACACTGTCAGTAATTAAATTCTGCCTGCTTAAATGCCCTGGAATTCTCAAGAGAGGATAGTTTTTCTCCTCGAGCCTGTAAGTGTGGAAGAAGCTAATACTGTGTGTAACTGCATTATTCTCTAAAAAAGTCTTTCAGGAATGGGCAAAATGGTACTTGCATACAATGGGAATGTTAATTGCCTCTGCAGGCACTTTAGGGCAGGGAAAAAGAGGATTCTTGGTTATATTAAATCATATCATATAATGGTAGCACCCAAAGGCCCCAGTAAGAAGTGGCTTTTGTTGTACTGGAGTGTTGCACGAAAACAGGGAAAGAAGAATGCTCTGTCCCCAGTATCTATGAATTCAATGAAACAGGTTTAAAAAAAAAAAGCCTATAGCTGTAATTCTGTGACAGCTAGAAATGATGTTTTTTAAATGAACAAGAGCATTCTCATCACTGGATGAGTCCCCTTGGGAGGATTTTGGGAGGAGAAACAGGTTTGATTACACTAGGTATGGCAACAATCTCAATGCATACATACAGTCACATCACCTCTATAGCATGCAAGCAACACAAAGTGTGCATCACGCATTGCTCTGGATATCCAAAGTGACAGTCTCATGCCACTGGATTTCACAGACAAATGCAACACTAACAAGCATGACAGGAGAAAAAGCCCAAAACCTTCAGCCTCTCTTCCCACCTCCCTCAGCCCTCTTCTGTAGCAGAGATTTCTTTCCAGTGTTTCATTATCTGTAACACCTGGCAAGAGGCTCTGTAGGGATGGGCAAGACCCAGTCCTGCCTGACTTCTAGAGATTGATGGTGAACAGTTAATTCAAGCAGACTTGGTTGCAAAGAGACTGTGACTTGTTACACTAAATCACACAATGTAATTCCCCGTCTTTCCATGTGCACCTTAACATAACAGGCAGGCTAATCCTGTACCAACAGGTAGCACAAGAAGACAAGGCATTATGCTACCGAGCTAGTCAGTAAATTAATATGTTTTTCTCAGGCTTCTTAAGATTATGCATGGGGCATTTAAGGGTATGGGGGTTTTTTTTCAGAAATGATGACTAGAAAATCGTGATGCAAAATGTGGCCTCAGTGTTTAGTTCTAAAGCCCTTGTCACAACAACCTCTGGTAGAGCTGCAGCTCAGCCAGACACATGGATACTGGGACAGCTTGCATAGTTACTGTTTCTTGCAGACACTTCCCTTAGCCTGTGATGCTTTTTTCTAACCAGGTTAGTTGTCATTTGCCAGCAGCAACCCTGATTCTTTGCCTGTGAACCTCCCGCTCTGTTTCACACTATTAAGAACATTATTTTCCATTCTCCTGTCAGTGGAGAGTGCTAGTGATTAGCACTGCAATATCTGGTCCTCTTTATTGAAAATGTTAATCCTTCCTTTTTGCAGGGTTTCTTTAGCCAGGGGTGTTAATACTTGGTTAATAGAATCAGGCTGCCTTTTTCTTCATCTTTTGTGTGCATGTGTGTTAGGGAAGGATTTTTATTTTTTTTTATCTTTTGGTCAGAATTTATTACAGTCTCTCTTTTTACTCCTTTTCATTCCAGAGGGATTGCTTTGAGTTTCCTTCCATTTTTCCCTCATGATTATCTTAATGCTTTTCTGACATTTAGAACCTAGAACACTCATTGTTCTGTGTCTTGTCTGGTTTCTGCAGTCTTTAAAGGGTGCTTAAGAGTGTCTCCTTAAAGAATGCCTTACCTGTGTTCATCATCACCCCTTGACACATCAATAGGAAGAGGACTGAGAGCTGGGAGCCTTCTCTCACCTGCTGCACGATAAGGCTTTCTTTGGCATTCCACAAACTTCCCTTCAACCTGAAGACTTTGGATGGTAAATGGCATCAAAGATCACCACCCACTGCTCATAAGACATACTTCTATGGAGAAAGAAGGATGTGAAGCATGGGTGACCTATTGTAACTTCAGGATCACAGATTCTGTCCCAGTTGGAAAGGTGAGGCTGCCAAGATCCAACTGCAGACCAGAGAATGCTGCAGGATGAACTGCAAGCACTTTTGTTTTGTGTTACATTTTGTTAATGCTAATCAGGTATAGTTTGATGAAAACTCTTCTTGTTTTGATGTGAAGAGCACATATCCTATCTCCTACAAATTGCTGTTGTGATGACTTTCTTTAAAAGTCAAAGCATCACCTGGAACAGTGTAACCACCAAAGGAAGAAAAGTGCTAAGTCATCTGAAGATTTGTCTCTTCTGATTGCAGTTGTATTTTTATTCTCAAGTAAAGAGAAGCTGCTGTAGCAATGGAGCTAGGAACCAGTGGCTGTTCAGCATCTGTCTGTTGTAGGTCTGGGACTCCAAGACATTTTCAAGGTAGCCCCAGTACACAGACACTCCCCCACTGGATACAGCTTCAGCAGGCACACCTAGAGCTGGATGGAGATGTGGTAAAGGCTTGACTTCCTCCCTCTATCCAGCCAGCTGAGGAGGTCAAAAGCAACGGGAGGACACCAGGGGCCTTTCTTGCATCTTCTGCAAATAAGAGCATCAGGTTGTCAGAGTTGTCATTTTACTCCTTCCTTCTAAATTCCCATTAATATGCCTGTGTTACAAATAAGACACCCCCGCACATGAAAACGTGGGAAGGTGTTGCTCACAGAGGTGCACAGCTCCTGGGATCTGACCCACTTAGAAATACAAGCTCCCAGAGACCCCTACCCTCATCATGGCACTTCAGGCGCCTGCAGAAGATGCCATCCAGTGGCAGGAAGGTAACATTACAAGAAGAGGCAACGTAATCAGCCTTTGACACCACCACCCTTGAAAAAGTTGGATCATGACTTATCTACATGATCAAAATACTCCGGACATCTGTGGGCTGTGGTGAAAGTCTGAGTGACATCCATCTCTTACTGTGTTAATTGGACAGCTTTTTTTTTTTCCTCCAGTCTTTTGTTTGCAGGGAATAAATAAAGAGGGATTAGTTACATTTATCTCTGTTTTCCTAAGTCTTAGCAGAATAACTGCTCTGTGTTATTAAGTAATTTGACTATCCTGGACCAAATTGATAGTAAATTACCCGTGTAAGGTAAGGCATTAGTTATGAGATCCCATTGCACTTTAAAAAATAGATTACATGGATCTGGGATTCATTGATTTTTATTTATTTTTTGGCAGGAACAACTGGGTATAATGGTCTTATGAAGGTGAAAATGCAATATGCTTTGACAAGCTGTCTTTGTCTAGTGGCATCACTTGGCTATATGTCTGTCTTCTCCACAAAGGCTTTCCCTTGAGCCAACAGCATAGTAAGTCTTTTCATTCACAGCTTTGCCTTGGCCAGTGTCAAACATGCACTGGTGAGATATATTTAGGTAACCTTTGCTGAGCAATATCATCCTGGATTTGCTCTTTGTTATCCAGTTAACTGATATGTAAATAATTCACACTCTTTGAAGATCCAGCTTAGCTGGTTTTCTGTCTCTCAAATTACTAATCCATTTACCCTTCTCTTAAAATCTGTTTCTAGTGAGGTTTTCCATATGATTGTCCCTATGGATTGATGAGTTTCTCTTCAGGAACCATGAAGCATTGATGTTCAGAGACAACCTAATACCATGTTGTCTTAAAACAGATTCTCTCATCCAAGATACAGATACCATTTCATTGACCTACTTTGAAGGTACTTTATTGAGCATTCTGGACCCTTCCAGATTCCCGAGGAATAAATTTTCTTTACAACAGAGACTGAATACTCCACCTTAAAATTCACTAATCTTTTTTAACCGTTAGGGTTTTAGGTATGTATTAATTTAGTATAATCACATAACTAAACATACACACAATTCAACCAGCAGAAGGCTTGGAATCATGTCCACAGCTCCTGACTAATGGCAAAGAGAAAAAAAAATCTTCCAAAGAAACACTGATGCATTTGCCAAGAGGCCTGGCCAGAATTTGTTACAGCCAACCACTGTGCTCTAGAAAGTGCAATATCAAGACTAGGTTGTCAAAACTGAAAGGCATCAACTAATTGTAATTAAAGGGTGAATTTTTTTGTCTTCCCCTAGGAGCCAGCTCTCAGGGTGGAAAAGGAAACTCTTTCACTAAGCCCCATTGTGTGGCTTTGTCTTCCAAAAACACTGGGTAAAATAAGCAGAGAAGATTCAATAACTACATCTCGGAGAAACCTGGGATACAGCCAAGAGTCGTGATCTGGACAGTGCCAAGATGACAGGCAGCACAGAGAGGAGGGGCTGCTTCCAAAAGAAGTTTCGTAGGGATTTTATCCCTGCCAAACACTCCTCCCAACCCTGTAAGTAAACTATGACAGCTGTATCATTTTTAGTATATGCAGACCCTTTGTTTTAAGCAATTAGAGCGTGGTTGTGATGTATCTATTTTTTGAGGAAACCTAAGTGCATTTCCTCAGAAAAGTAAGCCGTACACAAGGACAGGTGGCAATGCAAAGACAGTATTTTGGGCATTCTAGGTGGGCATGGGGCAGCCCATCCCTGTAGACATGTAGACTAAACTGCTAAAGACCAGTCCTTCTCACCACTTCTCTTCTCCTCCCTTCTCTGCTTGCATTTGGATGTGTGTCTGGCTTCTTCCCTCAAGCCAGCTCTGACCCTCGGTCTGCCCTTGGCGAAAAGATTCAGCTCATTAAACTGGCTAAAAGTTAAATAGCAACACATTTGAGGGGGAAAGGGTAGCATATACCCCTCAGGGATAAGGAGAGTGGGCTCCAGAGGCATTTTTTCAGGTTGTGAGAGCAGCAAGCCTTGACCAATCCCCCGCTTCTGATGGAACAAGAAGGGACAAGCAATCGGGACCCTTGCATGGACTGACTTTCCTGAGGTTATGTGCCCTCTCTCCCTGCATTCTGGGTGGCGGCTAGAAGTCACCAAGGAAAATTCATCTACCCCTCACATACTAGACAGACTACCTTCAGCATGAATGCACCTCCTCTCTCATCCATCTCCCATGTGCATCATTGCTTCTCCTTACATCCTGCCAAAAGTCCATCAACAGCTGGACTTAGTTGGCTGCTAAGTTTCCACCTTTGCCTGAATAGCCCAAGTTTTATTCCCACTGAGATATATGTGAGCATTTCTTATGTGTTGCTTATTTTAGGAGTTTCTGTAACGCTGGCCTTGCCCTTGTCAAAACCACAGAACAGAATACTAGATATATCATCCTTTCACATCAAAGGGAGCTCAAACTTAGTTGACTTTCTTTCTTCTCTGCCATGGGGAGTTGCAAAACTTGTTTCTTCAGTAGCCCAGTCATTGCCCCTTTGTTCTGTTTGTACAAAGCAAAACAAAAAGAATCCAGAAGAAGAAAAACCACCACATTAAAATATTTTCATATTCTTATGAGAAACAACAACCGTGTCAGAAACCTTTTGCTTTTTCCCTTGGGACCTGCTTTTTGTGTAGGCTCTTTTTAAAACAATATAGGAAAATAAAAAGCCCTCACTTCATTTCCCTTTTAAATTGGAATTGGGGGAGAATCATGCATCATAAAAGAGAAGTTCATTTTCATAAATGGTCTCTTACAACCAGCAGCATGGCAACTTCAAGCTGACACAGTCCCTTCAGGTCTTTGGGTCTTGGCCAGTTCACTGGAGATTAAAAAAAAAAAAAAAAAAGCCAAACATGTTTGGACTCCTTCCAACAGCTTTTCTAAGTGACTGCTCCTGCTGTTTTGTGCCTGCTGCCCCATGCTTGACTGGAGAGCACGGATACCCCATGAACTGCTCATCTGCTCCTCAGCCCTGTGTACTCAGCCGGGCATCGTGACAGTGTTTCCTGAGCACTGTGCAATGCTCTGCTCTCCTGTGTGCAGGCTTGCCCTGGCACCACACGTTGACTGCCTCCCCAGTGCACAAGCTGACATGGCAATGGCTCTGTACTCAGATGTAGATCCTCTGTACATTGCTCCTTTCATCTCTGAATCTAGCCAGTTGTTCCCCTCAGCCAGTGGTCATCACTGCTGGCGGAGGTTTACCCTCTGCTCCCTTCACGTGGGGAGAGGATGACCATCACACACAGCACAGTGTTATTATGAGCTTGAGCATAAATACAGATTACATGAGTCAAAAACATTTAAAACACCTTGCTGTTTGTCTTATCATATAGACTTTCTTTCCTTGGCTGCCTGAAAGCCTCACGAAGCAAAGCAGTTAGGCTTTATTTAGTCCCTGTATGTCCATAATTGCACTGGAAAGCTCCTAAGCTGGGAAGATGCTGTAGAGCAATTCTTTCCCTCCAGACCCCTAACCCAGGTCTCTTGACCTCATTATCAGTAGAACAGAGGCTATCTGTAACAGATTTCTCTTACATCTGACTGCTGACTGTGTGGAAACTCTTGCTGTAATACTTTCTCCTCATTCAATTTTTAATAGATTTGGAGGCAATTCTGCCTTATTCAGATATAAATCATCATTTCTTCTGAAATCCTGGAGTGTTTGAGGACAGCTTTTAATTTGGAGGGCTGCAGAGAGCACTGGCTCTCTCCTTGTTCTGAGTTTTCAGCTGATGCAGGGCACAGGGACAAATGAAATACATAAACACTGAGTTATATGTTTGCTGACTGAGCCTCTCTCCTATTTAAAGACAGTTCCATCTTTGCAAAGGTTTTGCTCTTGACAGAGATGCTTTATGCTACTGGCTTAAATGAGTATTTATTACAATAGTTGTAATTGTCAGTCACCTGTATGTACTGAGCACTGTGGACATGTGGAGAAAGGAGGCAATTGACTGAATTCTTGGTGGAAGATTAAATACATGCAGTCTCCTAAAAGCAGAAAACCTCATTTAGTTCTTTGTCTTTCCTTACATGGCAGCACCCATTCTGTTTTACATGGTGCTAACAAGACACTTAAAGATTTCCTGGACATAATAACCCCTTTTACCTTGGCAGCTCTGCAAGAACAGCTTTCTCCAAAATCTCTCTGATCAATTGAGTTCTCCAAGTCTTTCGATTAACAAATACAACAATAGCTTCCAGTATTTTCCCGGAAGTGATACCAAATTAATGGGTTTGTAGTATCTTGGTGGATCTTTCAGACTTTCATTGTCTTACTAGGCACATTGTGGCCTGCTGGGAGAAATGTACTGCATTGATAAAGATGTTGCATGGGGTTCATTTCATGTCCCGCTTTCCTTTTGCATTCTTGGACTCAAGCATGTCAAAAAGTTACAACAAACATGGGTAAGATTAAAAAGATCAAAGTCCTTCAATACAGACACATTTCACTTTGTAAGTAATCCAGTGTCTTACATGTCCTATGAAGTCAATGTATGCCATTCCAAATCCTGCATTTAAGATCTTGGCTCAAATTCAAAAGAATCCATTCTTAAGATATATTGGGGTGCTTAATTTTATGTGAAAATAAAATGTTGGTAAGAGTAATTTAAGGACCCAGAAAATCTAACTTCACACCTTTGTTAAATGTTTCAAAACAAAACAATATATGACATCATTACATTTTTAAGCAGTGATATTTTGAGCACACAATTGTTTTCTGAATAATTTTTCTTCTGTCATATGTTTACAGTCACTGTCTCTAAACAACAGACTTTTCTTAGAAAGAACAGCTACAATTTTTTGTCCTTTTTCTAAACACTTCCAGCTCCATTGCTGCACAGTACTAGAAATCATTTCTTTTCCAGGTATTTTAATAAATCCCAGAGATAACTAACAGTTGCAACCCATTGTACATAAAAAATCCTGATACTTCCCTTTCTGCACTCTTCTTTTGGCCATCAGTCCTGCTGCATGTATGACAGAGTTCATCTCATCTCCCTTCAGAGAGATGCCTCAATGAGTCAGAACACGAAGAAATCCCCCTCAGACAAAAGTTTCTTTCACAGAATCTATGTTCAGACTGCTAATATTTTCTGGCTCATTTAATTTATGTGCCCTATTTAACTGCTCCTCTGGCAAGGGCAGTACATCTGGCCTTAGGCTTCCCTCCAGGACAGACATTGATTGTTGGGCTGGAGACGTCCTCTAGAACTTGGGGGTTCTAAAACCACCTTCTTCGGCATCAGGTCCTTGCACATGCTGGGCAGAAAAGCCCTGCACATCTTCTTGTGGCACTGAGCCATTGCATAGCCAGGAATACAACCACAACAGAGTGAAAAAGAAGGGCATGCAGGAGATACTTTTGTCAGCCTAATTGTTGAATTACCAGCATGGGAGGGGAGAGAGACAATGTCCTGGGCTGTTTCTGTTTGTTTCCTTTTTGAAAACAGTCTAATACATACACAGGAACACAGCAACTAGCACTCTAGTTCAGGTCCTTGGCAAGGATGTCACCTGTTCAAGACAGTCCTAGAGAAGATAGGAGCTATAATTCATGATATGTGTTTGGCTTTGTATGACAATTATGCATTCAAAGGTTATAAACCCTGATTTTAACACTGCTGTTCTCCATTATTCTTCTCTTAGCAGTCGGTTACTTCGTTCTCCCTAAACCATTTGACTGGAGAAAATAGGGATTTGAAGCACACTGTTATAGTTGCAGGAAGCATATTTGAGGTAAATGTCTGATCACCTTTCTTTGTTTCTGGAAACTGGTATCACAGATAAATCTCAGAACTTCTTGATCTTGTTATCAGAAGTTTCTTTCTTTATTTTCTTTTACTTTCTAAAGGCTTTTTCTCCTGGTCTTTTTCTCCTGGTCTTACCCCATCAGTGCTTCATACACAAATGCACCTTCCCTCCACCTCTAAAGGTGAAAGTAACTCTTGCTGGACTGGAATTCCAGGGGATTCTTATCACTTTATCTAATAGAGAGCAGTTGGATAAATGTTGCTTCATGTCCTGGAAGATGCCCTGAAACTCTTCTCTCTAGTTTTGATCCCCAGATTTTCCAGTAATGCTATCTCTTGAAAGGGACTCAACATTTGACACATTTTACCTCCAATGACTACCATCAGTACATCTTTTACAGTTTATAGCTTACTCTTACCCTAATTTCAAATAAACCCTTGGTGTACATAAAATTCATCCTCTTCCTGACAGTGCTTTTGAGAATTTCCCTCTGCCAAAACCACCACCACAGGCAGCCCATGTTCCTATCCCCAGCAGGCTAATTAGGCCACTCCCAACTCAGTCCTTGTTTTCAAGTCAGCCTATTCAGCAACTCCTCCATCATTCTTAAGAAGAACACCACTGAGCCAGTGGACTTGATGTCGTTCTTTGGCAACATCTTTTACATTCACTCTTGGGCAGTGACAGTGTTAGGCAATCGCTGTCACAGCCAGAACAACGTCTGGCACCGCTGCAGAGCAGCATCAATCCAGGCAGTTGAGATTCAGAAGGGATGCTACCAGGGCAAGAAACGACCATCAGTCTCTCTAGCAATATATATATATATTTGTCTTCGTTTTGTTGCATTTCACTGTGCAGAAAACTGGATTTTGCTTCTGACACCAGAGCAAAAGAAAAGAGATTCAACAGAAACTTCTCTTTCCTCACATATGAGAAGAAGGAGAAAGGAAATGGTGAAGCAAAAAGAGACCCCACTGAAGGCAACAAAATGCTCTTTCTGTTGTGATGACTGCTGATGCCTGCATGTTCTGGCAAGACAGTAAAATTGTTGCAGCTCTTGGATACTTCTTTTTAGTCACTGGCTATTATCATGCCTTGTGCTTTTTCTATATTTCAGGCAGCTTCATGATTTGGTTTTATGGTCTCTGTGTTTGCGAGTTGGGTTTTTTTCTGCCTTCAGACTTTCTATTTTTATTCTTATTTTCTTATCAAGGGTTAACTAGCTTTATAGTAGGCCTTCTTTTTCTCCCACTCTCACTATCTTGGAAATTTAAAGGATGTTTTTTGTTACAGATCACAGCCTGCTGTTTTACCAGCTCCAAGACTGCAAGGTTGACTCAGAAACCTTAGATCGATTGCAAACTATGCTAGGTCTTCACCTTCTCTTTACACTATTAGTTTAAAAACATACTGCTCATTTCAAGGGCAGTACAACATATTTCAAGTATCTCTGAGAGTTTCATAGATAACTACCTCTGTCTGAGTGGATAGAAAATGATTAAAAACATTTCCAGAATCACCTATTGTCAAAAATAAAGCTGCCTACTGTCATCTTTTTCCTTTGTAGAGACAACCTGAAGGTGACTTTATATTTTCCTCACTTAGCCACCATTTTTCTCCAAAACTCACCACTGGCAGCACTTCTCTCTGCCTTGTAATTCCAGAAGTGCTGGTCTCATATAGCTTACCTGTGGTGTTGTGTGCTGGCTGGCTGGCACTCAGACACGGAGCATTCCACGGGCAGGCTCCCTCTACCATCTCATGCCCTAGTTGGCCAGCATGAACATAGCTTGAGAGTCTGAAATACATCACAGCTTGTTCCAGATGGTTCTTGGCAGTGCCCCTCATAGTGATTGTCTCTTCTTGCCTTCTGTGATCAATTTACTGGTCAGATTAATTACGTGCTGTCACCTCCAGATGTGCTTTTTTGGTATTGACCTCTAGGCCAGCACTTGGGTATTAGCATTCAGAATTACATCACTGTAAGGGAAGTTGGCTTTCTGTCGTGGAGCAAGTTGGCTGATCCATGACAGTGAAGATATTCTTGGAGAAGATGATCAGACCTTGTGGAGCTTCTGTCTTGTCATTCCAAAGCTGCTGACTGTCTTCTTGCATCTGAGTTTTGCTGTTAAAGATTTCATGTTGTTTTTTTTCCTTGTCCATACTCTTTAATCCAAGGGATGGAGTTTGTCCATTGACCCCAGCTTCAATCACATTGTTAGCCTGTCTTCAAGAGTTTGTGAAATGGAAAACCCAAGCAGACATCTGTGCTTATGCCACAAATGCAAACTCAAAATGGATTTCACCCAGCATGTTTCGCTCAGTATGAAGTGACACTCTCTTGTATTGGAACTGAGGCACTGTCCAATCAAGAGGAGAAAGTTGTAAGTACATGTTTCTTTCAGTAGAGAAAATTGAGACTACTTAGCTCATTAACAATTAAAAGTATACACATATTTCACAATGCTGCATACTCTGTCCCCAGCAGAGACAGGACTGGGATAATGTTAGTAGGCTGGGGAGAACAAAATAGAAATTTTGGAGCATTACAGCAGTCTTCCTAAGTAAGAATCAGACTTTCAAGTATCAGCTTTCCCCCTGCTCAAAATATCAAAATATTTGGTCTTGAAATAGGCAGCAGCTACACTGGGTCATAAAATGAAGGCTGTGTCCTGGAAGTATGCCTCTGAACAGAGTGCTCTGCTAGATGTTAAGCTCCCCACAACCAAGGTCCTACCATAGGTTTTGTCCTGTTCTGGATCCCAAATGGCAGCAGAGGCTGGTCGATAAATTACCAAGGAGGCTGACGTGATGCACATTGTCACAGAGTGATGGAAAGCCTCTGTCTTCAGCTGAAAATGCATGAGAAGCAGGTTTGCCTGCCACCCAGAACAGAACTGAGAGCCATCTGCATGACATGTATGTCCAGCCCAAGTGATTTGCCACACTACTAAGATAGAGAAGTGGTACATCAGCTCAATAGACTTCTGAAGAGAAGAACCCAAAACATTTGGGTTCAATAAACTCGATCAATTGTAATGGGACTTCTACACAAAACACTCACTGAAACACCTTTTGAGAATGATTGTATAGCTGGCTTAACACCAAAATTTCTGGATATTCACTTGCATAACTTTATTGCTATTTCGGGTAGATGCAGCAGCAGAAAGGTCTTACGTAGGTGTGTTTCAGGTTTATACTACTTCTTCAAGTCCCAGCTGTTGAGGAAGTCAGAGAACTTCCGAATGCAATTACATAACAAGTTCAGGTGGCAACTACCAGCAAAGTGAATGAAAAAATCCCATACCCCCATGTATACTTTGCTAAGCACTGTAATATGTCACCTCCTCATGTAAATTTCTGGTGTTGTCAAGTCTCATCTATAGGAAAAGTACAGTTGTAAAAGTACCACAGCTTCATCTAATAAGCTACTATTGTGTTTTCAATGAACTCCGGTATCATCAGGAAGCATTTTTCAAATGTGCCATGGAAAATTAATTTCTTGTAATATTCCTTAATTGGATTGCATTTTAATCGACTATTTAACCAATAATGCAAGATACTTATATTTGGGGATTTTTTGTCGCAAAAACAACTCCTCCTCACAAATCCTACTTTTTCATAGCCATGAGTCCTGACATCATAGCCATTTCCAGAGAAAGACGTTTACCTCACAATCTTTGTTGCGTTATCAAACAGAAGCAGCTGGGTAATGTGGGTGAATAATCCTGTTCTGTATATTCAGCAATAACAAAATGAATACTGAAAATTACCAGCAAACGAAATAGCTACTTCTATAAATACATCCTTTTCAAAAGTTCACCCTATTTTAAAAGCCACTTGTTAAACGCTATTTAGTATATGTATAAAGACTGATGGATGAAAATCAAAGTCCTTGAAGCACACACAGAAAAAACTACATCATAGCTAAGGATAATGGAAACTTCCCTATGAGTTTGCCTCGTTATCTGTATGATTTTTTTTTCCATCAGCCATAAAATGGTGTTTTGTTTTCTATCTGCCTGAGCACTTTGGTTTAAAAAAAATGCAAACAAATGTCTTTTACATCAGTTACTGTAGCACTTTCCACCACTGCCTTTTATTCCCCTCTTTGTTGAGAGTCTACATTAAATCCCTGCTCAGATTCAGTGCCACCTATTTTCTCTACAACAAATGGGAACCAGTAGACAAGCGATAAGCAGTGAGCAATGAGCACAGAAATCTTTTCTGGAGAATCAAGAAAGCCTATTTAATCATAATCAGTGGAAAAAAGATGTAAGGTAGAGTGGGAAAATACCTTAACAATTTCAAACCAACCAAATGTAAAGAAGGTACAAGTGAGCACAATGCTTTGAAAGGAAAAAAAAATTCTTTTTTTACACCATGATCTTTGTTGTTTTGAGTACTCAACATGATGGCCTGTTATGACTGACAACACCACTGTTAACAAAAGAAGAGAGCCCACTCATTCTTAGAAAAGATAACCTGCCCTACAAGTGGAAATACTTAGTGCTACTGAGACATGTCCTGTCTTTGTGCTTAGATTATGAGGCAATTTATTCTGGGAATTAAGGCATACCACGCATATTGGATGCAAAATCCAAGCCAATGATTTGTCACTGAAGGCAAATCTGTCTCCGTATGGAAGGAAAATGTGCACCAAGTAGCACTGAAAGCTCTGGAGGAGATTTTGGATAATAGAGCTATTCCCTTTCCTTCATATTGAAACAAGTGAATTTCCATTCACTTTTCCCCCTTTCTCTCTTTTCCCCCGATCTCTCTTGCAAATATCAGAAATCATTACTAAAGCCCAGCTATTACATCCCCTATGTTTAAAAGCCCGTTTTCTTCTTTGTGTGAAAAAAATGCTGAATGCATCACATTTGCTGCTGAACAAATGCACTTGCCAGTTCTCTTAAATGCCAGCACAATTGCGTTAGCTGTGTTAATAAGGGGGGTTGGTAATCTGAACAGCCTTATTTTTGTCCTTAGTGTTCACCCCAAAAGGAAATGTGTTTCTTACTAATAATAGTGTATTTGACAGAAAATACCAAGTACATGCAACTCTTCCCCTTCGTTTGCCAAAATGGATAATTCACATCCAGGTTTAAAAAAGTAAAACAAAACAAACAGAAAAACACCCCAAGTAAATAAATTAACCCTTGCCCTCCTACCAGCAATCCTTCTAAACCTGAAGCTTGAATCTAAATTATTTCACCAGTTACCAAAGGGCGAGTTAAAAGGAAGAAAATCTTATGTTTATATTCCCTGAGGACTATGTAAGAAGCCATCTTGTCTGTCACATCTTTTATTCAGCCAACCGTTAAGTGCACCCTGCCAGTGTAAACCAGACCTGTGGAGGAAACTGCTTATTCACACCCAAATTTATTTCTAGCCATCTAATTTTTTGTAGTGCCCAATATGATTCTGACAAGCTCAAACAGTCAACAGTCATAAATCCTCTTTCCTCCTACTTCCCCCGAGAATTGTGTAACTGGGTTTGAAACCAGGGAGGCTTAATTGAAATTAATTCATAAATGTTGCAAGTTTTTGTTTGGTTTGGTTTGGCTCCTGATTTCTGAAGCTAGATGTACTCACAGATGCACTTCCAGAGTTTTCTGTAACTGCAATGACAAGGAATGACATTCTTTACACCCCCTTATTTCTGACTGGAGCTGTAGATGGAAAATAAAAGTCATTCAGTATCATACAACTCCAGATGAAACTAAGATCTGGCAATGCTGCTGCCCTGGTAGTTCAAGCCCAGCATGCTTAAACCACAAAACCCCAGCATACAGCCTTCCAAGGTGCTGTAAGTGAATGCCACAACTAATTAAAGGGAACAAAATGATCCAAGATAATTGGATGAGGGCATATGTCTGCATCTCATTAACAACTTGTGCTGTATTAACAACTAACTCTCAGAGAAAAGTCTTCTGCTGAAAGTTTAATGTATAGCATTCCCTTTGCTGATTAACCAGCCCTTTCTTTCACCAACTGGGCACACTGCACTCCACCAGAAAGCAGCAGAAAGACCCTGTGCCTGGGCTGCCAAATCCACTGTCAGTTGCAAGGTGTTCACTGTTAACAAAGAGTCAGTTCTTATAGGCTGGGATGTGGACCCATGGATGGCCCGGCTAGGGGACACATGGCCAGGCGGAGCAGGGCTGTGAGGACCTGGAGACCAGCCCTGCTGGTGCGTTGTTGGGGTCTGACATGGGGTCTTGGGCCATGGATGGTGGGGTGAGCCCCAGTGGATGGGCAAGGACAGTCAGGGATGGCAGTGCCCTCGGGACTGGGACAGTTTGGAATAGTCAGTGGAACTTGGCTCAAGAAAAGGCTCTTTTCCATGCAGTAGAAAGTATATAGATATGTTTCAGAGTTTTACCATGCACACTCAGATGTATAAAGCCTCCTCCTCTCCCCCAATATCTATAGATATGTCTGTGTGAAAGATAAATTACTTGCTGAATTTAAAAGTGACCAAGGGCTTCCAACAAGTACAACAGATCCCCACTGTTTGCTACGGGAAACTCATTTTGTGTCTTTAACCCACCCTCCTGGCCACAGCATCACAAGAAGAAAGTGTAGTCCTTTACTCTGAGTATTCTCCATGGAGGAAGGGCTGCTAGCATTCCTGAGACTCTGGTTGAATCCATCTAATATCAAGCAGTAACTTAGCAGCCAGGTCTTGAAAATCCATTTTTTTGACAACCTAGGACCTGAAAACAGGTTTTCCCTTTCCTCCTCCTCTGCACTCTTTGGAGACCACCCTGCTCCCCCAGATCAGGCATCCCCTGTTAAAAGATGCTCATAAGCACTAAGCATCAATCAGAAGTCTACTCACCACATACAGGACTTTACTACATAAGGTTCATGGTTAGGCCCAGGACCATTTCTCAGGTCCCTTCTGTCTGGCAGCAGGACACCAAATCCAAACTATTTCTCTCAAAGGCTCATTTTGTTTGTACAGCAGGACCCCAAATGCTGACCACAGCACAGGTCTGAAGCCTTTCTAGTCTCTGGTTCCTATGATATGTTTATTCCCCGTAGAAATGCTCTTTTCTAGTTTAATCCTCTTGGAAGAACGCACCAAAGTGAAGTAAGGACTAAAGACTTAATAAACAAAACTTTTTCCCTTGTCGCATTAATCTTCAATAGTAGAAAGCACTGCCAACCAGGACTGGGAGAAGAGCTGATATGAGTCCTTTCTCCTCTCCCTGTTTGGACACGGTTCATCCAGGCAGTGCTGAGGCCTTCTTTCTCTTCAGGTCACGTCAAAAACACTTACCTGTGATTTACTAGGGACAATTTCTTTTAAAATTGCCCTTGTTCTACATCAGCCTTGCAAAGAAAGGATCTCCAGGCTGTCTTAGCTTGACACAGTTGGATCTACTCACCTACAGAGTTGGAATGGCCTCTAGCAAATGTTCAAAGGCAATGACCTGTGATGGCACAGTCACTCTGAGATCTCTTTGGGGGATCCTGCACCTTAATTTGAGTATAAACTGGCCAGAATAAACTGACAACATCCAGGTTGGCTTAGGACCCAGACAGAGGCAGCCTTGCAAACTAAGTGGTTCTATCAAAATGGCATTCACTGTCTCACAGACAAGTATCTCCTACCTGTCACAAATGGACTGTTCTATTTATTCACCCTTCAGTGAGCTCGAAGCATTAGCAGAAACACAGGCTGATCTCCACAGCTGACTGGATTTTGGGGGAGGTGTTGAGGATCTGGGATCTACAGAGCTAGATGTACGCCTACAGGCTTCTGCACAGTGTTAACAGCCCTTCCATCAAAGAGCATGGAGCACCAAAATCCTGCAGCAAAAAAAAATGCTCTTCTCTCATATGTGTTTGGAAAGAAAAGCTAGCACAGTTGATAGCTTTCTGGGTGTCCATCTTACACTGCACTGGTGCATGAATACTTCCCGTAGCTGGGTACCAGTGAGACAAGTTTACAGCCTCATTTGGCCTCATTTACCCATTTTTACAGTTGATGGAAGAAGCAAACACTTTTAAGCCATTCCTAAAAAATGATACACAGGTAAAGTACCTGAACGTTAGGGTCATTCCTAGCCTTGTTAGTCTTACAGTCATTCCCAGCTCATGTAAAATTCTAACTAGTCTAATAATTTTAATTGTCAAGTAAAAAAATGCAGTATTCACAGCCACCGTATTCAAGACTGAGAGTCTGAAATGGGCAAAGTGATAAGAAACAAAAACAATGAAAAAAGAGAAGCAAAATTAAAGCTCTATATGTCTCTCTTTTTTCAGTTTCTGAGGGGTTTTTTTAGACTCTCTTTCATCATCTTCCCCTTTCAAAGACTAGTCTATTTTCTGATGCATTTTAAAGACATTTGTCCAATGTGAAGTAGTGAGTAGTGGCGTGGCTCCCTGGGCAGATAGCTGTCAGCAGACCCAAAAATCTGCCATGCAAACCAGAGCCCACATGAAAACTTGCCACATGTCTTGGGAAGCTGTCTCAGGGAGCAGCTATTTTCTCAGAGGAATGTTTCCTCCTTTCCCCTTTTTCTTTCATCATCCATATTTTTATGGGAGCCCTTTTAGCACAGTACTTATTTCTGACTCATACAAATCAGCTCCAAAGCTTGGGTAATGCCAAAAATGGGCTATTCATATTCATTCACGCTCTTGTATGCATCTCGTTCTCTCATAAAATGGAACATGTGTCTGATGAGCTTATTTACTTTCTAAATGTGTGGGTAGGAAGGATAGAGAGCGTGCAAGGTCTAATGGTAGTAGCACTGGAATAACATCAATAAGGCATCTGCAAATAGAAACCTCCCAGTTTGCCTGACCTCTGCCGAGCCCTGTGCAGTCCAGTTATAATGGTGTGTAAGAAAGTCTTTGGTGTAGATTTTATTGTTATGCCCTTTACAATACACAGACCCATGTTCCATTGGTTAATTCCCAAAATAACAATACCGCTTGGTTCAGAGATGACTCATTCATAAGATGCCACTTGACTGGTAGCTGTTCACTTCTACAGGGAAGAAAATGGTTAAGGTCATCACCCGTGCTGTCAAGTAGAGTCCCAGACCCTTAAAGAACTCCTTGAGTACCCTAGTCTGCAGCAAACCGAGTCCACTGTGACTCATTCTGCACACAAATCTCACAGTCAGCTCCACTACCACAGCCCTGCTGGCTAATGCAATACAGAAAATGCTCGGAGAGCAAGTGTTTCGTGTGCACGTGACATACAACGCCCCCGACACTGACAGACTAGTCCAGCTCAGAAGAGCAGTGCCCACTTCACTGGATTACAGCCAGGAGAGGGTCCCCTTTTTAAGAACCCACGCACAAAGGGAAGATGCTCCCCATCCAGTTGCCTCACCTCAGGACCACACACCTCAGCAGTGACCCTCCTCTTTTCTTCTGCTCTGCCTGCCCATGCGACAGGGTACAGTGCTTTGAACTGCTACTGATGCCGAAGAAGGTGGTACCTGGGAAATACGTCTAGCTGTCTTGGTCTGTCAGTGGGGAGAACCACTTCCTCTGCGGGAAGCTGAATAGCAGCATGCATTAGATTGCTCCATGAAATGGCAAACTGTCTTCCTTCTGGTCCTTTCATCTGTTCACTTTTCCTTTTTTCCACTGAAGTGACAGCATTATATACAATTCTGATTGGTTTTCTTTTTTTTTTCTTGTTTGTTTTGAAGAAGGGGAAAGTCAAACTAGACAAATTTTCCCTCCTCCCTTCCTTTCTCTTGTTTTCCTCTCCCTTTCCTCGGATATAGGTTAAAAAAGAAGAATTTCTCAATCCTAGCTGAAGATTAGGTGACCAAAAAGGATCTAAAAGTCTCCAGCAACCTGCTCACATGCTACAACATGATTGTTAAAGTCAGGCACTATAAAACACGCAGACAGGCTGTTATATATATATCTTCTGTGGCTTTCATGTCTCATAAACCTCTTGGTATTAATAACATTTTCTAAACCATCCTTGAAGTTTATTTCTACATACCAGGAAAAACACTGTTATTTACCAAAGCTTTGATATCAACTATTGCATTTATATAAATCATCTTCTCCTTGCTTAAGCCAGTAAGGATTCCAGAACTAAAACATCAGGTGGCATCACAGACCTCTCTTCCCTTGGTATAATATCAAAATGTGCATGTGCAGTAGTGGTTAACTGATCAGTTCTCAAACCTTTCTCTGAAACCTCTCTTTGGCCATAAGCAAGCATCCTAGATAAGTCAATGTCTACCAAGATATCACAGCAGAAAATCATAGAATCATAGTATGATTTGGATGGGAAGGGACCAGTTCCAACCCTCCTGCAGGGACACTTACCATTAGATCAGGCTGCTCAAAGCCTCATCCAACCTGGCCTTGAACACTTCCAGGCATGGGTCTTCCACAGCCTTTCTAGGCATCCTCTGCCAGTGCCTCACCACCCTAATGTAAAAAAAATTTCTTCCTAATATCCAACTTAAATCTCCCCTCTTTCTGCTTAATCCACTACCCCTTATCCTATATCACTCCCTGATAAAAGAGCCCCTCCCCAGCTTTCCTATAGCCCCCTTTAGGTACTGGAAGGCTGCTATAAGGTCCCCCCAAGAGCCTTCTTTCCTCTAGACTAAACAAGTCCAACTGTCTCAGCCTGTCCTTGTATGGGAGGTGCTCCAGCCCTCTGATCATCTTCATGGCCCTCCTCTGAACTTGTTCTAGCAGATCCATGTCCTTCCTTCGCTGTGGATTTCAGAATTGAGTGCACGAGAGCAGAGTAGAGCGGCATAATCACCTACCTTGTAACTGCCAGGCATACATCTTTTGATAAAGTCCCAGATACAGTTGCCTTTCTGGTCTGCAAGTGCACCTTGCCAGCTCACGTTGAGCTCCTCCTCCATAAGGAACCCCAAGTCCTTTTCAGAGCTAGTCTCAATCCATTCTCTGCCTAGCCTGTATTTGTGCTTTGGATTGTCCTGACCCAGGTGCAGGACCTTGCACTTGGCCTTGTTGAACTCTATGAGGTTCGTACAGGCCCACCTCTCAAGCCTGTCAAGGTCCCTCTGGATGACATCCCTTCCCTCCAGCATGCTGACCATGCCACACAGCAACAAACTTGCTGAGGATGCACTCAATGTATCTGTTCATGTCTTCAACAAAGATGCTAAACAGCACTGGCCCCAACAACAATCTGTGCAAAATGCCACTCATCACCAGTTGTTGAGTATCTCAGCCTTCTGCATACCCTGGGTAACAAGGTGTCCTGTTTCCTTCTGGAAAAGGCCTGCGTTCTCCCTAGTCTTCCTTGTAACACCAATATACCTATAGGAGCTTTTCTTGTTGTTCTTGGCATCCCTGATCAGATTTAACTCTATCCAGGCTTCAGCTTTCCTAACCTGAAGCCTGGCAGCATGGACAATGTCTCTGTATTTCTCACAGGCTACCTGCCCTTGCTTCCACCTTCTCTAGGTTTCCTTTTGTATTTGTTTGTACAACAATTCTTTATTCATCCATGTAGTCCTCTTAAGGAAGCACAGACTCCTTGCCTGTCCTTCCCAAAGAGCCTGTATGCCTCCATTCTAAAATCTCAGTCATAGGATCCATCCCACCATGTCTCTGTGCTGCTGCTGAGATCATAGCCAGCAGGCACGTACGCGTCCTTAACTCCTCTGGTTTCCCATGCTACATGAGCTCATATAGAGGCATTTAATTTGGGCCTCCAATGAATTTGACCTACTTGCTGGAAATCCTCTGTGTCACTTTTCAGGTGCTCTCCTGCTGACTTGTGTTCCTTCTCCAGGCTTTGGGCATTTATTGCTGGCATTGACATCAGACTAGTATGAATGGGATGGATTGAGGTTCCCCTGCCCTGGCAACTTTAATGACACCCTTCTCCTTTTTCCAACCTGATTCCAGGTTTAGCAAGTGTTGTTCTTTACCCCCCATTCCTAACATCATGTCTCCTGTGTCATGGGTATATTTACATTTGTGATAAAAGTACAATGTAATTATACAGCAGGATTCTGGAATATCATCAGGAAATTATTTTGTAAATATTTGTTTGGTGCTATGAGTCCACTTCAAAGGTAAAATAAAAAATAATTTAAAAAAAGAATAAAAGAAGAAAGGTGGGGTAATGTCAGCTTTTTGGAAGTATTGTTATGAACCTCAGGGATGAGTAGTCTCTGGCTGAGGAGATTTAACAGGACGCAAAGAGGGACTGACTCCACACACAAGCAGTGAAATCACTGTTCCTTCAGTTTGATGAGGGGTTTTTTTTGGTTTGTTTTTTTTTTTTTTTGACACTTAGGTCTCCCGTCACCATCACAAATGGTCCCTGAATGTGACTGACAGATAGTCCTCTTTGGTTCCAGGGAGTTCATGGCAAACCTTGCTCATAACAAGGATTGGGGGTGTGAAATAACAGTGACAGGAATCCTTTGCTGCCTTGAGAAAGATCCAGAATGGTTGTTTCCTTTTTGATTTTATTCTTTCCCCAGAAAAATGCAGGTTCTCTGATAAGCACCCTCACCTTTCTTCATAAGGCATGGGAATTAAGTATCAGGCACAACCATCTCTAATCTCTCAAGTACCTTTCAATCTGCTTGCTACTAGAGCACTAAGACTCCCCTCTATCTCTGTGGCAGATAAAATGAGCTCAAAGTTATGCTTTTAAGGGTGTAGTCAGGTCAGTTCCCTGATATATCTAAGCACAAGCCTGTAATCACTTGAGTTTTTGTCCTAGTGAGAGCTGAGAACAGGCTGCGTTTCTTAAATCTACTTATTAACATGATAACTAATCTAACGGATGCCTTCAGAGCTTGCAAGCTGAAGGCAGGAGCAAGCATGCATACACATTAAGACAGCTTCTACATTTTTAAGACAATTTGCTACTTGCTTAGGATTAAAAAGAGGACGACAAGTCTAGATCTGCAAAGATTTTTGATAGGAGCTAGCAAACTCTAACTGCGGCTGATAGGGCAGAGGGGGATGGTGTCTTTCCAACCACACACAGGATTCCCTGTAGTACTTTTAAATCCTTTGAGTCTAACTTTTAAATAATGTATTACTCTCTGCCATTTTAATGTTTGCATACAGATTTCTGTGACACAGTCGCAAGAATCCATTCCTGTTCATTTTCCAATCAACAGGTAAAAGGGAAGACAAAGCATTCCCATCTACACTTTCTAGCGTTTCTTCATCTAGCATTGTAACAGCAGAAAGTGTATTCTAGGAAAAGACCTGCTCAACAAAAAGTCTTCCAAAGACAAAGTGGTAAGAGGAGTTTGTTAAATGACCAGCAGAACAGCCTTTTTATCTCCCTTGGTGGAATAACCCTCTCCAAGTGTTAATCAGGAACAGCTTTTCCATTGTTCTCAGCACTGAATGGCAGTCATCCACTTGGCCTCCCAAATGTTTTGGCCCAGAGTCATCACTGGAGTGTTACCTGTATGACACACTCAGATCAGCAGGGAAGGAAGGGTGAGTGAGGCTCCTTCCTAACATCAACACAACACGTATTTCCAAACATGTAGGTTTAGTCGCCACCTTCACACCTGGAGCGTGAAGGAGGCTCCTCAGAGGCCCTTAAGCCTTCTCAGTTTTAGATCAAATTGGTACTTCTAGGGGTAGAAGCATTATCCTTTCTGCCCCAGGCACACGACATAGTGCCACTTGAAGAATCGATAAAGCAAAGCAAGAGATCAGAGAACTATAACAGTCTGTTATAGTCTGGATTACTTACAAACTGCATCAGTTCCTGGCAAGGCTGACCTAGCTCATGATCCTGAGAGCTTGATAAATTGAGTTTACCAGAGTTCACAATGTATTGGTTTTCTGATGAAAACTTTAAGAGTCAGGGGTGTTTTTCCTCTTCACAGCAATGTAGCAGTGTTGCGTAAGCATCATGATTTCTTTTGCTGCATTGAACCAAGTTTCTTTCCATGCCCCATCATGCTATGCACCACATTTTCCTTGATTTTGTTCTCCACCCCAGAGGAAGATGTGTTTCCATGATGTATTTTTAAAGTGCATATGTTTTTTTGTGAGCTACTCTGGTACCTTGCATTAGGGAGATACATCTATTTGTAAAATAGCATTACTGTGATAAATACAGAGAATTCAAAACCATGACATCTTTATGTTGGTAAACATAATACAATGAGCTCTGGCAGGGTGCTGGTAAAGTCAAAAACACGGGTAATGACTCTGTTATGTTATGTTATGTTAATGAAGATGGGGGGCAGGAGTTTGCAAGTTAGATGTGGGATTGGTGGTTGCCAAAGAAGGCTGGTTGCTAGGGCAGAAGTGACCAATCAATGTTTACCTCATGTTTTGGCCTGCTTGTTCTATATAAACAGTGAGTTAACCCATAATAAGAGACTTCATTTGAAATCATATTGATTTGTCATGAGGTTCACTTGTCCCACCGTGTTATCTTTACTGTATGTGCAAGGCACGCTGAGATGCTAAAAGTTACCCTCTTGTGCATAAAACACTTGTACCTTGTTTCTTCACTGAGATCTACAAGTGCAGGAACAAAGCCTGACTTCTAAACGACTGATGTGTGTGACTGTGTTGCAGGCCTGTGAAGTTCATAAATGACTGACTGGCTCATAGAAAACCGTATTTAATAACAAGAAGAAACACTTGAACTGCCAATGCCGGGTCCTGCACTTGGGGCACAACAACCCTATGCAGAACTACAGACTGGGAGAAGCCTGGCTGGAAAACTGCCAGGAGGAGAGGGACCTGGGGGTGTTGGTCGACAGCCGACTGAACATGAGCCAGCAGTGTGCCCAGGTGGCCAAGAAGGCCAATGGCATCCTGGCTTGTATCAGAAATGGTGTGACCAGCAGGGCCAGGGAGGTGATTCTCCCTCTGTACTCAGCATTGGTGAGGCCGCTCCTTGAATATTGTGTCCAGTTCTGGGCCCCTCAGCACAAGAAGGATGTTGAGGTTCTGGAGCAAGTCCAGAGAAGAGCGACGAGGCTGGTGAAGGGGCTGGAGAACAGACCCTACAAGGAGCAGCTGAGAGAGCTGGGGTTGTTTAGCCTGGAGAAGAGGAGGCTGAGAGGAGACCTCATTACTCTCTACAAGTACCTGAAAGGAAGTTGTAGAGAGGAGGGAGCTGGGCTCTTCTCCCAAGTGACAGGGGACAGGACAAGAGGGAATGGCCTCAAGATCCACCAGGGGAGATTTAGGTTGGAGATTAGGAGGAGGTTTTTCACGCAGAGGGTCATTGGGCATTGGAATAGGCTGCCCAGGGAGGTGGTTGATTCACCTTCCCTGGAGGTGTTTAAGGCACGGGTGGATGAGGTCTTGAGGGACTTGGTTTAGTGTTAGATAGGAATGGTTGGACTAGAAGATCCGATGGGTCCCTTCCAACCTGGTTGTTCTGTGATTCTGTGGAAAACAATCCTAGCCCGTCAGTTGACAGGATGCTCATGAGGTGTTTTGTTGATTCGTGTCACACTAAATGTGAGAACTAGAGAAGAGAGAAGCACAAAACCTAAACTGCTGCACTGACATAAGCCAGGCATCTCCTGGCATGATGGGTATAATTCCTTCCCCAGGAGAGCTCTGTGGATATTGTGTATGAAAGCCGCCAAAAGTGAAGTGGCAATGACCCTGCTCTGCATCACTCTTTTGACTTAATAAGAACAGCTGGCCAGTGAAGTGTCTGCTAGAAATTTAACAAGGCTCAAACAGTGAGGTGCACTTGCCAATAAATCAAGAGGGAGCACCCAGCTAAATGAGGTTTAATTTAAATTTGGACCTAGGGCTGACAGATGAGACCCTCATTGCCCTTCCACATTGCATTAGCGCATGCAGGTCCATGCTCATGTCAGCAGCAGCTCAGGGAAGATGTTTCTGAGTGGCAGCCCAGTGTTTTGGGTTAAACACACAGAAACTGTGCAGAACTGCACATCAAATGCAATGCTGGGCCTAGAGGTGAGGCAATGGGAAAGTAATTTATCCCTAATGACATGTTCTCCAAGCCATTTGAACACTGTGAAAGTCACCTTAACCACAAATATTTTCAGCTCTGCTGTGCCCTGTTGCTGCCATCAGCTTGGCTTCACCCCCTGCTGCAGAACAAGTCACTGTGTCAAAAAATGCTGTGGCCGTATCAGGAGTGTCCCTGCAATGGCAGCTGGAGATAGTAAGGGGAGGGAATTCATCTATTATTTCTATTCCCTATCCCGAGGAAGCCCACACAGCTTTCTGTGAGAGGTCAGCATTCATGGAGTTCTGAGGACATGGCAGGTGTGGATGGAAGCTTCTGGAATGTCACATCATGGTGGGTCAAAGGTGGCCACCACTGACAGTGGGGCGGGGTGGATCCCTCCTGCTTCACTGGGTGAGCTTTGGACTGGCAGCAAGAGCTGGATTTCACCTTGAGATGTTCTCAGGAAAAAAAAAAGATGCCTTAGATCTGCCAGTGGGTCAGGAGAGACTTGTGAAGAGAAACACTGAATCATAGAATCACTAGGTTGGAAAAGGACTTTGAGATCATTAAGCCCAACTGTATGTGTCTACTACTAAATCATATCCCTAATCACTTCATTTACCCATCTTTTAAACACCTCCAGAGACAGTGACTCAACCACCTCCCTGAGCAGTTCCAGTGCCTCATACCCTTCGGGTGAAGAAATTTTTCTTAATGTCCAATCTGAACCTCCTCTGGTGCAAATTGAGGCCATTCCCTCTCATCATATCACCTGTCACTTGGGAGAAGAGAATAACACCCAACTCTCTACAACTTCCTTTCAGATAGTTGTAGACAGTGATAAGGTCTCCCCTTACCTCCTTTTCTCTAGGATAAAAGACACTCACGGAGGTGTGCTGGTCGTGCCTGTGCACCGCTCTGCTCTGCCATGGGCAATGGTAACTTATTCTCAGGGAAATGCTCAACTGTGCCTATTTGGCTTTGGAGAAAACCCTTGCTCATGGGCACCTCCATCATTTGCAGCCACAGCAATCACACCTCTGACTTCGTGCTGTAATCAATCCTATTTTGCATCTGTGCCTGGTGAGCATGCCCAGGGGAAGCTGAAGTTTGATCACCGTCTGTGCTGCACGGGCTTCCTCGCTTGTGCATTGGGGGGAACTTAAACTTTAATTTGCTGCATATGTGAACAACAGTGCTGTCCCCTTTGCCAGAAAGCCTCGGGGTGTGATCAATGGCAGTAATCACTTTTCAGGTCATTGGAGTAATACAGGTTGCCAGTCGAAAATGTATGAATAAGTAATAGTAAGTAGGATGTTGCCACAAAAGATTAATAGCAGTATGGGTGGCGGTGAGATACAAAAGCAACAGGCTGCTGCCAAAGTGGGGCTCTATGTGCCTCCATGATGCAAGTGCCCAGAGCCAGCGCAGGGCCAGGCAGTGCCAGGATCCCCTTCCTGCCCTCCCCTGCCTTCTCCCAGGACTGAAAAGCACTGTAGAGGTATGCAGGCAGCCCAATGTGCCTTAAAAGACCATTAATGCTGCCCAAGTCTGCTGGTTTTTACTCTCTGATGACACACAGCTGCTGGGGTATTAGCTCACAATTCACAAACCAAGATCCAGGGCCGGTTGTTCCTTCATCTGGGATACAGAGCAACTGCAGAGCCAAAGGAGAGCATAAATGTGGGAAACAGCTGAAGGGTGAGCTGAAAGGTGCCTTTCTTTGGGCTGTGCTGTCACCAAATTCTGCATGGCTGCTTTTTGCATGGCTTGGGATATCAGTCTGACTTCCTTTTTCAAGTTCAATTACAGACATAGAAAGGATGATGCTTTCTAGAAAGAGCACCACAGGGTATTCCTGTGCATGCAGAAATAAAAAAAAAAATGCATCTGTAAGGAAAACTTCTCTGTAAGAACTGTGACCATTGCCTCAGTTATACTTACTGAATGCCTGAATGGAAGAAACTTCAAGAAACTTCTTGTTTGTTATGCTTTCCAAAATTTTCAGATAAGAGGAAGCTGAAAATAGTGCACAAAATGTAACTAGAAAGAGGAATCTAAGAATAATTGACTCATTACAGATACATGGGTGCATCGACATTCCATTTTGTCTTTTATGTATGAATACATGCTGGCGTGTGTGCATAAACAGATGCGCACACATAAAATGGACTAGGCTCATTCCGAAACAGTGGACAATAGCTGCTACACTTTTTACAAGTCAGAGTCAGTCGTATTTCCTCCAGAAATCATCTGTTAGGAAAATATCAAAAGCAGAATGTGCAGGCTTTTAACGAAATGTGTAGGAGCAAAACAAGCTTATTTCTGGTTTAATCCAAACTGAATCATATGTCTTATGTCAAAGCTATAAAAAAAAGAAAGGTAAAAGAAGTAATTTTTGCACTCCAAACTTTTTTAAAATCTTGTGTTAAATTATTTCCTTCTCTTTACACAAAATAAACAAAAATGTCAGTTCCTAGCAAGGTAATTTCACCTCTTTCCTACCATTAAGAAGAAACTAAGGAGGCACATCCTCTCCTGGTGTAATCTGTTACAGCTCCTCAGGCTTCAAAGGAACTAGGACAGTTTCCAACAATGAAGGACATCATTCTCAGATCTCTAGTAAGTGAAAAAGCATCCTGTCTGAAACTATTTGGGAGAGGAAGCTTCTCCGGAGACAGCTAATAAAATACTTTCGGTGCTCTGGAAAGGAGATCATTTGATCTTGGATGGAAGGTTGTCATCGTTCACAGCCTAGTGAGAGAAGTGTGGTGGCCCCTGGCACTTTTCCCAAGCCCCAGTGGGGCAGCGTGTGGGTCAGATGAGTTGCTGGGCTGGCAGCAGCCACCATCTGTCCCGTTGGCTGCCTCTGCCATTACGTAAGGGCATATATCTGGTTGACTGACCAGGAGGCCCTGGAGAAGGAGGGCTCCCAGATGGCAGTCTGCTGCCACCACCGAGGAGCCTGGGGGACGGATGGCATCCAGAACTGGGCTGCATGAAGTCCTTAAGTGCCAGGAACCTGCTTCCTCCCTCCATTTTCAGAGGGATCTCAGATCCTGCAGAAGCATAGGCTGTACACCAGACTTTGTTCTGTGGAAACACAGCGAGACAGGCGGTTCTGGGTTGTACAACACACTGCAGGCACATATTATCTGTGTGGGTTCAATGTGTGTCATGCAATGGGGCAGGAGGTGATCCCTGCTCTTACCTAACACTGAAAAGTCTCCAAGACTGCCTAGCCAGGGCAGTCAGACACCACACAACTGAGCATGAGATTGGGCTAGGACACAAGGAAGACAAAATACCTAAAAACTTTACATGAGCTGGAAAGCTTATAGTAGCCCTGGAGCCATATTCAGATAAATTACATTAGACATTGATGCACTGAAAGGTTGATGCCTGGTCCAGAGAGGATTATGGGTGTGTAAATCAAGGTCCTGTAGGACACACATGCTCCCATTGATATCATAAACAGCTTCAGAGCACCCTCATGAGCCTGGAAGCTCCAAAAAAGTAGTAGACTATTGACACTCTGGTGCCTGCTCAGTAGTTGCATTGGTACATGAGACAGGACCTGCAATCTCTCTCCCTCCATGGCTAGAAATCAGAGTGAATCTACTAATTTCTTTGTCAGTGTGATGACAGATGAGGACAACTTCCGAAGAGGCAGGTAAAGTCATTTCAGTGGCACTGGTCTTTTCCATCTAGCCCCCTTCCCTTCTCAGGGCAGAGCAGAGCTCTTCACAGCATAGCTTGTGTCCATGGGTCCTGGGCCGTGATGAGGGCTCCTAGATGCAAGATCACAAATTAATAAAATAATAAAATACCAGCAACAGTTCTTGCAATTATTTCCTCCAGCTTCTATCTTTCTCACTCTCTTCACTCTTGGGTTCTGCAGCAATAACAAAAGCAGGAGAACCGAAGAATTGACAGAATAAAACTGCAAAACTCAGGTTATGTCTGGAAAACCTTCACAGAACAGCCTGAAATTGCCATGTGATTTTAAAGAAAGAGGGAGAATGTCGCCTTCGCTCCAAGGCCAAGACTAATTGCTGGGCCAGATCCATTAACCCTGTCTGAGCTGCACATGTCTCTAAATCTCCTGCCTCTTTGAGGCACATTGAAATAATATCAAACTAATACAAAAACTGTCATCATCCAAAGATACAGTTGTCAAGTGCTGGCAAACTACTGTATGACTTTACACTAATTATGCTGTCTTCTCACACTACAAAAACAGCCTTTATTGAAGAGATTTAAACAGGTTCAGGACGAAACAGAGGTTGTCTGGTAGATCAGAAAACTCTATAAAATCACTGCCATAAGAAGGAAGACATTTCTGAGCTGCTGTCTATGTATTTATTTTCTGCATATGGAATCAGTCATTTTGTATGCTTTGTGAAATCAAGGACAATTAAACTAAATTGAGCTTTAATTTCAGGCTGAGGCACACGTCTACAGCTGAGCATTTCTTCTTGCAATGTCTGGAATTACTAACCAGCAACACAACTAAGCTCAAACACCAGACAAGGTGGGAAGGAGTGCAGGCATCAACAAAAAGCAGGCAATGATAAAGGTGTCGAAATACTTTGTTACTCTCAGAAACAAAGAGTGCAAACAAGGTCTATATTGTAGTCCAGTATCCAGCGTATATTTACAATGAGAAGCAGGACAGTAACTGTTGCAGGAGTTGGAGAGAGATAGAACAAAGTCAAGAAGAAGTGACCCAGTTGATGAGGATTCCCACCATTCTCTACAAGATGACAAATGTGCCCCATCGAGGTCTGAGTCCTCAATATTCATGAACAGCCACACTAGTTGTGCCCTCAGCTTCCTACACACTCAATACCACCTCTCTGAGCTGCACCAATGAAGATCAAGGGGAAAATGATCCTTTATTTTCAAATGCACAACTGCAATAATATTTTTAATGCCATTCTCAAATCCAAGTTTCATATCATAAAAAAAATGAAAACATTTTTCTCCGCTTCTTATAATATTTAATACCTGCCTTTTGCAGGATCTGTGTCTTATTCTCCAAGTGGCTGGTGCTTTCCTGTGAACTGACTGGACAATTGATCCCCCTACAATGTTCGTATGGGCTGCAGACATTGGTTTTGCCCCAAATTATCTCTCAGTTTGACTCCAATTCTGAAAAGTCTCTGTTCCTGCACCCCTGATGTCAGGTCCAGGCTGGTTGTTAGCCTTGAACAAAGTGCTGTGCCTGGGAGATTTTGATCTTGTTCTTTCCTCTCAAATCCTCAGATGACCTACGAGAAGAACAAAGCTTTTCCAGGCTGAGCAGATGGCTTGCAAGGGGATACTTGTTCAGGAAGGGCAGGCTGTGCTAATGACTTTTCCAAAGTCCCACTGTCCCATTGCCAACAATGTCACTTCCAGAAAGTGAATCCTGTGGCAAGACAGCAAGGAAAGGTGGTTTTAACAACATAGCACTATCTTTAGTCAGTGTGAAAAATCTTTAAAATCATAATGGTCATAAAAACAAGTTGAGTTTTCCAGAGGTTCTGGACAGCTGAAGGCCTACGATGTGGGGCTGAAGTGGTTTATATTTTCTGGAAAAATGAAGTCAGTTGAAGCCAAGGATTCTAAATGAATTATTAAATCAGTGACCACATAAAGTTAGAAAATGTTTTTGGTTCCATCCAAACATCCTCTTGTCACAGGAAGCTACAGAACAGGATAGTACACAGCTTATGGGTGAAAAAAAGATATATCAAGATCTTTATTGAGTTCTTCTGTTTCTCATTTGTGAAAAATTCATCCAACCCAAGAAGACCTAATGGCTGGATGCTCAGCAAGTCACTATTCAAATTCTCCCTATCCAGTAACAGTTGTATCAGAGCAGGAGAGTTAGAAGTCTTACTAGAGTTTTGCAGAACAACTTATACAGGGAACTGTGGGTCCTACCATCTCCATCTCATCTCTAATGAACACTTATGTCTAGAACAACAAAGTCGCCTCTTGTTAGTGATCACTTTGAAAGAAAAATCAGCTATTAAAATGATTAAGATACAGCTCAAGTACAGTAAAACCTACTGATGTCTATTCCCATCTACCTTTGAAATGCAGACTGCTACACAGAGGCAACCAAATGTCCTAGTTTAACCTCTTATGTGGTTATCAAATGAAAAAGAACAGTGAGAAATTCAGCAAATCAAAGGCTTTGTGAGAGGGTTCAGGGACATCAAAACAGCCTCTTCTCACATGCAATACTTCTGTGGGAGAACAGGAGGGTGGAAACAGTCTGTTCAGATCTTCAGTCAGTTTAGCAGTTACTCCTATCAGCTTCTGACAGCTTCTTCAGATATAATAAAATTTGATCCACTTCATAGGTGTGACTTATTACCAGTTCTGTTTACAGCACAGTGTGCCAAGCAAAAAGTTTCTTTACCCGGAGACCAGCTTCTGTCTTAATCTGCAATAACTAAAGTTTCCAACTCAAATTAAATCTCTTGAGAGCAGGAATATTTTTTTTCTATTATTAATTTTTTGAAGGAGATAGGAGTGCTATTTGAATGATCAGCTGCCCAAGCACATCAGAGAACAGAATATAATTAGGATTCTCTTGCAAAATGGAGGTAGAACCAGACACAGGGAATATGTCAAAAGAGACTTTAATTATACTCTGTTGTTAAAGAACGACAAAACCATGCCAGTGAAATTTATAACTGAAGTGCCATAGAAATTTGAAGCTCAGTATAGTTGTCAAAAATATTAAATTATACAGTATGCACAGTTGTAATTGAGAAATTACCCAAAGATTTGTTTAAGAAACATCAAAGCAGCTAACTTCAATCACATTCTGCCTGGGCTGATATGCTCTTTCATTTTCAACAAGTTTAGGGAATTAACAATGGTTTGGTCAATCATTTATTCCAGATAAGTTGAACTGCAGTCCTCCCAGTCATACCATGGAGGTTCCTTCCCAGGATCCCACTTTACACATCATTCTGTCTCCCCACCAGTATTTTGGAAGAAAGATGTATGTGCTGAGAAAGTTACAGTGATAGAAAAAGCACCAGCCTTCACATCCAGTTGCATGGATGTCATGAAGGTGGACTCCTTTTTATCCAGAGAATTAGAGGAGGAACCAAGCAAAGCTGGACCCACTTTTCCAGATGACCGTGAAGTCCCTTCGATCCTCTTTGGAATATATTACACTTAGAACTCAGCTGAATGATCTTCCTTTCAAAAGGATCCTTCAGAACCCACTTGCTTTTGACAACCTTTCTTAGTTCAGGTCATCAAAACCCTAGTCAAGAACGTGGAAATAAAAGGTCTTGCCTTCACTTCACTGTGTTTTGATTTTGGATAGTTCGTTATATCTGCAGGGACTGCATTTTCCTAGAAACTGAGCAAACCAGGAACAGGCAGACTTTGTGAGCCACCAGTAGCTTTGAGTTCCTTTTTAGGGAAAATCAGACAAGGCAACAATCTAGGCATCACAGATATGCAGAAATGATGCTGAGTTCCTCTTTGGGAAATTACAGCACTTAATATACTGGGCTGGAAACAGAGATATTTTTTGAAACCATCTTCTAATTACTCCAGGATTTATGCATTTGTGTATCCTTAAGTCTTTGTGTTCTTGGGGGAAAAAAGGAGGAGTATTTGTGTTTTCTTGGAAGGTGACATTGTACTGCATCACAGGAGCCTGGTTCAGCAGAGAGGAGATATAGGTTTTTCATGGGAATGGCATCAGATACAGTAATTTCTCTGATTTTTTATCTCCGTTTGCAAAACAGGACAAGAACCATCACGTGGGCACATCATGCAATGCCAGCAGCTGTGACTAACTCTGTGACCCCAGGACAGGGGGTACTCCAGAAGCACAGAACTTTGTTTTAGACTTCATTGCCAATGAATGCATTCGTGCCACCAACTGAAAATCGCTAAAAGATCTGCATCTTGGAGTTTTAAGCTGCGATGAGCATTCACAGTGAGTTTGTATAGGGGCTCTCTTTCAGACTTAATGTGTATGTGCTGTATGTGCAGATGTGGCACAGGCTGCTGTATGTGCTGCTGTCCCTGATACTGCACAACAGTCACTCATTTATGTTAGAAGGTAATTGTGGTATTCTGGATGATGATTTGTTGACTGGTTAATGGTCATACTGAACATACTGTATATACGTTAGCTGTCCTGGTTTAATGAGGAACAGAACTCTTTAACATTCCTCTTCTGCTATATTTTCGTTTCTAGTATGCAATCGAAAAATGACAAATGCAACCCTCAAAAGGGGTTGGACAAGGCAATCTCTAGAGGTCTCTTCCAACCTCAGCTATTCTATGACTCTGAATAGTCCGGACTTGATGATCCTTTCAAACCTAGTGATTCTGTGTGGTATCCTGGAGTTCTTAAACAGTATTAGGGATGTTATTATCACCTGTGCATAAACAGTTAGCTGAGTTACCAACACAGCTAGTAACACAAACAAGACTGTAGTGAGCTGGTTTTACTTCACACTGCAGTGGAAAAGCCTTTACTTCATTAAAAAATGTGATTGTCAGAGCTCACTGTGCTGTTTCAGACAGATATTCGTTCCGTGTAGCTTGTTAAAATTTCTCCTGCAAAGCAGGTATCGAAAGCCATTATCTGGCTACATTTCAGCTGGTCCTCAGTCTTTCTGAGCCTTACTTAGCAGCAGCACTCATAATGTGCTTCTCTGTAAAGGATTGAAAGAAAATTCCACATTGCCATCAAAAAGTGCACAAGGCTAGCGCTTAGGCGTGTGCATCTCTCTGTGCTGTCGGAACAGCCCTGGGGAAGCGTATGAACCCTCTGCTGCTGCCCTCTTGAGACCTTGGACTAGCCCCACTTGCCATAGCAGCCGTGGTTGGGCAAGTTGTGGTCTGTGCCTGTAAGTCTGGAGTTGGTGTTTCAGCCGCTGGGGCTGATGCACGACGTCCTGCTCCAGTGAAATAAAAGATATCCCCTCTCTTCCCTGTTGTTCCATGAGGATCATGTCTGTTAGGTAAGAGAAGACCAGTCGATGACATGCGCACTTCAGGTTTCTGAAAGTTGTTTTGATTGTTTCCTACTAAAACTTTTCCTGTGCTGTAACTTTATGTCAATGTGATCTGAATAAAAAGTCTGGGAAAAAAAAGCCTTCTATTATAGCTGTTAAACAAAATTGCTGGTGTCTGATTCAAAACAGCTTGGCCAGCACTCCATAGCCTAATAGAATACGTGCAATCTTGTGTTCGTAACTCAGCTTTAGATGGGGTGGTGGCACTGATCACTTGCCTGGATGTCAGAAAGAATCTTTCCACTTAACTACTTGCAGCCAGGTAGCAGGGAGATGATGTGACACGTCTGATACCAATTCTTTTAATGACCACCAGGCACTCTTTGGATGTGAATTGAGATCCATTGTCACTTAGAATCTCTCAAGGAACTTGAAAACAAGAGTCTTAACACTTCTAGTATCTGTACTAAAGTAATTTACACAGAGTATTGCAAGCCATTTTCAAGGAACTTCTGCCAAATCTGAAAAAAAATACCACTTACGAAAAGTGCAGGAAAGGTGTTCTGTATTCTACCTGCTCTGAGGTAGCTGACTGGTAGCACTGAAGAGCAGATGGTGTTCGTGGATAATCACAGAATCATAGAATCACCAGGTTGGAAATGACCCATTGGGTCATTGAGTCCAACCATTCCTATCAGACACTAAACCATGTCCCTCAGCACCTCGTCCATCTGTGCCTTAAACACCTCCAGGGAAGGTGAATCAACCACCTCCCTGGGCAGCCTCTGCCAGTGCCCAATCACCCTTTCCATGAAAATTTTTTTCCTAATGTTCAGTCTGAACCTCTCCTGATGCAGCTTGAGGCCATTCCCTCTTGTCCTGTCCCCTGTCACTTGGGAGAAGAGGCCAACACCCTCCTCTCTACAACCTCCTTTCAGGTAGTTGTATAGACCAATAAGGTCTCCTCTCAGCCTCCTCTTCTCCAGGCTAAACAACCCCAGCTCTCTCAGCCGCTCCTCATAAGGCCTGTTCTCCAGCCCCTTCACCAGCTTCATTGCTATTCCCTGGACTCACTCCACAGCCTCAACATCCTTCAATCTTGACACTTCATTGCTGTTGTCAACCATTATTTACCCTACAGACTATCCTGGCCAGGGTTTAGTTAGCAAACAGACCTCACATGCTTTTTGCCAGCACGAAGGACCTGGATTCTGCAAGAAAAACTATTCCATGAACATGTTAAGCAGTTTTGAAAGTTTTATGTTCTTTTCAAATAAGGGAAGGTGGAAAGAGTTGTTTAGGCGCCCAGGTCTACCCACTCATTGCCACAGCACTCATCTCATGGGGGCTTAGCCTGTGGTGTGTCCCTGGCAGGAGGTCCATAGGACATAGTGGCTGTGTTTTTCTTGCAGTGTCCTCCTACGATCAGAGGGCGTGCATGGCAAACATCTTGCACTTGCACCTTGACTAGTGCTTTCAGATTTGATGGTCTGGCCACGAGCTGGTCCATAGCTATAGGTGGGCTGAAAACATTCCCCCTCCTTAGGAGTATGGAACTACCTCTAACCAGTCATTTTCTGTAAAGGCAAGCAAAGTCCATGTGACTTCCAGCCTCTCCAGAAAGCAGCTATACTCAAAATGATGGTGAGAATCTACGCTTAGCAAAAGGCAGGCAAGCCCTGCACTGTGATGGTCCATTATCCTGAGTCTGCCCACTCTGGGAAACGTGCAGCCCTGGCATGATGCAAGAAGTGACAGACTCTGCAGCTGTCGGTCCATTTGCTTCAGCAAAAGAGTTAACACGCTGGAGAAGGAACGGAGGACTAACCCAAGTTCACCCAGGGAATGAAGCCCTGCTGCTCCGAGGGGGAGGAATCCACAGTAAGAAATGGCTTTTCAATAAATGGGCATAATTTTTGTGAGACAATTTGTAGTTGTAATGCCTCCTGGATAGATTTGCATTTGCATATCACACAGTAACCAGTCTCTCGTGCATCATTTAAACGCTCTCCACACAGGCAACGCTCTGTCAGTTTTCATAATCCAGCTGCCTGTACAGGAATTGTTCTGTTTTCCCTCCCAAAACTGTGTGTGAAAGCAGAAATGATCTGTGCTCACAACTGGCTTTAGGGAATGAGGATTTTTGTCAAATCTTCACAAACTCAGAAAATATTTTGTCTAACAATTTAGCAGGAGCTGATAAGTAACACAGTGAATCTTGTGGTTTATACTTAGCAAGTTTCTCCTCTTTGCAGCTATCATTAGCAAATATTCCAGGTTTTTGATATCTGCTGCAGAGTCCCCAGCAGAGACATTGCCATATGTCCTGAACTCTATTCTCTGTCAATACAATGAGGAGTCCCAGTGTTGCAGACTGCTGTTCCCATTCCATTTCTGAAGCTTCGTCATCAGTCCCTGTTCCTCCGCAGTTCCGGGCCAGCATGATCCAGGTTTATTGTGTCTGTAATTTTCTTTAATACATCTGGAAGCCTCGGTGGCACGGACAGACTCCGAAAGGACAACTATTATACACAAATACAAAACTTTCTTTAGGACTTGTGCATCTACTCTGGGCATCTGTGGCTTCTGTAAACTGGATAGATACAAGAGTCACAGGAGTTAATAACTACAAAGCCACAGCTAATAGTGACTCCCTTTTGCTTCAGACCCTGTGCCCATACGGACTGTTGGTCCACTTCCACTAGTCAGGATGGTTCAATCACACACGTTCATAGAATCATAGAATCACGAGGTTGGAAAAGACCCACTGGATCATCAAATCCAACCATTCCTATCAATCACTAAACCATGTCCCTCAGCACCTCACCCACCCTTAAATACCTCCAGGGAAGGTGACTCAACTACCTCCCTGGGCAGCCTCTGCCAGTGCCCAATGACCCTTTCCATGAATTTTTTTTTCCTAATGTCCAGCCTAAACCTCCTCTGGCAGAGCTTGAGGCCATTCCCTCTTGTTCTGTCCTCTGTGAAAAAAAAGCAAAAGGGGTCTAAATACCCCATCAGACTTCCCTTCAAACACCTGCGCATCCCCTTCAAACACCTATGTATTTCTTCCATATAGCCTTGAGCCTTGGTCTGGGGGGAATCAGGAGCATTATCAAGCTCTGAGTTCAAAGCTAGTGTGGAGGGGAAACACGTGTCAGTCCGTGTGTGTCCAGATGTCCCAGCTCAGTTCCATGGGGCTAGGTTTTTGGCAAGGCCGTGCTGGAAGCTGCCAAGCTTGGGGCAAGGAAAGGAGGGTGGTGAGCCCAGTCTGCTCGTGTGCTGCTGTAGAGCTGCAGAAGTGGCAGGGCATCCCTTCTCCATCCTTCCCACTGGGGACTGGGATTCAGGAACACAGAGCAAGGCTTTGCCTGTAGAGCCCGTGGCACAACTCCAGCCACAGGAAGGGAGGGTTGAGAACAGTTTTGAGCTGTTTTTTACTTTTTGTGCTACTAATTCTGGAGGCGATCAGGCTGGATAAAGATATCAAAGGGCTCATTTCAGAATCTTGAGGAAAGGAGGGTGCAACTCCAGCCTTTTCCCTCAGAGCTATGATACTCTCCCTCTGCCTGGGAGGCTCTGTCAGGAGCTCACTCCATGCAAAGGCAGAGTCTGGTGCTGCTTCTAAGAGGTGCACCAGGCTCATTGAACAACCTGCACATCTGTAAAATGACTTAGCTCTGATACCAGAACCAAAGGAGGTTGTTTTTCTGCTTGAGGTTTGTAAGAGAAAGCAAATGGCCAAGTGGGCTGGCACAGGCTCCTCTGAGTTTCAGGGATAAAACATGCAGCTTTGATACAAGCAGCAAATGGTGAAAAGCTTGAAGTCAAACATGATGGGAATGGTTGCACTCGATGATCCAGTGGGTCCTTTCCAACCTAGTGATTCTACGATTCTATGATGGCTTCAAACTTCAGCATTTCACTGCCAGAGATTATTTTTGCAGAAAACCAGTGGCTTGCTCACTCACACGTGTGAACATTACCTGGCAGAAGAATTATCATTGATTTCATGCGATTGATTTCTCAGCCCAGTAGTAACATACTAAATCTTTTCTTTTAAAAGAACAAACTGTCATAGCAGGAGAAAGTAAATTATTCCAGGAACTCTCTGCTAAGGACAAGAAACCCTTTCAGAGATGAGAGTTTTTCACTGCCTGATGGAGAAAAGGGATTTTTTGCTCTGCATTTCTTTCTGAGCAGTTATTTTACGGGTCTCAAACCTCCATATTGTCAAATCAGAATTATTCATTGAAGAGATCTTACATGAGGCTGTCTATAAACTGAACCAAAGGAGAAGAATATAAGTACCAAACTACAAAATGATATAGCACCGACTGCCTGACGGGAAATTCAAATTAAGATTATTTTCCTATTCTTATCTTAAATCATTACAAATCAGGTTTTCCACACCCTGGAGAGAGACCAGTTTCTGGTTTTGCATGCCTGCTGTGACACTCCGGATCTGTCCCTTCGTCCCCATAACACCAGGTGTCTTGGCTGACCTGTTAGTCCACTTGAATACAAATATTGCATAGCCACAACCCCCTTTTCTGAGGCTTCTTACTCTGGAGTTGATCAGAACAGTGTTTGGCAAAGGCAGCTGCCTGGAATTTACTCTTTTACCTGTCCAGCCCTAGAGTCTTCTTAGTCCTTCTTCTTAAGTTAACATGTACACTGGCAAACTGTGTGTATTTCTACTGGCAGGATAGAAGGTGTGAGGGAAGAGGCAGGAAGGTCAAGGGCATAACTGGCTGCTGCAATAGTAAAATCTGTGACTGGGAGCATTCTTAGCACTCCAGCACTCTGCACAGGTCCATGCAGCACTGATTTACCTAAAAAGGGGCTCAAAATGTCCCTGTGCCCCTTTGATGCAGGGATGTGCTTCCCTACCTGCTGCTCACAGAGGTCTGGGACCACACATATTGCTTAGTGCGTAACGGGACGTCAGAGCTCAGGAATAGCATAACCACTAGGAAAAGAGAAACAGCTTACCTACTACTCTACTCTTTTAGGACCTTATCCCTTAAACTTGGCTCTAGGTTCCACACTTCTGCTGGCCCTCTTGAGAGGCAGCTCAGCCGAGTCTTCTGGCTGAAGGGTAGGTCCTCGCTGCTTCATGCCAGCCCTTGCTGCCTTCTGTCCTTCTACTTCTCATGGTTGGACTAGAAGATCCGATGGGTCCCTTCCAACCTGGTTGTTCTATGATTCTATGATTCTGGTTGCCATCATCTTTTCTCTACATAAACCTCCACCTATTTTCTCATCTCTCTGATGCCAGCCTGGCCTTGAACACCTCCAGGGATGGGGCAGCTACCACTGCTCTGGACAACCTGGGCCGGGTCCCTTTACCATCATTCTGAAGAATTTCTTCCTAATGTCTCATTTAAATGGTAGAAAAGGACAAGGAGCAATTTGTGTCCAATTTGGAAGCAATTGTGAGCAATTTGGAAGGAGCTGCAGGATGGCTGTGGGTTTGGGCAGCCGGCTGCCGGCCACTGCAGGGAAGATGGGGCTGGCTCTGCCCTGCCTGCACCTTTGGGGCACAAACCCCCACATTCCTCCCCCCAGACTTCTGCTCCAAAAAAGACCAAGGAACCTTTCCCCCAAGTTAATGCGATGGGCAGGACGAGGCCTGTCCTTAGGGCAGCACGACAGAGTGACCGGAGGGTGACAGGAGTCACGCATTCCCTCAAAAGCCATTTTAGAGCAACACATTTGCTTTTAACTTCAATACTTGGTCTTAATTATAATTGATATCCAGTGGAGTGGGGATAGATGCTGGTGACATCCCTGATGTCCATGGCCAGGAAAGCCGTGGGGCGAGTGGCCACGGATGGCACAGGGTGGGGGGAGCGTCCGGTGTGGGAGGGGCTAGAAAACCTTTGTTGGTCCATTGGCAGGGGCAGAAATCCCAGGTTATTAATTGCCACCCAAACTGATGGCCAATTGAGTCCCTCCACTCGACCTGGGTTTGGGGATGGAGACTTCAAGTAGGTGAGGTGCTGCGAAGGTGATGCCAGCCTTTACCACTCCTTCCCCAGCGGCTCCAACAGGAAAGAGACAACCAGCATCATCCACGTGCACCAGAGGAGTGAAAATCCAAAAAAAAAGCCCTTCCCAAAATCAAGTAGTGCCAAAAGTGAAGGAAAAATTGGATGTTGTGTCTTTGCTAGCTGCAAGGCTGAAGTTATCCCCAGAGGGGATGTATAGGATGGGCAGGAGGAGAAGTGTGCTCCATGCAGCCCTGCTGCCCCTTGGCCCTGGTCTGAGCTGAGGGAGGAAGGGACAGGGCTACCCCAGAGCTCTGGGGCACTGACTTGGCTGGAGTGGCCCTGGGTGCTGGTGCGGCTGCTGGAGCTGCCCCAGGTTGTCATTTTGCTGTTTTGTGCTGAGTGCACATGGGACCTTTGACTTTTGTGGGCTGGGAAAAAAAAACCCTCGTGTCCCTGAAGGCAACATGGTGTGTTGAGAGAGTAACTAGTGAGAGCAGAGACAGTACAAGGCAACTTGAAAGGAGACTAGACTAACATGTTTCTAGCTCTACCATATAATTCCCTCCCCTTGACCGCTGCTGTATCTAGTCCTGCCCAAACTAACGTCCATCCCCTTGGCTGGTAGCCTGGGGGTTTGGTGGGCAGGAGCAGGTTGGGCAGTGGTGCAAGTTTGGGGCTGGGAGGTGCGGCGGTGAATGTCCAGACATTCTCCATCCCCTCAATGTCTTTCTTGCACTGAGGGTTCCAAAGCTGAACCTGGGATTTGAGGTGTGGCCTCCCCAGTATTTATTGCATGGGGACAATCTCCTCCCTGCTCCTGCTGGACACCCCATGACTGATCTGAGCCTGGATGCTGTTGGTCTTTTCAGCCAACCGGGCCCCTGCTGGCTCATGTTCAGCAACTATCAGCCAGCACCCACAGGACCTTTTCCCCCGGGAAATAAACCATAAAATCATGGAATGATTTGGGCTAGACAGAAACTTAAAGCCCAAGTAGATCCACCTCCTACTGCAAGCAGGGAAACCTCCCGCTGGACTGGGTTGCTCAGAGCCCCATCTAGCCTGGCCTTGAACACCTCCAGGGATGGGGCAGCCACCAATGCTCTGGGCAACCTGGGCCGGGTCCCTTTACTCTCATTCTGAAGAATTTCTTCCTAATGTCTCATTTAAATGGTAGAAAAGGACAAGGAGCAGCTGATTTGCAGGCCATGGAAACACCCAGCACCCCCTTTCACAGCACAGAAATACGTTCTCTTCAAGTTTTTTCCTGTTGAACTATCCTGCCTTTTCTAATGGATTTTTTTACCGTTTGGATTAAAGTTCCTCATGCCTCTCATGCCTTGATGATCAAATTAGTTCAGAAAACCTTTGAAGTATGTTTTGAAAATAAGAAAATACTGTTCCTTCAATGCTACATAGTCGGCATTTATACAGACCTATTTAATATGATAACCTTATCGCCTCCCTACATTAGAGGAAGATCTGAGTAGAAAAGGTAATCAGAATTTAATTTTCTCGAAAGTATCATAGATGAATGCTCCTGAACTCAATTTGTGTGCTTTCTCCTAGTCAAAGAGGGAGGAGAATCAGGAGAGCGAAAAGGGGACACGAACAGTATTTCTGATTAAATAAACTCCTATCATGGGAGTTGATTTGACTATAATTTGATTTTATTAAAAGATGTTTATTATTTTACATCCAGTGTTGCTTAAGAGAAGTGCAAATTCTTACATTTTATTTGGGGTTTTTGTGATGCTGGAAAATATGATTATTGTTCCTTCATCAAGTTCATTGGGTGTCTTCCACACTTCTGGATGCACCAACGTCCCCAGAAGCTTCTCATACTAGTGTTGGTTACAACATGCTCAGATATATCCCTACTGCCAGAATAAAATGAACCTCAGCTGAGCAAAAATCATATTGTAAACGCCTCAATCATCCTCCTGCCTCAGCTGTACAGAACTCTGAACCTGAGAGATTGTTAGCTTGTTGGGATGCTCAGTGGACTCTCTCCAGGGAAACAGAAAGAGCAGTAACCTATATCCCCACTGCAAATATTAACTAATTGATGCAGATGCCAGCACAAAGAGTATGACTTACCTCTGTACGAGAAAGAGGGAGAGGAGGTCACGAAGGAGGAAATATGAAAAGGAAATATGATGAGTTACCGTCACAGCTGGTAGATGCTGCTTCGATTTCCCTGTGTGAGCATGACTTACAGGGGCAGTACTGCCCTATCCATCAGTCAGCAAGGCTGGGGACGAGCATACACACTTGGAGTGGAGCACCATCCTCAAGGAACAAGAGTTCCTTGGGGCACAGGTTTCTCTCAGCCTCACATCTAAGGAAGAGACAAAAAAAAGCAGGTAGGTTGGTGGAACAGAGGAATGAAAGCTTGAGGAGCTACGCCACAAGCAATGATCGTAGAAATCCGACAGTGCAAACAAAGGGATACAGGTGAAACCTAAACCCTGTAAGTTCTGCGAACCTTGGAGTGTGCAGTGGTCCCCAGGCAAAGCGAGAGCAAACCTTGTGCCATTGTGAAGAAGGATGGAAGTGATGCAGCTAGTGAAGATACTTCAGCCGAATGGCACCCTCAAGCAAGCTAACAGAAATGCTTGGATTTAGGATTTGATTAGAAGTCCAAAGGGAAGCAATACAATCTACAGAAAATAAATGACTCTTGACCAACTAATTGTATACTTTTACTGAGATTGTAAATTTAATTGACCACTGCAAAAATTATGATGCTATCAAATTTACCCTCAATAGAAATATTTAACACTGTGCTCACAAAATCCTAATAACACAGAGGAGTAACAGACAATGATACATGTCACATTGATTGAAAAAGAATTGAGAGGATACACTGAATAGACATTTGCAGGAGAGATGCAGCAGGAACAAACCAGACTTCTGCTCTCATTCTCTCCCTGTTGACTACAGATGAACCCTAGGAAATCAGCCTGCTGTGCTGATACCTTTGTGAATACTCTGAGGTTTTAAGATACAACTATGCATTACATACTACGTAAACACAAAGTCACTCCTCTTAGGCACAAAACTGAGGAGCTGCTATGCTGAGCAGTGGGGATCCTGAAGGAGTGATCGAGCAAACACCAACGGCACAGTGCGATGCACTGGCGGGGTGCGTCGGTCTCTTCCTTAATGCAGAGAGAGGACTGAGGAAGGGTTAGGGAAGTTATTGCACCTCCCCAGATGTGCTCAAATGCCCCACTCAGCATTCACACTCAAACGCTAGAGAATGAGAAATGATTGAGAGAAGCACCACAAGAACAGTGCACAGAACAAGCCAATACCAGCAATGGAGGAAGGACCTTAATCAGAATGAAATTTCAGAAATCAAGATCGACTTTTTAGTTCCAAGAAGATGCACTCTAGACAGCTGCAACCTGAAAAAGCAAACTGCCCTACTACAATACAAGTCCAGGAGTTGGTCCAAGTTGGTTACCAGCTGTAGGTTTGTGCTGGCCGATAAACTGGCAAGACCCATGCAGACCTCTAGCAAAAGTTTTCATGCAACTGCACATTTGGTTTCTTTCTCTTCTAGTTGCAAGAGCAAAGTGCACTTAAAAATGGTATAATGGATCATGGCCACCACTGGGCTGGGGGACTTCCTACCTAAGACAAAAGCCACTGATGTCTGAAAAATGTGGATAATTTTCTTGGAGGACTGAGCAGCCACAACATAACAGTATCCTTGTGCTTGCACCAGTACCAGGAAAGCACAGACATCAAAATTAAACACATCATTAGGAAAGTATTTTAAACCATTGACTTTATTAAAATACTTACTACACAGCTTGTAGAGGAATGTACTTCCATTTTCCGGAAACTCCACTGAAATCAAATTATATATGTAACAAATGACAAAACAGTGAATGAATTCATGCTGTACACCAATGAACAGATAAGTTAGGGATTTTTAATCATCATTATTTTCCTGGCACAGACTCTTCTTTCCTTCTTGTGTTCCAACTCTTGAATATCCAGGAGCAGAGAAAGAAGGCTTGCATTTCTCACAGCAACGATCCCTTCTGATCCCAGTGAAATTCCATTTGTTTTCAAGTTCTTCATTCAACCCTTCCCCCTTCCCCAGTTGTTTCCTCTTCCAGAAAAGCGAAAGCAACTGACCTACAGGTCAGTGCAAGAAAAGCTGCACAATCAAGTGTGAACGTAGAGGTCTAAACCTTATCAGAGTCACTACTCCTTCAAAATATCCATTTCAGGCTGAGTGTGGAAAAGCAGACACTGTCAAAATACAAGGGCCACAACAGATTCAGGAACCTGGTGTAATGCACATGGAAGACAGCCTATTGTGCTGCAGCTCTGGAGTAAGAGACAAACCAGAAGCTCAGCCTTATTGAAATACAAGATGCAAGGCTGGGAAGGAGAAAGACAGAAATAACCTGGACACATCCTTAAAAGAATAAGATGTCTTAACCCCATGGAGAAGGCTGTAATCATCATAGACATTGCAAGTGCCACAGAACCATGAAGACCAGTGACAAAATATATGTTATGACAATCTCAATGACAAATATAATCTGGGGGAAATGATTTATACTCAGTGAAGAAATAATTTACTGTGTGTTTCAACACAAGATGCACAGAGGTTGCATAGGTTTTCACATCAAATTCATAAGGCTTTTTTTAGGAGATACTTTTGCAACCTTGCATAGGTGATATTATATCTTTTCTATAGACAATATGCAGAAACTATGTACAGTTGAAAAAACAACAACTGATGAATGCAATTTTCCCCTCAAGTTTTACCATAGTATAAAAAGTAACTTATAGAAGATCTTCAAGTTCTCTAAAACACATCAGGAATATCCCAGAAAAAGACACTAGGAATGCTGTCCAAATGATGCATTTATACAACAGGTTGAAACAACTAAAGAAGCCACTAGAAAGCATAAAGTTTCCATAAAGGAAAAAATATGTAGGAGTTAATTTTGCATTAAACATTAAAACTCATTTAAACAGAAATGCATTTTAGTTATAACAAATTAATGAGCTTCACTAATCAGATTGCTGAATGTATGACTCATACACTAAGTAAACTACAGACAGAGCCAGTTCGATCCCTGCTTGATAAATGTACAGTAAACTTTAAAATCTGCATTTGGTTTCCAATTAATCCCAGCTCAGAATAACTCCCTTAGACAACAAGAATGCAGTTTCTCAAAATTAATATTACTATGAACATCTGCCAGTGCACTGCAACAAGAGCCGTGAGGGCATTCATGTGCTTCTTTGTTTGGTATGAAAGAAAGTCAGACAGAGGATGAGCACAGTGCCTCAGGAGACCCGACTCTACCTTTGAAAATGAGCGTCCTGTTCCCTGGGACACTCATCCTCTCTCTTCAATGGCTTCTTTTGCCCTGCAACTACCCAGACCAGAAGACTTTCTGTCTGATGTGACGCTCTCCCACTGAAACCATCTTCTCTTTTACACAGGAGTTGTCTGGCTTTTCTTTTGCCATTTTGTGCCTGAATCTAAGACAACATGACTAGCACTGCTTATTACTCTTGCATATCCCAGAGACGCATACTTATTTTAGTAATATTTACAATGGTATCACCATGGAGAACTAAGCCCTGTACTAAAACCAGTCTCTTAACAGAGACCTTAATACTAAGGATTTGGTGTATTCCTTATCTACAGATAAACTTAAAATAAAACAAAGCTAAAATCAGTCCACTGTACTTTTGTGTTAGGTTCAAATGGGGGAAAAACAAACACTCAGCACATTTTCTTTCGAAGGGATGCAATTTACAAGACGGATTTGCATTTTTAATATTTCACCAACAAAAGCTAATTTTAAAATTAGTTAAACCTAAAGTGGCTTAGTTTTTAAACAACACAGAGCACAAACAACACTGCCGTATGCTGTTAAACAGAAGTCTCAGAAATGGGGGGGAAACTATGATCTGCTATACTATGGGTGACAAATTGCAACCACTTGAATAACAATAATAAAAAAAATTTCTGCTTATTTTTATTTTAAACACAGCCTCTAAAAAGTACAGCATCCCAATGTTTTCTCAGCTCCAGATTGCTGACATTATAAATTAAAGGTGAAAAGAGATCCATATATAAACAAGGCAGCTTTCCACTGACTTCACTGTACAAGAACAGTACAATGAAGGTCTATACCTTTGGAAAATTCACGTTCAAATACCTTAAGGTAAGGTTGAATTTTTCAGTTACAAAACTCCGTCCATTTGTACGTGGACTTTGGAAAGGGAAAAAAAACCCCAGAAACAAACAACAAACTCAAAATCCCACACCCAAGTATTTACAGCATTTCCCATTTCTGTTTTTCCAGCCTTCACACTTGTGTTTCACCTTCCACAGAACTGTAAACATGCAATCTGCTGAGACCAAACCCCTATGTTATGGTAGCTGGCCTTTTGGGCGGTGGGGGTGGCATGAGTTCAGTGTCAGGATCGAGGTGATGTTTCTGCGTCTGTCCCTGAGAAGCTGCTGTACATCTGTCAATGAACTCAAACAGCATCTCCTTTGTCACTGGATTCTGAATACTGTTGCATACAGCTGGGAACAAAGAACATATTCTCAAGTTACTAAAAAAAAAAAAAAATTGTTCTGCTCAGCACTGTAATAATTCAATCGACACAATTTGGCTCAAGCACTCAGCCTTAAGCATGGGCTTCCACAAGATGCTTGTGTCAGGAGTCAAGTGTCCCTGCTTTGCCCCCCAGAGAGCAAAGCAGTGAGGTGGGCCCCAACCTCATGGGACTCGCTCTTTTTAAAGCAAACTAAACAAGTGTATGTGTAGGCTTTGCGGGGCAACTCTAAAAACACCACAAACTGACATCCTATTGAAACAGGCATGAGCAATGATGGCCATGTGAGATATAGCTTTGAAACACTCATCAAATCCAAATAGCTAGAAACAAGATTGGCTTAATAGTGAACACCTCTAAATAAAGCTAACTTCCCACCACCACTAAATACTACAAACACCATAAATCCACAATGCAAAGTACTTTTTTTTTAACCTTCATACCTTCATGTGGCTGAAATACTTGACACCAAGCAAACTATGTGTCTGGAACACCAGACCGTAAGATGGAGGAAAGGTCATGGTGGCATGCATGCAGGTATAAGCATAAAGATATATTATACCAAGAAATTAGGTAGGAATCCTGTGACTATCTTGGAAGAAAGTACAAAATGACTGGAGGATAATTTATTGCATGTAAGAATTGGCCACAGTATGGATGCAATTTCCATGCCAAACAATCTACTGACCCCCCCTAGAGTATTGAACAGAATTAAGACTCCTTAAACTGTACTTGCAATATAGCATTGTTATGAATAATAATCAACATATAATTTTCTGACTCTTAAAAAGACTCTTTTCTTCCCTGAAGAATCCCAGAACCATTCAAAGAATTACTTTACAATTAATAAAGCACCTTCGTAGTATTATTTTATTATCATTATCTCATACTGTATGTGACTTCAGCAGCTGGAAAGCATTATGATTATCAGTAGTTTAGGAATAGAATTTGTGCCACAAGGCTGCTGGTATAACTCTGTATCAGTTTTTAAGGGCTGCCCTAGCTTGATGACTCAAGAAGTGATCCTCTTTTCAATTTGTGAGGTATCAAAGTACAAAAGCAAGATGGAGCCATGGACTTCTTTTGTTGCTATTTCAACTATGGGTAAAAATAAATAGTATTTTTCATCACAACATGGCAAATAGAGGAGAAACAATCTAGAGAAGGGAACAACAAAGTCTTAAAGGAGAAAATACACCTTTTGCAGATTTTGCAAAATGGCCACATTTTGTTTATGTAAGAAAATCTTGTCACTGCTCAGGTAGAAATACAAGTAAAACGGGTCAGAGAAAATCCTACATAATCTATGCATGCCCCAGCAAATAACATGCTCTTAAATACAATTAAACTTTACTTTGATACTTAGCAAAAGTCAGTATCAACATGACTATCGTTATTCTGCCTTGCACACTTCTATATTCAAACTCTTATGTTTCACCTGAAAGTAAACAACATCATTAAATTTACAATACATGACAATGTTTTTTGGTAGCAGAATATGTGTCTCACTATTCTGCAGGGATATACCTCCATGCTGCATTTGTTTCCCTCTTCATTGTTTGTATGACAACTGTAGAAACTTAAGATGACATTTTCCCCTATTAATTTTATGGCCCTGTTAATTTTCTACTTGCCAAATAATGGTTTGGGTGTTTTGAACAGACATGAAATTATAATGGACTTTTTGTTCAACCAATTCAACTCACAGTGTGCCAGTTTGCATTACATCCCAGCAAACCAACAGGATGCTAGGAACTGATGTTAGTCAACTGCTGTTATGCCATCATAAATAAAAACTTCCTTGGGTCTCACTTAAAAGGCATCCCCTACCATCCAAAGTCTCTTTGAGCAAGTATTTGCTGTTCTACAAAGACTTATGCACTTGCTTCTGCATAATCCATTAAATACTGCATCCAATTATTTGTTTAACTGGCTTCATCACATAACCCTGAACCAAAGGATGTGTGGTGTATAAAAGGTAAACATGACAAAAGAAGAACTATTACTATAATAAATTAGAGAAGCCAGGACCATATCAGGAATGAGAAGAGAGCATCCTCCCTCCTTAAACTAGAACAGAGTTAAAAAAATAAAATTTAAGTCTGAAAAACTTTTAATGCAAATCATTCTACTCACCCATGGCAGTGCTGTAGGCATTTGGAAAGCTTTTGTCTATTCTCTGTCTCATGAAGACCCAGCTGTTGTTCTCAAACTTGCACTCTATAATCTTGTTGTCGTACTGCTTCAGTTCTTTTGTCACCTGTTTAAAAAAAAAAAATTGTTTGGTATAAACATATTTTAATTCAAATTATTTTCTTTCTTTTGGTGATAAATAATGGAAGATCAAAAGCTGCCCTGCATTTTTTCAGCAACATGCCTCCATCCTACACAGAAAAACTGCACAGACTACATCTTCATTATACATATACTCAGCTACTCGATGTTTTAAAAATACTTTTCAAGTCTGCTGTCAATATACAGCAATTATATTATGCTAAAACATCAGCAGCTCTAACAGAGAGGGAAAAAAGTCACTTCTGGCCCACATGCAAATAGGTTTCCATGGGAATAAACTGCTTCCAGTGTAAGTGCTACTGCCAGCCTAAGTGCATGAAATGTATTATCCATGTTTCATCAACCTTCTTTGTTGAAGGTCTCAAAGCCAAATGTCAGATTTCAATATCAGAAAGAGCTTATGGAAAAACATTCCACTCTTTATATTACTGAGGATTTTTCTTTTCTTGTCTTTTTTGTGTGTGTGGGTTTTTTTCTCCTTCTTTTTACTTTAAAACTAAGATTATAACTCCAAAATCATGCAGGATTTCAAATCACACATGCTCCACATCTCCATCAGACCTCTCTTTATTGATTCATAGATTCATCAGCAGCCAATATCCTGAGCTATTTGTCTTTCCATTTGGCAACGCTGTGTGGTTTGTAAATGTAGTTTATATGCATTGGACTTTCCAGTTGTTTCGGCTACTTCATCCTATGCATCCTAATCTATGATACAATGCAAAATTTTCAAGTAACCATAGTAACCCAAGAACCTTATCTAGCGCTTTAACAATTTTACCCACATACTTCACTTTTTTTCTAAAAAGCCTCTTCAGAAGTATAAAGCTGCATTTAACTGCTAGCTGTGTTTAGTTTGATATAGTTTCCCGACAAAAAGCTGTACTAGGTAATATAGCACTTTGGATTCAGGATCTTACACATAAATGCTCTCATAAAAAAAAGACTGGTTATTGCAATTCATTAGCATAATTTTTCACCTCTGTTGTCTACTTGCTCCTGAGCGGTGACATGGGAATTTACTACTGTCAGAGGGATGCCGATTTGAAAAAGGCCATAACTGTCTCCAGGCAGCTTAAGAGCACATACAGTAGAAAAACCCATGAACCCGTTTCCCATTAATTCCCAGATAAAGTCAATTAATTCATGAACAGGTCCTGAGCATAGATTGTGTCCTTCCATACTATAGGATTTATTCTCAATTTCATAAACAGAATCCTAACATTTTTCAAGGTATTTACCTTGAATACTTGTGCTCATTCCCAGATAGGAAGCCCTGGGATTTCACTTGTCAAGTGAACATGAAAACAATTTTGTTAAACCTACTTACGACCAAGGCCTGTCCTGCTGCAGGACTGACAGAGTCAGAGTCAGATTTTCAAGTCACACATCATCCCTTCCTTCATTCTATCACCCGCAAAGAGATTTTTGTCCTAAAATCATTTAATACTTAAGCAAAGTTTGCATTTGCTAATGAACCCTTGGATAAAATCAGCTAATTGCCCAGGTCAGCAATCTTTTCCTTTGCAGTGTGCTCTGCACAGCACATCGCTTCTTTCCATTTGCACTGAAAACCGATATAGAGTCCAGATGTTTGACTGACACACAGTTGTGGATATATTTATGTTCCAGTAGAAGTATGTAGAAAAACATATCCTTTTCTAGAGTGCTACGGATACATAAACCCGGGAAGAAGCTCTTGGCTGTGCACTGCCTTGGGAAGGTGTATTACTTTGAAAACAGCTGCCTAGTGGAAGTGGAGGCAGCAGGGGATATGACCGTGTGTCTTATTTTCTGCCAAAGCAGGGACATGTTACAAGGATCACTTGCTAGAGAGAGAAATGTATAAAGCTGCAGGCAATGACTTCAACTAACCAACCGTCTCATAAATCCTTCTCATGGCTTATCATTCTTCTAGCGTTCAGATGCTCAGAATAGCAATAAATTAGAAGGCAGTTTTATCTGACTGTGGCAATTAAGCCATATTATTAACTATCTAGATACTTGCTTGGCCAATCATTAGCAATCTGGAAGGTAAATCTTTCCACAAAATATGAACATCTGCCAAAGTCCTGATTTAAATGATTTTTTCCTCTTGGAGAAGTGGTGAACACAGTCCTTAATAACTGCAAGTTGTAGTAATTGTTTTACAAAGGAAGAAATACAGCACCTGTTCTTCTCTATACTTCGTTAAGTGACCTCAGTCTTCTAAATTTACTTACTGCAACATTTATGAACACATTTTAGGAGCTGCTGGGCATGTGATCAAGACTACAAGTACTCTGAGCAAAACAAGTTTTTTGGCATTAAAAATACTCTTCTACTGTTGCATCTTAGCTGATTTCTAAATGGAAATTGTCTATACACAGCTTTAAACAAGACCATAGCGATCCTTGTATCCAGGATTTATACCTTTGATCTACCTGTCACTTCCATGCTACTTTCTGGTATTTCAGCTTCATAGCAGGACACGGATACTGTCAAATTCAACAGTATTGAATTTCCTTCCCTTTAGGAATTCATTCTGGGCTGCTCAGAGCAGCATCTTCTCAATTCTCCCTTCGCAGTAGCGGATTCATCTCTCCTTCTCCCCCTGAAGTATTGCAGTCCATAAGAGTATCTAAATAATGTGCCATCATTTCTCTTCCTAAGAGGTACTTCTAGCCAGTGCATCACAGAAATGGGAGCAGTATCTTAGGAATGATGGCAGTTCTCAGCCAAAATTCTTACCCCCAGCAGCAGCAATGCTTTTGGTACAAAGCCAATGCTTCTGTGATACTGTGGGTGAAACACTTTGAACCAGCATTCAGCAGAAACTCCCACCACACCAAGAATTCCATGGAGCCTCCCTTAAATATTTATCCCCAGCCTATTTTCAGATAGCCAGTCAGAATTAGAAGCCCAGAGGATCACGTCTCAGACACAGGGATGTCAGAGTTGGCGTGTGTCAGAACAGTTGTCTCTGGTCTGGGCCGCTATCGTGTCCTTAGCAAGGACCAACTCCAATCCATAAACCATTTTCCTTTCAAAAGGAAAGAGACTGTTCCTGACTGCATTCAATCAAGTTATCAAGAACTGGCTCATTGCCCCAGCAGAAATCACCTCCCAAAAATACAGATGAGCTGCTTCTTGGAAGCAGATTCATTACCTAAATGCTAGATTGTGAGATGTGATTGGGAAAAAAAAACAGGCAAAGAGCTTCACCCTCATTTCAGCAACAGCTCATTATCAAATCAGACTGGATACAATACAAGACATTGCCTAAGAATGTCAGGTTACACAAAGATAACAGTTATCTTCCTCCCCCTGCTTCCTACTGCCATCATCATCTGGACTGTTCACTAGGAAAACCTTACCTGGAGTAAGGTTATTCCTTTTTCTAAGAACAGTGACACAAAAGGTTTAGGAAATTTCTATTTTCCAGTTTCCTTCCATCCCCTATGTTCAGAAAGATATTCAAAATATATTTTAAAAAATGAAATATTTAACTCACCTCAAATTATCTTGCCTGGCAGGATAATTGAGACACTGAGATGAATCACAACAGTGTGTTTATATACAGCCACATTTAATGTTAATCTAGAGTAAAATGTGAAAAAACAATATATCCAGCTGAAAAAGAGTAGAAACTATTTACACTTAAGGTAGTTAGCTCTAGTTCTGTGAACATGCTGGTATTCTCTCTGCCGACTTCCACTGGCCAAGGCTTTTCTGTGCATCTCCACAGTGCACTTCCAGACTGTTCTACCTGTTGGGTCATTCTACTTGAAGAATGCGTATTTCCTGTGAAGACTTCACTCAAACATTAATCTCACTGCCATTAATCTGGAAGGAGAATGAAATTCCAGGGCAAACTTACTTTACATAAAAGGTGTTAATAATGAGAATTTAGATTTTAAGGTTAATATTTCAGAAAGCATGTCTACAATGGACAAGCTTAAATTTTACAAATGCATCCACCTCCCCCATATTCAAGAACTTTACAAAGAAAAAAGGAGCTACGCTTTTAGATAAATGGAGACTTGATTGTAAGAAAACCTGTATTTTCATATGCTACTTTTTTTTTCAAAGCCACTGAAATTATTTCAGCTCAGTAAATAATCCTCTTTAAAGAAAGCAAAGTTTGTAAGCAAAATCTTAACACATTCCATTTTAAATGCTTTCTTTCTTTAAATGCCTTTTTGTTGCACTTTCCCCTCTATTACCAAACATTCATAGTAAAGAAATAATTCAATTCACCCATTTCTATTGCTTATTCCACATCTCTACTCATCAGCCTATTTCCAAGATCCCAGAAGAACCGACTGTAATAGTAGATGCAGAAAATTTTAACTTCCATGAGACTACAAACGAGCAAAAGCTGCAGCTGAAATCTCATGAAATTAAAAAGATCTTTACTTCTAAATACAGAATTTAAAAAAGGAATCATAACAGACAGGCAAGATAGATTCTAAATGTAATGGCTTTCTGTTCCCTAAGAAGAAGCTGCCTTTTCTTTTTCTGGCTGGCACATACAATGAAGGCACTCCTTTTTGATACGCTCAAGTACACAAACTTTTCTTTTTTAAACACAAGTTCCAATACCAGGAGAGAAGAAAAGTTTAAAGCTGCCACATAAGGCTTGGAAAGTAATTCTTCCTCTCTCTGATATCAATAACTAACTTTTCTCCTTTAGGATCCATTCTTACACCCAAAGCAAACAAATAAATGAAAGCAGCACACGAGGGAGAAACCTTTTGGTTGCTTTCCAGTCTCATGCCACAGGAGAACTGGAGTCCACACTTTCTCTAATCAGCCACCCTGCAAAAATTAAACCACATTTTTCCAAGAAATGTCCCAAACCCATGATATTTGTGAATGACTTGTTCTGAGGGTACTGGCACACATTCAGTCACAAATGACAGCTCAGGAAATAAAACCTCTCTAGCAAAATAGCAGACCTCAAATTCTGATTTCTGCATTACTCTCAAATGCTGTGACTGCCCACAACCATGAAATACTCAGACTTTATTTCTAAACTTCTCAAAATGTCCTAGACACAAAGAGAATTAACCTGCCTGGTGGTACTATTACTCCATATCAGTAAAGGCACCATCTGAAGACCAAGGAGAAGCAATGACAATGGTCAGGGAACAACAAAAAAAATCCAACACATTTACATGGGAATTTAAGGAAAGAAGGCGGGCCAAGACTTCCTGAAGGAATTAGATGGAGAGAGGAAAAAAAAAAAGAAGGAGCAGTAATCAGAAAAAAACAGATCCTGAAGATACAAAAATACGCCAAACTCAAAATGAGATCTTTTTGGAGACTGAAGACTTCAAGTTGACAAGCAAATTCCAAGGACCCTCACGTTAAACCAAGGCAACTGAGAGGAAATGAGTTGAAAGAAACACTGCTCCCATTTATTTTGAGAATAATAAAGGAAAGCTTCAAAGTGCATGGCTTTAGTGCATGCCCAGCTTTCCAGAGGAACGTGTGTATAGACAAAGGCTATCCTGGGAAAGCACTTTATCATATGATTACAGATGAGAACATGAGTATAAGAAATTCTAATGATTTGACTATGATTCTATGATTCTAAGATGGAACAAGGATATACAGTGCAAGTTGACAGAAGAAAGCTGTGATCATGATGTAGGAATGATTCCAGGAGGAATTTCCAGCTTCTGAAAGCCAGTCTTAAACCTGATTTGTATTTATTCCCTCAGACTGCTTTTGCAAAAGGGAATCCACCTCAAACTGTGATCATGATGTAGGAATGATTCCAGGAGGAATTTCCAGCTTCTGAAAGCCAGTCTTAAACCTGATTTGTATTTATTCCCTCAGACTGCTTTTGCAAAAGGGAATCCACCTCAAACTGACAGCACGGCATGCTAAGATACAAAGATCCAGAGGGAAGAGTGATGCACCAATAGTAAAGAACACACTTTGACAACACCACTTAGCTCATTCATAAATTATGAATTTCGCATGGTTTGTTATTCTCAGTTTGCAAATGGAGAAATAGAGAGATAGTTTGTGGTCACACAACAGGGAAAACATTTACCCCCATTAAGTTCTCTAAACCTGATCTTAATTACCCCTCAGGTACTTCCATTCATGCTACCAGGAAATCCCGTGACACAGGAAAGCTGAGATCTCTTTAATAATTTATCAGAAGAAACAACAACAAAAAATAATCTTCCAGAGACAAAGCAATCCTATCACTATTTTACAACCTTCGGCAACTATTTCTGTGCCTCAAAATAAATAAAAGGTAGCCTAAAAGACTGTGTCGGAATAGAATGAAGAGGTTTTCTGAAATTTTCTGCCTTTCACATGTTGGGTTTCACCTCTATAAGGATGGCTCTTTTGACAAATGTTTCTGTTTATCACACAAAGATTCTACAGTGCATTTTCTCATATGACAGTTTTTCATCTCTTCTTTGTACCCAGGCTATTGCCACAGTAGGAGTCTAAATTAATCTCATTTTATCTGTATTTTTTACACCCTACAAGGGATTCTGTCACTTGCTGTCACACCACTGGGGATGGTTACAGGGTGACTCCCCAGGGCTGGGCTATCAGCAGCTTCCCAGCTGCCTTTCTGCTTCATCTAAGGAAAAACTACTTTTACGAATCACATAGTATCTGTCACTATTCACGTGGGCCCTGGCTCTACAAACTCTTATCCTTGTCAACTATATACCTCTGAGCAGCTTCCGAAGATCAATTAGCCCACACTAATCAGGACTGAGCCCTAAATCTAATTCTAGTCATTGCTTATCTAGCTTCTGAAATGTTCTTAGAAAGCGTGGTTATATATTGCCAAAACACAACAATGCCAAATGATAACAGAATAAACCAAAAGAAATTTAAACTAGAACCCAAAGTAGCAAGTAATTGCAAGCAAATCTTCTAAGCCCACTTCTACTTGTAACAGCACACAGCTTTCAAATTACAGCCATTATGAATCATATTCTTTTCTTCCATTTAGATCCCTAACAGCCAGCATTATATGCTTAAAAGTTTCTTCCCCATAAATCAAAATTCACCATGGAGAACAACTACGTTAATACTACACGGAAATTTGTTTGCTTTGTTAAATTGAGCTTCAAAAAAGCATGAATTGAACGTCCATTTCTGATCATAAGTAATGCCTCATCTTATATCCATTCAAAATGTTTACTTTATTAAAGCTTATTATAAATGTACTGTCTAAAATGCAGCAGCATGACTGTTCAATTTCCAGGCCATAATTTTATGATAATCATATGTAATATATTCATATGTCTACTCCAGTGCCTAACAAAGCCCAAACTGGTTTATTAGTAGCTCTGCTTTCTCCATGGTTCAAATTTCTTTTCCTCAGAATATTACTGGATAACAACATTAAGAAATATATAATCTAAAATTTTACTTTGTATTCTTCACTATAGTGGGCAAACAAAGGAATATATAACATTGGAAGCTGAATTTGGCATAGTGACTTTATCAAATACGGGTATCTAAGTGATATGTAAATTATTAAACACACTATGCAAGCATTATTAGAAGGGTGGGGGTAGGGAGCAAGATTATAAATTTATAAATGTTTTCAACATCTAGAAATTCTATTAATACCTGAAAATGTTGAGATTGTACAGAGAGAATGTGCATGTAAGCTAAGATCAGAACTAAGCAAACTCGCTTTTAATCTCTTATATTTAACATGTGGTTCGGTTTTTGCCTAGGACACATTTAGAAAAAGTAGCACATTTCTCCTTCCTACATTTCAGAGGCAATTCCTAGTTGTTGTTCCTACAACAGACAGTTGAAGGAAATAAAAATTCACACAAACCCCATCCACATTGCTAGACTGAATGGTTTGTCATCAAACAAGCCTCCTATAAACCAAAGAGCTGTGCAAAAGAGGAGAGCTCAGCCTTCCTTACCATAGCTTTTACATGGTCTTTGTTATAGTAAGTGTTTTACAAGAGTGACAGATCTTGGAATCACACAGATCTCTTATAGCAGAATAACTTCTTATTTTTGAAAGAATTTTTTTGAGGCTTTGTATTTTTTTCATATGAGAAAGCAAGAACTTCAAATTTTTCACAACAGGACAAAAAAATAAGTCAAACTGCAATGATTTTTAAAGCCTTGCCCTTTACATCTGATCTCCGAGATTAAAGTTCACAACCCTGCTGACTCAACCTCCATTTTTGTTGCTAATGACACAGGATGCGTTTCAGGTGACTGCAAGAACCACTTACATGAGGGAACTGATTAACGCCTTGACGAAACACTGCAATAATAATGTAAAACACAAACTCAAGAGCTGTGAAAAAACAACAAAAATCTATTCAGCAGTGCTATAAAATCCAAACAATATAACAAAGATGTGTTGGGGAGAAAACCTGCAAGAGCCACATTAGGGATTTTTCATTTTATTTTTCACCTTTCTAAGATTTCAATTAGAAGGCAAATAACCTTTTTTCCCCATTACTGATAATACATCACAACAAAAAGATTAATGGCTCTGACTTAACACAGACTTTCAAAAATTAGCTTTGATCAAAGCAAATGCAGTAGTGAAAAGTCAACTGCCCTAACTCACTTCTCAGCTGTCTTTATAGCATTGAGCTGGCTTGAACTCCCTCTCTTTCTTCAATAGTTTGTCTTAAACTTCAAAGCCTAACTGGCTTTCAGGCTTAAATCATGGAAAGCTTTTTTTTTTTTCTTCTCATTCTTCAAAAGCAATTAAGGACTTTCAGTATAATCTGACCTATAATCTAAAATCTAAGCATGCAGGTCTTCTTGATCATTGTGGGGTTACAGAACGGAAGGGCCTGATAGGGAAGTTAATCAAGGCTCAGACACTGCAAATGGTTTTACGGTGCCTGCCAGCTGATGAGGTCAGTCTTCTAAAAGTAAGGTAAGCAAAAGCTAATCTATCAATGGCACAAATTTGTCAGTAAATGAGGCTCTAGAGGGGTTCTTACTGCTTCACCTTTCATTGCAAGCCCCTCCTTCCTTTTCATTCGTTATTATTAATGAACTTGCAGTTAGGAAGCTAGATTTCCCAGGACACTACAGTAATAGATGTGGGGCAGGGGCAATAGACTGCAAACTGAGAAATGTACAATATTCATGGACTTGAAAGACTCACAACTGACTTCAGAGGATTATATGGATCCTGCCAGACATAGTCTGAGAAATCCTTGAACTTCTTGTCTGTTTGGGCTGCAGTGTTTCTAGGCAAATCAAGTATTTTATCCAAGTTTCTACTATCATAGAATAACCACTGGGTTCAAAAAGACTTCTTGGATCATGAAGTCCAACCATTCCTATCTGCCACAAAACCACACCCCTGAGCACCTCTTCTATCCATCTTTTAAATACCTCCAGGTAGGTTCAGGATTACAACTTTGACTAGTGAGAGCTGAAAACAGAAGATAATCCATGGTTTGACATTCGGTCACGCCCAAGCCCTAACAGATAGGAAATTTGGGAAAGCCCATTGTACATGAGCACAATTTTCATGGCTTTGCTCATACACTTTGTTATTGTATGGTAAATCAATAACAAAATAAGAGACAATATTTAGTCTTCATTTTTATTTCCCAACACAGCTACATCCAGTTAACCTGCATAAGCTAAGGCAAACAAAGCCAAGGAAAAGTCTCTTGAACTTTCTAACCAGATGACGTTTCCAAAAATACCCATGTCATAAAGGGGTTGTTTAGCATGGAGAAGAGGAGGCCGAGAGGAGACCTCATTGCTCTCTACAGCTACCTGAAAGGAGGTTGTAGAGACGAGGGAGCTGGCCTCTTCTCCCAAGTGTCAGGGGACAGGACAAGAGGAAATGGCCTCAAGCTCCACCACGGGAGGTTTAGGCTGGACATTAGGAAAAATTTTTTCACAGAAAGGGTCATTGGGCACTCTGCAGAGGCTGTCCAGGGAGGTGGTTGATTCACCTTCCCTGGAGGTGTTTAAGGAGTGGGTGGACGAGGTGCTGAGGGGCATGGTTTAGCGATTCATAGGAATGGTTCGACTCAGTGATCCGGTGGGTCTCTTCCAACCTGTTGATTCTACGATTCCATGATTCTATAAAGCTCTGGCCTGCAGAGACCTCCACATGGGGCAATTCTTACACTCTCCAGAATTCAGAGCACAATCTGAATATACTGCTCAAGTGCTACAGCTGTGCTTGAGCAGCTGTCCTCTCCCACCTGAGACCCAAGATTAAAACAGTACTAGTTCTCTTAAGAACTACAGCTCAAAACATGTTTTGCTTTTCACGTGATGTAACAAGTAGCATCATAAACCCACGCTAGAGCCAACCAATGTCACCAACAATTCTAGCCGGGAAAAAATAAACTCTTGAAGGTTATTCTCTAGAAAACAGGCAGCACTGGAAAGGGATTAAGAAAAGAGAATGGAAAACCAGGTAATGGCATGGCACTGACCTGCCGTCCAATAATCTCCAAGCGTATTTTTACATGCTAAACCGACCTCATTAGTTTCCTTCAGATAAAAGAGTTTCACATACATAACTCTACAGTTGAAAAGCCCAAGGTAAATGGGAGTTGATTTGTTAGGCAAGACTGCACACAGCTGGGGAACCCATGAACTGAAACGGTTTGTAGTTTCCTGCTATAACTACTAGCACTAATTACTAATTACAGAAATAGTCCTTAAAATTTTGAATGAAATCTTAACAAGCTAGTAATTAACTAATTCAAGGTCTATTTGGTTTAGTGTTAGTTTCAGCACTGTAAGTCCAAAACCTCTAAATCACTGATCTATAAACGTCCTTCTATATTATTCAGTGATGTCCTTTCTTTTCCTTCTGCTGAAATTAAGTTAGTCTGAAATCTCTTTCTATGCAGTAATGGCATCCGAGGGGTATCCAGTGGAAAGAGAATGGAAGGATGTAGGAAAATACAGTAATCGTGTCATGTATTATTGCACAAAAGAACAAAAACAATCTTTTCTCTTAATTCTGCTTTTAGATACTCCTATACGCTGCCTCGACTACTACTGGCCTCTCTCCTACATCCCACACAGTTTTCTTCCACAGGTTTGTTCTGTAGTTGTGTTTGTAAAAAAGAAATGCTACAATACTTAACTAATCCACTTCTGCAATGGTCAACAATCATATGTGGCTAACCACGACCCGCTAATGAAATGAAGCAGAAGCTGGGTTGCACCTGTTTGCATGACTATTAAATTACAATTGGGTAGGTTAACGTATGATACTAATAGGGTATTTTATTTCTTGTGTGGCCCAGCACTAATATGTAGGTGATGAGAAGCTACCCAAGGCGGTGAGGATCATGCTTGCTGTGAACCACCTCTAGAAGACAGCCTGAGTCCCAGCAGACTGAACCGGTGGACAAACACACTTTACAGCAATATTTTGCTACTCCCTCCCACTTGGAGCACTCTCAGAGACTTGAATGAACCAGTGAAAGAAAGCTGAATGACTTCTGCAGAGCTTAAGTAGAATTATCCTCCAGCAGGACCCAGGTCTTCCCTTCTGTAATAACACTGATCCCCCTGATTTGTGTATGAAAAATAGATAAAACTCTCACATCAATGCCTGTATAGAATACAGCACAGTATCACATAAATCAACCTACTGAGAACTACTCAAGTATTTTTTATTACAACACATTAAGCTAAAAATCAATAGACTAATTTACCCAAACAGTTTTAATATTTTAGCTAATCAAGTAACATATTTTCTCAAAAGCAGTGACATTTCATTATAGCATCCGGTTGTAAAGTCAGTGGAAGAAATTTTTCTACGTATCAATTACACAGCAGCTCAATGAAGTTAGCAACATAAAAAGCAATACTGCATATTTACAGTTTCTTCCCTGGCAAATGAAAACTTCAGCAGTTCTTGGCAGTACAAATAAAATGACTGCACAATGGTTCTAACGAAGCTGCCACATCTCTGATCTTTCCTTTTCAAATCTTTCTACACCATTTTTCCCAAAGACATAACTTGCTATTTTCTCTATAATCAACCTTTTTTTTTTCCTTTCGAGTGAAGCAGAAGTGGCATTTTGAAAACTTCAATTTGCTGAAATACAATAGCACCACTGAGTTCTGTTGTTCTTCATTTTTATTCTCACTTTAGGCTAAAAAGATAAAACTGCAGTGGTTTTAGTGTTGTCAAACAAAAACTAAGTAAATAATGGTTTGTTGACTATTACATAACAAGATACTGCATCACTATTGTTCAACTGAGTCTTAGTATATACGTATTTCTCTTTCTCAGATGTGAAAGAACTTATAAATGTAAGAACTATAATAATTCTGGAATACTGCCAAGCAGACACCCTTGCCATGAAATCTATTAAAGCAAATTTGATAGAAAATATTAATTATTTCAATATAGAGCATATAAATAGACGAACAAATTAATAATAAAAAAATACTGTCTATGTACAGCTCCACTTTCCCTTAAGATTACTGCTCGCTAGGTACCAAAGGCATTCTTTGAACTTGTACAGGTGATATTTATGACTTCCTCGTGTTGGAGATAAGCATCATTCTACTTGCACTACTATGAAATCTCCTCTTTTTGCCTACAATCCAGCCTTTCACAGGCCCAATTTAGTTTAATTCCACCTTCCTCCTTATTTGGTAACCTTGTGCAAGAGCCAGCAACTGTCTCATCAGAGGTACAACAGACCCTAAGCTCGCAGGACCTAACCTGGTTTTAGAGATTATATTGAGGATAGACATGGTAGGAAAAAAAATCTCCCAGATCTCTAGGAGTCTATTAGCAGTAGCTGAAGTGACATTTAAGCCATAATGCTTGTCTGTGGGGAATATCATAATGGAAATGCTCACTTGCAGTTAAAACTGTGGTACAATAAGAATTTGGTCTTACTACAGCCTTTAATCTCACAATCTGAGAAGTCCAGGGAGACTTGCAAGATGAGTATTTGCATCATTACTTTAGGTACTTAAAATTTAGGAGTTAGTTTTGGTAAGTAATCCAACACTGAGAGAGACTGGTATCACTACAAAGCAATTTAAAAGACCCAGCAAGAAAACTCAGGTGCTTTTCTTAGAGATTCTTAGATTCACCCTTGGATTCACCTGTTTTCCACTGTCTACACAGGGAGCCAGTGGGGCACACAGGGGTTGAAATCAGTTTGTGTGACTATCCTCCTTTATAGGTATTATAATTAGACAGGATATTACTCACAACCCATTTTCCTTTGTAAGCTGATATCCTGAATAATTATCTCATTTCATATTTCTTCTGCCTTCTGTGTTATTGTTTGCAGGCCTATTCTTTTTCATTTATCTAAATTTAATCTGCATTTGCACCAGCCCTAAACCACCACAGTATCTCTCAATATGATCATTTTTTCTGTTGACCGTTTTTCTCCAATCTTATCAATATCTGACATTTAAAATATTTCTCATTCATGATGTTTACTATGCGTTTTATATATACTATAAAGAAAGGTCTCAAACAATTTCCTAGTCAAAGAATTTCCTCGTTATACCATCTCTCACCCTCTACAACTTCAACATCTTGATTTATTCATGAGTAATTTATTTTAAAGACATTATCATCTGCATTTTGCAAAGGTACTAGAAGTTCAAGCTCATTTATCAAGTTCAACCTCATTTGTTCAGTTTAGAGTCAAAATAACTCATCTCTAAAAAGTTTAACAAATTTAGATGCCTATAAACTGTTTACAACAACAACTTCCTTGCTCTTCCCCCCCCCAAGCCTGATCTTGGCTGATATTCTCATGATAATTTTAAACAATAAACAATTAAGAAAATGTTTAAAAAAAAGACCTAAAAGAAGTTGTTCAAATACCTTTTGTTGTCTCATTTGATTAGAATATATTTCTAATAGGGTCTGATTTTTATAATTTTATTTAGGAACTATTTTTTGTATCTAGTTTTTCTCTTCAGCTATTATCCATTCTACTGCCTTTATTTCACTTGCCTATAGTACAAATAAGAGCCTCTAATGCAGAAACATGCAAAGTAGAAAGAAAGATGAAGAACAGGTTTCAAAAATCAGAACAGATTAATAAAGAATAACTATGATAGTAAATATGATGTTAAAATAATTTCTGAGGGAAACAATAAAGACACACAAATTTCAGACATTACTTTCTCTTAGAAGACAATTATCTACAAGAAGTTTCCTAAATTGCCTAAAACTGAGAATCTTGAGCACACTGCCATATTGTTTGCTTACTGTACTCTAGTCAAGAGGAAATGCAAATGCAACTGCATTTATGGAAATTAAGCATGGAGAAAAACAGTCGCTGCTGCAACCCAGTCAAGCGCAGGAGCTGACCCCATAGACAGCTCTTGCCATCAAGGTATTCTCAATTACTCAGAACAAATTACACCCTCTGTGTGCCGAAGTACACCCAGACCAGGCTTAAGAATGCAGTTATAACACAGGAACATCTGCAGCAACAGATTGCCACGTTCGAGAGCATAAAACCATCATGGAAAAATCTTTCTCTTCTGCAAGATGATTTTTGTAAAACGTAGAAAGCAAAACAAAAGATAGTGACAGCCTCAAATCACCCACGTACAGGAGCCAGAACACTCATAAACACTGAAGGAAAGAACAATGTGACAAAGAGGATGAGGACAATAGCAAAACACAACTTGCACTACATCATGAGAGATCTGGCAGTGTTACAATGACCCGATCAGTTATTCCATGGTGACAAGTATGAGAGTTCTATGCAATGCAGATGAGAAATATCTGCAATATCTATGCTTATTTATTGCTAAAACTAACCTCTCATTCCCGGTCTTTTTCTCAGCAATTTTTAATTGGTAGTGAGCAATAGCTTAATTGTTCGAAGAAACAATTTAAAACTTCTGGTTTGCCATCTCTTCAATAAGGAAAATAAACTCTCTATTAATGTGTTATTTTAATGAGACATAATCTGCATATCCTAATCCTCACATTTATCATAGTATGTTTTCATACCACTGGACATAGGAAAGCTACTGTAAGCACTATCTGCTTATCAATTCAGTTTTCTGTAGGACTAATACTTCTCAGAGTAGTATCTGTAAAGGGTCAAAGGTAGATACTTGGAAAACTACCAGGAAGATAAGAAAGCTGACATATTCAAGAAGAAGGAATGCTGAGACAAAAAAAAAAGAGAATAATGAAAGCTAAACTCTGATGCCACATATAATGATACCTACCGCTGGTTTCAAATCTCATTATTTATCAAGTGAAATGAACCAAGAAACTCCAAATCAACCACCCCAATGTGATAAAAAATTGCTGGTTGTCTTAATCTCATAGGTATTACAACAAAAGTACTCCAGCCGAAAGAACTGAAGAAGAAAATATGAGTGGTCTCAGGGACTAATTTTCGAGGCTTTTCCTATGTGTTTCTGTACGTCAGTGTCATTGCTGGAACAAGGGCTGCACACAAGACTGGTGGACAAGGGAAGGTGTCAATAACAGATGGCACAACCCTGCCTTCCCAGCATATTTGCAGATTTGTTTCTACCCAGGTGTCCCATGTTGTATGCTGTTATGCACTCGTCTTCCCTTACTAATACCCATTATACACAACAGCCACACTCCATTTCATGCATTCAAAAATTCTCCTCGGCATGTTTACATCTAAGAGCTACCCACTGGCTGCTCCTCTTCCAGCCTGTTACTCTTGAGCTTTGCTACTAATCTAGCCAGTGCCGCCACTTCAAGCTTCTTTTCTTCTTCACTAACTTTCTTTTAAAATTAGTTATATGGCTCCAAATAACCTATAAACGTCTTAAATTTTATAGACATTCCTGAAAACACTAGCTTCTCTCAGTTATGCTCACAGATTTCTAGTTTAAGCCAAAGATGCTTTATTCTCAACATAAGCCACACACTCCATTAAACAATTCTTACGCTCTCATTGTGTGAAAATAGCTGCAGAATGACTTCAAAGGGAGGAAAAAACCCCAAACCCTTTCTTCTTCTAAATAAACATTTTGGCAAAGAGAACGCAGCATGTTCTTTGAAAGAGGACCAGAGGATCTTAGGAAGGTAATACCTCTTAACAGGAAAAAAAAATACAAACAAGCATCTTTTCATATTTTTGATACTATGAGAAAACCAGATACTTAAAAAGGTAACCATTTAGCAAGAAAATAAGAGATGCTAAGAATGGAAGTACTGAAAGCCTCGCATAATGCCAGTTGTGGGAATAAGGGAAGAAAAGATAAGGAGGAAGAACTTACTAGTACAGTGCATGTTAATACTATGGACTGAAATTAAGCTCCATTCAATCAGTAACAGTGGAGGCTCAGAAACATCTAACTGTACCATTTGCCAATACACATGGTAAATGCTGCCATTTTATACATCCTTAAGAATTAGTGATCTTTCACAGTAGTGACTGCTTCTACTCTAGGAAGTCACATAACCAGAAAAACTCAGGTTAGAAGACACACACAGTCATTACCCAATCCAGCCTCCTGCTCTAAGCTGAAGGATGAGTTTGGTTTTTCAGGGCCTTTTTGAATTGTATTTTGCAGACAGAGATTTTGCAGTCTCTCCAGGAAACCTGCTGCTGTGCCCAACCAACCTTAGTGTGAAAATGTTGTCCTAACATCCAACTGGAATTTTCCCTCTTCTTCCCTATGCATCTCTGAGGTCTGTCGTTATTCTGCAATCTCACTTTAGGTAATATTTAGGCAATTAGTCATTCCCCTTGCCTTCTCCCAGACAAAGAAATCCAAGTTCTTAAACCTCTCCTCATAGGCCACATGCTCTACCCTTTATCATGATCCCCACAGAAATCACTCAAAGAGGTGACTTCTCTTGCCCTGAATTGTCCTGAACTGTGCACGGTTATTCTAGATCAGTTTCACAGATGCTGGAGCAGAGAATAGTGACTTTCCTTGACCTTCTAGCTATGCTCTAGGTTACACAACTCAACGCATGGCTGGCCAGCACACAGACACTTGGTGGGTTTGCATTCAGCTTGTGGCCACTGGGACCCTGCCGTACTTTTCTGCAGAGCTGCAGCACAACCAGTAAAGTTCCAGCCTGCTCTGCTGCAAGGGCTCACTCTGTCCCTCAGGCAAACTCTGCATTTGCTTCTTTTAAACTTCACGAGGTTCCTTTGTCAGCACTTGTTTTACTAAGCTATTTGAGAAATGAGGTATTATCATACTGCTTTTCTATTACTAGGAAGTATTTGTATTCCAAAGCCCAGGAAATGGATGGCTTAAAAAACTGCAATCTGTTCATTTTTAACAATACTCATTAAAAGCAGGGGTTTTTTTCTCAAATAGTTAATACAGAAGTAAACAGAAAACTTAAATCGCCCAATAAATTAAGATCTAAAATCAATTAGCTATTATTTTAACCCCTCCAGAAGGCTTAATTTACCCTGTGCTTAGCAAGAATAAACTTGGATTGATTTTCCAAAAATCTACCAGGAGATGAAATATCAAAAGCTGCCCAATTTAAAAAAAAAAAAACAACACACCAACAAAAAAAGAAAAATAATCATGGTCCAAGACCAAGCACCAATTATTCTATCTTCTTGCCAGCAACAACAGAAAGCTGTAGAGGTATTCTTCCTAATTCTGTGGACTCCTATGGAACACCACATGCTTTACAAAGAACATTTTTTTTAACTGAATTCATGGACATATTAAAGAAAAAAAAAACAAACAAAAAAAACCCCCACCAAAATGGGGTACTGTCTGATCCATCCAAATAAAGTACACTTATAAATTATAGTTCATAAATGTTTTGTTCTTATGGGTAGCAATTGTCATGCATACACAATCGCTCCTTCAGTTTTTGCAGTGCTCATGCAAATTTTCTAGTTGTTATTCTTTTTCTGTTTACATCACCAGTTCCAAGGATAGATGAATTTTATTATTTTTAGCATTTTTCCCCTCAGTGTGTCTACAGAGAGTAAATATGCCCACTGTATGCTAGTATTTATTGTAATATAAACACACACATAAAATATATTAGTATCAATTTATGCTATTGGTGCCTAATGTTTCCAGGGAGGATTGAGGGCTCTGATATTCCTGGGACTATACAAACACACAAGCAGTCAGGACTCCTTGCCCTGAAGAACTACCAACTGCTTTTGACAAAAGCTGCACTAAAGAATGTCAAAATGTAGGGAATTGAAAGAGAATCAAAGTATAATGAATTAAGCCATATGCTTTTTCCCCCTTCCTAATTAATTCTTAAAGTAGTAGTTCAAAAGTATCCCAATTTCAAATTGAGCTAAATTTGGCACCTTTAACAAACATGTAACCTAGGAATGAGCAGTGGGTGATTACTTGTTGGCACACTTAAAGATGTTTTCTAACTTGCAGTTTGTTCAGTAAATTCTCCCTAGCATCTCCCTTATCTGCTTTACAAAATAAAGGCTGTGTGTGTAGGACGGCTTTTTACCTCCCAGTATTGCTGTACCAAATTCAAAATTTTGTTTTTTGAGTATGTTCAGATTGTTCTTAAGGTCACAAGGAAAAGGAAAGGCACCTTGAACTTGGGACAGAAGATCGCGAGATGTGTAACCATTCCGGGTTCCATTACGTTTACCTGAAGTCCTAGGCTGCCTTCCTGAAAACCCTCTCACTGCTGAGAATTAACCTTATTTTTAATGTAAAACCCTCCTGCATTCCGGAGGAAGGCAAACACAGCCTATAGCCCCATGCCCAGTAACTTTTCACATATCCCAAGCCACGTGAGCGCTGTTAAGACATAAAAAGATACTGAATTTGCCTCAGTTCTTTATGTGAAATCAGTACAGGAGAAAGAAAAGAGTGAAAAGGGAGGACAGGGTCAAGGACCAGAAGGTATTATCTCAGCATTGTATAATTTCCTATGAGAAGGCTGTACACGTTACTATCTTGTAACAATATACATTAGGAATAATGTTCCCACTCCACTAAGAAATTTATTTTGATAGATTCCCTAGCAATCAGCACGACTTTTTAAGTGTTGGTGCTAGAACTGTTTCCATCTGTTAACTTCTGCAGGACACACAAATACAGGTGGTTTCCACAACACAAATATAATAAGAAAAAAGAGGGATTTCCTTATGTAGCTTCCAGTGATGCCCAGTGCAGCTTCCACATCTAGCAAGCAGACCTGAAAGACCTGCTGTAACACCCCACAAAGCTTTACAGAACATTAGAGCCACCCACTAGTTCTGTTTGGAGGCTGTTAAAAAATAAATATATATTATTAATGTTGAGTACTTTATCCTAAAGATAAAGTTTGAACTTCAGAAGAAGCAGAATTATACAGTTTTATCCTTGGTTGTGTGCTTTAATTCAGAGTGACTGTGTTTAATGAAATGTAGTGACTTAGATGATCTGAGTTTATCTTCTTCTGTCACAGTCAGCAAATCGTATAATTAACGTGTATCTTCTCAACACTGTAAAGGTGTTCATTCCTAGTGGAAGCAGGATCCAGATCTGTAGCTCCCAGAAGTGTTCTTCAGTTTTCAGAATACAATTATTTCTGTCCAGCATAATCCATTTGTTCCCCTATCATTACATTTCTAGTTTAAAATAATCTTCTTGCCTTCTTTCCCCCACTGTCTGTGTTAACTCTGCTAACATGAAGGTGAAATAATCCTCTGACACTATCTTGCTAAGCTAACTAACCACTATTTTTCTTGAACTTGACAGGCCTCCGCTCATCCCAGTGGTGTCTCTTTCAGTTTGAAATCATTTGTCTTCAACATGAGCAACTAGAATCAAACACCTACAGATAAATCTGTATTTCCTTTGTCTCAGGAATGTCTCACTCCAGAGGTTCTATGGTTGTATTTGTCTTTTTACTCAAGTTGAAGACATGATATCCTTATGTACTATTCTATGACATTTCATATCATATACAATACACTAGCAGAACAAAATAATAAAATGGGGAGATAAGCTAAAGAAACAAAACTCAGGTCATTATTTCATTATAAACAAGAAATCCTTTCCCACTGTGGCAGCGTAAGCAAAAATCTCTATCAATACGCAGGAAAGTCCAGTAAGCAAAGTATCAAATAATTAGAGCACCAACACACTCTTACTGGCTATCAAGAGAGACAGATGGAAAACTTATAAATGTGTTTTGCTAAAAGACTGTACAAATCATGTTGTCTGTCAGGACAGAAACTGAGAGTACTGAGAAAGTTGCACTAGTTCTCCTCCTAAATTGGGAGTAGTCTGAAGAGCTGCATCCTAACATGGTGGTCAGTATCTGTCCTGCTCTCTGGGAGTAGACAGCGTTAGTCTTACCCAGCTCTGCTAGCAGAAGTCATTGTCACTCAGGGAAGAAAACCACAGTAGCTTTTGGTCACGAAATCCGCAGCTTATCCTAGCTTAAGACTGAAGGCAGCAAGCTCACAAATTCAAGCCTTTGCCCTTTTCTTTCCAGAAAAGACTGGTAAAATTGTGGGCAATCACTTCAGTAATAATCTACTGGTTTTTGATATTGCAGGAGTCATGAATGAGGTCTGGCCTGGTTCTCAGAACATCATTACAGCTTCTATGTCTATGTTGAGATTTTTCAGCTCTTGGGAACATCACAGTAAATTCTCTGAGGCACTGATAAGTTGCCTGTGAATCTTAAAGTAAAGGCGGATGGATTTGTATCTGGAGGGTCTATGGGTTTTGATGTGATGTGACCAGGGAAAATATCGTGGGGCACTTACCTGTTGCAAGGCTTCTCTCTGGCATAACTTTGCCACGCTTTAGCATGGCTTAAGTTAAAAGTATATTTGTCAAGGGAAAATGAGGCGGTTGGGAAAATAACAGCTTAGAACTGAACTGCAGTCCCAGAGTGTAGGCGACAGGTTTAGCTGTATCAACATCAACAATAAGCAACACTGTACTCAAATTTAACAAAACAACAGGTAATAGCTACTGAGCTGCAGATCAGAGCAGAAAGTTTGATTCCTTGATAGTCCTTGACAGCGAGACTGTGGTAACTACAGCACCAAATTCCGCAGAAGCTCCTGGGCTCTGGGGGAGCTCCTACCACAGAAACAAAATACGACGAACACATCACCATTTCCTAAATACTCTCTTCACCATAACTGTGCTCGTATCCTATTATATTGAACAATAGTATTTTGAACAAAGTAGTATTTATTATGAAACTTTTTAATAACTACTCTTAAAATACTAAAAATAAGATAGCAGTAATTAATCTTTATTTAAATGGTAATTTAATGTGTTAAGAGCCCAAAATGAAACCAGTCATTAGCTCAATAGTAAAGACTGCCAGAAGCTTCATTACTGATTAATAATGGAGAACTCAGAGTACTGAACAGTTTCCCCTAATCCCAGAAGCATCTAGGAACTGAGCTGCAAAAATTTTCAATCTTAAGAAATCAATTAAGCGATATAATTTTCTTTATAGTTATAATTACTGGACATAGTATAGCAAAATTTTCATTCCATTCTACATCGATCAAATCTCTGTTTTAAAAATAATGAGTCATATGGGTTCGTGTAGATGTGGCACTTGGGGACTTGGTTTACTGGTGAACTAGTGTTAGGTTTACAGTTGAACTGTCTTAAAAGGTTTTTTCCAGCCTAAACAATTCTATGATTCTGTGATATATGTTATGAACACTTCTTGTTCTGAAAACAGGTTAAAATACCATAACTTGCCCTTCTATCAGGTGACTATTACATGCACCGGGACAATGAAATTAGTTACTTCTAATAAACACAAAAGGTCTATGATAATGTTTTTCCCTTAATAGCTTCATTGTTAATAAAAGAACATGAAAAATATTTACTGTAACTAGATTTAAGAAAGTTTGCCAGCTAATTCTAGCTGTCAGTAGATTATCTTGCTAACCAAGATTGTCACTTAAGATAAACTTTCTTAATTTCATCCAGTTTCCAAGAGATATTTAACAAATACAACCGACTTAAGATCCAAAGAAAGCTGCAAACCACTGAATTGCTCCAAAGTTCTTAAATGAATGCAGAAGTATATAAGGGCATCTACTATTACTATGAGGTAGCTACTCAAATGAGAAGATATAAAAAGTAAACACATGGTGAACCACCTTTGAATAGATGCTATAATTAAGCAATAAACATAAATAATTTCATTTAAAAGTAAAATAAAATTAAAAGAGGAATTACTCTATATGAAATCTATTCCTTCAATATAACCTTAGATAACATTCCCCTGAAAATAAAATGAGAATTCATTGCTGCAGCAAATTTGACTTTCAAATCATTAATTCATTTAGTACTCTCACTAGCTAACCAAAATAGCTATTATTTTTATGAGTCATTGAACTTAGTGGAACTCACTAAATATTACCCTAGGACAAGAGCGCTCCCAAGAATTATGCAATAACTTGAATGTTCTGTATTATGAACCCTATTCAAACTAGCAGCATGCAAGATCTTGTAATATCTATGAACTGGTACATTATTGGAAAAGAAAAATTCCAGGGAGATCCCTCTAGCCAGGAAAACATGTTTTTTTTCTATTTCTTCTAATCTAGCTGCTACCAGATACAGGATTCAAAAACTTGAGAAGTAAAGGCTTCACATTCCTTTTGTATAATGAAGCACAAAGATCAAACATCTATCAAGCACTACCACTGATACCACTAAAAACAAGTCAGTAGGAAGAAGATCAGGTAATTTCAGTTAATCTTACCAATTCATCTGTCTCAGAAACATTATAAATATTAATATATTGATAAATATTAATGAGTTATTGCATATGAGAAAGAAAGACATAGAAAAATCATCCTAGAAGAGACATTAGTATTTTGAAATCTCTTCCCAGACTTGCCATCTACAGTCTTCATCATCAAAGACACTGGTGCAATTATCTTCCTGCACAGTTCTGGACAATCAGACCTGTTTGCTTTTGGGAAGGGATACTTTGATAAGGAGTTCTTCTCTCTGCAGTTATGTAAATATACATAAATTGATACATGAACTTATGAGTACTAGCACAGCAGTTTATATGTTTACTATGAATATTTCAAAGTTCTGGTAACATTCCTATTTGTCAAACTTAAAGTGCACTAAAACGCATTGGAAGTACTGCTGTATAATAACGGCTCATTGAGTAATAAATCTTCACGAACAGAGTGCAGCTGTTTGGGGCATTCCTTAATGTACACGTTTGGCAAGAAATGCCATATCTTAACAGAATACCTTAATAACTGGGATGTTCACAAATGAACATGAGCAGATAATTTATACAATGAGAGAGAGAGATCAATCCATCACACAGCGCACAAAAGCATATTTGAACAAAAAGGCTACAAAGACTCTGCTTTATTGCTGGACAAAGCGTGTTCACAGGACTTTTAACAGGTAGAAACATCAGCAACCCATTATGAAAGACCTGAAAAACTGCTGGAGGAAGAATGAAAGAAACTTATGTCAATAAGGTAGCAAAAGACCACTGTAAATCTCCAGAGTAGATACATTTCTTTTCATAGCACCAACTCTTAATGTGAATTATTACTCCTCATTTTTGGTGCCAAAAATCTCTAAGAGGATACAACCCATCACTGTAGACCCACTTCCTCCTACTGCTATGCAGCCAACATCCTTCTGGAATCTCCAAGCAATCAGATAGGAGCCTCAATTAAAAAAGCTTTGTTCTGTTAACTATACTATAATCATTTCCCAGCTGCAGCTAATAATAAAGGACACAGAAGGGATGACTCTGAGACAACTTCGGTTACCATTTCAGGATCACCTTTAGCATTAGAAACAAGATATGCTCATATATATGCCTATAGCTCCAAAAATAAAAGTTATGTTTTGGAGAGTATCGCTTGTGGAAGTACCTTATTCCAACATGTCTATGTAATTCACAGTAATTTAGTGGATAACAAACTTCGTTTTTCCTAGGTAGAAACTGAAACTTATTTTGAACATTCACATTACTGTGCAAACATAACATTTAGGATAAGACTACACCAGTGATATATTACCAGGATGCCTAATAGTAACCTACTCAAAGTAAATATATGTCAGATATTTATCAAGAACTGTACCATAAGGTAAGAGCAGCAAATAAAAGAGAAAAAAATATTGTGCCCATATCTTGACTACTGTGCCATTCCCAACCTTAGAAAAGCCAACAGTAGAAATACAGAAGGGTACAAAGAACAAAAACTGGAGATACTGAATGGTTGTACCCACGGAGCAATTAAATAGATTAAGATTTTGTAGGCTGGAAGATACAAGATTGGGGCTATGTTGAATGGAAGATCCAGTTAGGAATAGAGATTGACTGCTCCCCATTTGACCTAACGTAAGGCCTAGGTTGAACCAAAGTGAATTATCAGGAAATAGATTTAAAAGAAATAAAATAATACTTTAACTCACAGTGACAGTACAGCTACGTATGTTGAAAATTTAGTGGAAGATCCCTTAAAGATATTCAGAGAGGAAGGTCCAACAGACTCTATTTAGCACCAGGATGCGGAGACAACTTCCAGCAGAGAAGATCCTGCATGCAAACTGCATGAAACTGGTCATATACTTTGTATTTATCCTGGTTTTGCACTCTTTCCCTAAACATTTTTTAGGGATATGGTGGTCAGTTCCACAGTTTGATCCCACACAGCATCTGCTTTGTTGTTGTCCTGTGAGTAGAAGGGCCTCTCCCTGGCTGCAAGTGGTGAGAGAACTATTACTGATGGCAAACGGCTGAAAATAAATGCAATATGCACCTCTTCTCTTTCAGTCCACTCAGTGAACTCAGAAACTCTTCCAAACCATGGGGAAAACCTCCCCATTTTGGTCCTAATTACCAGAAGTAGAAGGGGCAGGTGAAGGTGGGAATGAGAACTCATTCAGGAGGGGAGGACAGTGCGACAGAACTTTTATAAAGCATTTAAACAAGCACCACTCTGAAGTGGTATCACCAAAAAAATACAGGTTTATTTGTGATGAGACTTCTTGCAAGACATTTCATGCAAGAAAAATTTAAACTGATTATCAGCCAAACTGAATAATATACAGGTAAGAACTGGGGAGAGGAGCAAAAAGGAGCAAGAAGACAAAATTCTGCATGCACCTGTTATTTAAACTAACTTAAACCTTAGTACTGCGTTTAATTTATAAAAAGTTAAGTATTTGCTAGATGCTTTTGGGAAGACTGTTCTTTAGTAATGTAATTAGGAATGATAAGGGAACACATCTGAGTTTTAGAAATTAAGTTTCATTTTGATGTAAAACAAAACCAAGGCTTTTAAAATTCTGAGTGGCACAAGCATGAGAACATGATGGAGGGAACAACACTGCCAACAGTGCAGAATACATACTAATTACAGGTATCGCCTGGGATATGGGAACATTACAGCATTCTAAAACAGCATATTTTCACATCCCAGTGTAAAGATTGACATGCTAATGCCTGCCTCTCTTTATCCTAAGAAAAACCCCGGTGAAACTCAACAAAATCAGTCCATATATTCTTGTAAAACACTTTTTGTTTTTAAGTGACACGACAATAACTAATTAGCAACTGGCAATTAGAAATGTGAAACCATTATTGTTCAACTGAAGCAAAAGAAACAATAAGTCATAAAAGACAAATTATTTTCCAGCAATTCTATGAGTCTTTCATAATAAACCTAATAATACTGGGAAAACAATCTGTGCTTTTTACTACAGTGTCTTCCCTGCCAAGGATCACTTAAAGAATTACAAAGTTCCAAAAGTGGCTTTGTTTTGAAATGTCATTGACAAGGTAACCTAAGAAAAAAAGAACATTTTCCTTCTCATAATTAAACCAGACTCAAAATTAATCAAAAGATGATAGAAAAACTAATCTTCTTTGACAAGTTAAGTACACAGATGTAATTAGACGCAAATCCAGAATACAGTAAACAACACCAACATTGCCATTTCCTATTATTTTTCCTGAAGCTGTATTGATAACTTGAAGTACTCTAAATCAAGAATCTAATCATACAGAAGTGAATTAATTTAAATAGCCGCCTCGCCCCCCAAGCTTATTAATCGTACCTTAATTTGTGCAAAAGGTCTGTCAAAGTTTCCAACATAAAGAAGACCAACATTCTGGGTGAGTAGCCTAAAAAAATGAAAAAAATCTTTTAAGATATCACTTCATATCCATACGATTTTTTTGCACCTCCAGTACTTGTTACAGAACCACAGCAGGGTAACAAGCTTCATTATGACAGCAAGAGCTACCTTTGCAAATCTGATCACACAATTCTGTTTGAACTACAACACAAAGGGAAAGACACACATTAAAGATGGAGGCACACCGATAATTTGTGTTTATGGTACAGGCAGCTCTTCAACAAAATTATATCATAGGCTTCTTTGTGATGGACGTCACTCAATAACATGGAACAGCAGCAAGTATGTGCCTTTCCCATTTATTAAAGACCATTATATACAAGGAACAGCATCAGAAAGGACCAATAAACACACATTCAGAGCAGCAGGCCTAAGAGGTAAAACAGTTTAGGACAGATTAAAGTACGCACAGTAATACAAAAATGACAACGCAACAGGTAGACAAATTAATAGAGAATCTCTGCAATATCATCTAATGGTTTCCTAAATAAGAAGTCCCTAATGCAGTTTGTGTCTGCTGTTCTTTTAAATTCTTTATAAAGTTGCTGTGTGCACCACCAAGATCCAGAGGGACAGTGGGATAAGTTGACTCAAATGACTGTTGGTAGTTCTGGAAAAGAGTTGGTTTGATTTCTGCAGATACCGTACAAATCAATGTTTTTACTATACAAACTCTAAACCCCTGGAGGAGTGTCAGGGTGCTACTGCTACCAACAGGCAGACAAGAACATCGCAGGCAAGCAAGTGGGGTAGGAGAGCACTGCGCTGTTCACACTGGACAGTCACTACGTTCCTCTTGCTAAGAAAAGACACAGCAGTCATTCCCTAGGGTTCAGAGGCTCCAAAAACACTGCAATGAAGTACTGGCACCTCATAATAAAAAGAACTTTTTGATGACCCTTGAAAGAATTTCTATTTTAATTAAAAGGGACATTCAAAACCCATCATACTCTTCGGTAGCTCTAAGCTTTGATTAAGTTTGCTACTTTACGCTTTCCCTGAATTTCACATCCCATTCCCTTTAGTAATAAAGCTTTGCATATGAATTAAATTAAATAATCAGAAGTAAGCAGAATATAGGCATCATTCTGTTAAGTCTGCCAATGAGGTGTGTCTTTCTTGTACTTTAAGCATATATAATTATAACTCATACTAAGTTACATGATTTTTCTCTACATATAAACTAGTTGCGTAATTTTCAACTAATGTATCACCATTGCCAGGCCTGTTTTCATAAACAAAACAGAAACTTAGATGGCAGCTAAATAATTTTGACCTCACAGAACATACACATCTTTATCATTTTTATTTCTCCCCACTTCTGCCAACAGTATGGTATACATGACCTTAAACTGGTTCACCAACAGTGGGGAATAGGTGGAATGTAGCAAAACACCACAGTTGAAATGTTCACGTATATAAAGCAGTTAAGAAATAAACAGCATCGGACAGTTCATCAAAAAAAATCCTTCTGTTATTAGATATGGCATACAAAAATTTCCTGGATATTGACAGAAATACCCAAAGGAAGAAAAGACTGTTAAGGATGAAAGCAGATCAACCACAGTCCTGATGGGTAAGTGGCTTCCTCCCATTGCTCATCAGTGTGCCTGACTCTGTCAGGAAGACACAATGGGTCTGCAGTGTTGCTATATGGAAGTCAGGAGGAGAAATAAGTCACTTCAAGTCAAATTCATTCTGAAAGGAGGTATTCAGAGCTGAAAAAAGCCAGCATATTGATAAAATCTTTTCTGAAATGAAATGTGGGAAGTAAGTAGTGGAAAAGGTTAAAACAGAACCTGTAAAGGGATTCAGGGTATGTCACCATATTTGAGACAGGGACACCTTAAAGAAAAGCATTCTTAAAAAGAAATGCACATATTTGTTGTAAGGTAGATAAGGGAAAAAAAAATCCACCACCGGTATTTCTTGTAAGGGACATAAAAAAGGAATAAGACATACAGTGTGATTATTCCCACATGGTTATTCTTCTTCATATTATTCTCCTCACCAGATAGAAATGCAGGATCACTAAAAAACTGCGTCTTGAGGATAGATTGACTTAAAAGAAACAAATATCTAGGAAACCTTAAGATTAATCTTTCGATAAGCCTGCACAGCAGTTTACAATGTTTAAGTTGCTGAGATGCTGAGATGCACCCAAACCTGCAAATGTACTGCAGGAACTGCCTTCCTTAATAAGACTGATACTGACACAGAAGTACTATTTATTCATCTTTCTCTGTCTTTGTTGTAAATATTTATTTATATTTTTTTATCTGTAGTCACAAGTCATTTAAAAGAGGCAATGTTAATGCAATACAATGTTAGGAAAATGTTAGGGAACAGCAAGTTAATTGTAACTCTCCCTTATTTAAACAAAAAGCCGCATTCCCTGTTTCTTCCACTTTCAAGATCCCTCTTGAGTTCCAAAGTTCAAAACTATATCACCAATAAGCAAAATCAGTCAGTTTTCCATATAAACAGTCAAATAGGGTGAAATAGGCATCCCAATAGGATCATAATTTAATGCTCTGAAATAACTGGGTTTTCTCCTCCTAAATGGCCTGATCAACAAAAAAGCTTCCACAATTCATGATCACTATAAACTCTTTTACTCCAGAGTCTTAGTTCCCTGTGAGAGCAGCTCTGCAGAGAAGGACTTGGAGATATTGGTAGACAAAAAATTGTATATGAGCCAGCAACGTGCACTTCCAGTCCAGAAGTCAACCATCTCCTGGGCTGCATCAAAAGAAGTGTGACAAGCAGGTTGAGGAAGGTGATTCTGACCCTCTTCTCTGCTCTTGTGAGAACATACCTGGAGTACTACCTCCAGCTCGAGTCCTCAGCACAAGAAAGATATGGAGCACCTCCTGTATGCACCTCCACATGCTGCGAGAGAATGGTTAGGAATGGTTAGGTTAGGAATGGTTGGACTCGATGACCCAATGGGTCCCTTCCAACCTGGTTGTTCTACGATTCTATGAGAGTTGGGGTGTTTAGATTGGAGAACAGAAGACTTTATAGAACACCTTATTGAATTCTTCCAGTATTTAAAGGAAAGATGAGGAGGGCGTTTCTATCTTTAGCTGATGTCTTTTTATCTTTAGGAGTGTAGTGATAGGAGAAGGAGTAACAGTCTGAAGCTGAAAGAAGGCAGATTTAGATTAAAAATTGGGAAGAAATTCTTTACTGGGAGAATGGTGAGACACTAGAAGAGATAGCCCAGAGACGTTGTGGATGTCCAGTCCCTGGAGGTGCTCAAGGCCAGATTGGATGGGGCTTTGAGCAACCTGATTTAGTGGAAGGTGTCCTTGCCCATGGCAGGGGGAGTCAAAATGATGATTCTTAAGGTCCCTTCCAACTCAAACCATTCTATGATTTCAGCATAACCTCTGCATTTCAGATACTGAGTTTACACAGAAGAATGTGGACAGGGAAGAAGCAGACTGCAGCAAGAATCACTACTGAGGCTCTGGACAGGTCAAGCTACTGCAAGAGTGTTACCATTCCCTCAGTAGGCACGAGGAGCAATATCAGAGAAATGACGTGCCATTATGCAGAGACATGCGATAGAGGAGTACGTGCCAATCTCCATCCCACCCATAGGAATTCCACATGACTTATTTCTAAATTACCTCACCAACTGAAAAGTTAAAATTATACATAAACATTGTAGCACCTCTTTACCACAAGACCAGGCTGTATTTTTAAAGTAAGTAAAATTAACTTTATAGCATAAATGTCAACAAGTCTAAATTGATACAGAGATTCTCTATCTTACTGCTCTCAACTAATTACCTTTTGCCTTTAAAGACTTTCCAATAGCAGTCAAGCTTGCTTATAAGCACTTATTTGTTTCCGTACTTTAATTCCCTCTTTTAAAATGTCAGTTTTCTATTTCTTACCTAATTTCACATTTGCACAGTTCTATTCTCAAACACTGCCAGTGGTACTCAACACCTAACCCTGCCAACAGCTGGACATCATCTGTAGTTGGCCAAAATGAATAACAGCCTAAGAAACAGTGGTGATAGTTTCACAGAGCAAATATAAATTTTGAATTTCACTTTCAAACAATGACTTTCGAATTATGAGAAACAATTTTCAAAAATGCAAATGTCTACTGGCATTTCAAAACATATATTTATTTTTACCCGAAAACACATAACAATATACTAAGCTGCCTCAACTGATCATATTATCTCACATATTGACATGCATTTTATTTGTAGTGTCTTCCATTCAATAAATATGAACACAATTCTCAGGTTTTTTTTCTGTAACCAGAAGGAAAGAAACACCACTTCAACAAGTACTGTTTCTTTAAGATGTGCTGTTCAAATCCAACATTACCCTTCCCCTACTCCTATCCCATATACACAAGTGAGCAGAATTCTAGCTTGACGCGCCTGTCTGGGTTGTATCATTATGTTCCATGCAAACAGTATAGAAATTGAAAAAGTATCAGGATAAACCATTTCTGACTTTCGGCAACAGAATATCTAGATCTTAAAGTCTTCCCAGTACCAAGAAAACGTTGCCACACAGTTACCACCAAATGCCCTATTTTCTGCCTTCAGAACCCTAGATTTGCCCTTTACTGGGATGCAAAACATACCTGTTTCCAAAATCCAATATGCAGGAACCAGGTATTGCATGCCTGTGAGGGGAGCTGACTGCTGGAGTAGGCATGTTCAGGCACAGTGATCCAAGAAAAAGTAGTGGCAAGAGTGGGGTTAGGGAGGGTAAGTGCAATTAAGTATAGGTCAAGATGAAAGGAAACTTGAAATGAGGCAGAATGAGATATCTGGGAATGTGGAACACAAGAGGGATGATAAGTATGAAGGAGTGACAAAGCAGCCCTCTGGGATGGAGAAGACTGGTGGATTAGGGCTACAGGAGAAGTGAGGACTGATTTATCTCAGAACTCACCCTCCCTGAGGACTACTGACCTTGCTCTGGGGGCTGGGACAGACCCAGTACCATTGCCCCCTTCCTACCACCTTTGGCCATGGGAAGTCAAGTGACTCAGCTACCGATTTCCTGAGGGCAGCACATTTCAAAAAAGCCTGATCATTTCCTTTTCGCCATGCACATTCTGTTCCCAGTAACTCACTAAAAGCTGTTGTGTGATCAAAGTGTGTATTTCAAGATACTCCCAATAATGACTCAGGCACAGCTCACCAAAACACCAGTGCTCGAGATGCCAAGTAGTACTTTGTAAAAGCAGAAAGTAGGCATCAAATAGTTCCTCCATGTCTTGTTAGGAGGTATGCCTTGAGGACACCCCTTCAGCTTGCTGTGAACCCCAAACACCAACTCCTTCAGACTTCAAAGGCTGTCTTGAAAGTCTGCTGAGGTTACCGAACAGTGTCAAGCAAACTGTGGAGCTGAAAACATAACTTCTGACCAGTCATACACAAAACAGTTGGAAGTTTCTGGACTATCAGGATCCTAGTGCTGCTGTGCAAACTATGGAAGGTGGTTTCCAGAAAGGAGTATGCAGAGAAATAAAGGAGCCGCTACCTCTCACAGGAGTAAGTTACTGCAGATTAGCTGAACGCAGTAACTTGCTCCTGTGCGAGGTAGCAGCTCCTGCACTTGCTCTGTTGCAAGACTGGTGGCATATCGTGCAGGAACACAGATTGAAACTTGCAGCTCTAGGTAACAGCACAAAGGTCACACAGTCTTGGAAAGCAGAGAGTACAGAGTGAAAAATGCATTGTGTGCAGTAGAAGGGTTGAAAAGAGCTAAGGTAATTGGCATTGGAAAGGTGGAATGTGTTGAAGGAAAAGAACAACCAATGAATAGACACGTGGGTTTGAGTTGTCTGCTGTTTCAGTATGAAAATTGCCATGAAACAAGACAGTGGTAGGCATGCAAAGCTGGCTATAGTAATGCTTCAGTAATTTACTACCCCTATGAAACAGAACACGTAACTCCTTCCTTAAATTTCCACAAGAACACTCACCAAAATCACAGAACAGATAACATTTCAAATGGCACGTTGCAGAATTTGTATTAACTTGACATAAATCGTGGTTGAAGAATAGTTCATCACTCCACATAAATCAAAGCCCTATGTTCTCAGTTTCTGTTTTCATTCTTGACTGCTGCCTATTTCTTTCACTAGCTCTTGCAGCCACAAAAAACCCCAAGGCTCTGGATGAATTTGTTTATTTTCAAGATTTTGATAAGTGTGACAACCTGCCACCAAAGCTTTGTTAGATGTAATAAAGCTCCATTGTTATATCGCATAACCAGAAAAGCATTTGAGTGCACGCAAAACAGCAGAAAATTCCAAATCCCAGCTTGATGGTTGTGCATATCTATCTGTACTCTGAATGATGGTGTAGATGGAACAAACTGCTCTCAGCAAAGGATGCGGAGTAGCTCCTGCTGTGGTCTGTTCTTCTACCTGAAAGAACTCTCCAGATCAGACAGGGTTTTATCTGGTTGATCTGAACAGTGGGCTGACACCTGAAACACTCTTGGTGTCTGCCTGGAAGGGATTCCACCGTAGCAGATATGATCAAACTGGAATATAAATTCCACCGATGAGACAACAGGATTAAAACACATTGACTACTTCCACTTTACAGTCGGAAGCAGTGACAAGTAGCTACAACAGGGCTGGGATCTGATCTTCATCCTTCATATGCTGCAGAAAGACACCTGCAGAGGTTGCCGGTGACAAGATTTCAGTCCTGAGAATACATGTATCAAGAGTGGAAAAGATGTGAAACAAAATGGAAAAAAAGCCAATCATGACACTCGGTGGGGCTACTGCCCTTTGTGCGTACCTGTATGTGTACTACTAAGAACATGTCAGCATACACATTATTGGTTGACTGTGGTCAAAAATGGAATAGAACAACCTATTTAAAGTATCAATTGGTCAGGTAAAATTTAAGGAAAATCTCTGTGACCGCACTCACACTCTGAATTCCTATATTTAAAACAATTACAAAACAGAGATTAATACAAGCTTCAGTATGAATGTTTTTGCATTTCATCTTAAAATACAGCTTTTGTGTGATAAGTATAAAAAAAATTTCCTCTGTTGTGCTCCACGTGTGTTTTTTAACTGTCTCTAAAAAATTCTCTGGACACATTTGCATATTTCAGGTAGAAATGACTGTTATAAGTCACAAACACAGATGAACAACAGCCCTACAACCAGAAATAACACCTTCATAAGTTCAACAACGGTATTTCAAACATTTTTTAATGTTTTTCACATATAGCTTTGAAGATAAAGGTAACCATTATACATAATTTCATAGATTTTTGTTTTCCATCATGCAAAGAGGTTATCCTAGTATGTCATTATTGCACACGATGACATGACACAGCAAAAAGGACACCATATTCACATGATGCAGCTGATGTTCTATTAAGAACATAATAAACACTTTGTATTTCTCCTATGTTCACTTAAACTGTGAGTGAAAACCATGCAGTATGCTCCAAGATCTTAACCACAGAAAGTGAAGCAGGTTGAACTCTACTACAGTGATACTACAACTTTATCTTGAATCTTGTTTATGATAATCATTCCCCATTGATTTGCAACTATAATTATGTATTTTCTAGGAATAAGAAATTGAAAGAAAAAGCAAGAAAATCAGAAGAGCATAAATAGAAAATTACAAAAAATGATGCTAAGGTCAAAATAAGTAACTACCCACATTCATAGTTTTTTTTTCCCAGGTACATTATTTCATTAATTTCTTCTGCAGACTGTGAAGACATTATACTAGATATTATGAAATATAACAGTACACAAAAGGATCCAGTGTGAATTTTGAAAAAGGCAGGCTAATACCAGTGCACAGATTAGCTTGTGAATTTACACTGACACAACTATAATGGTCTGCAAACAACACAGGTTACATTCTGTTCTAAAAGTATAAAGAGCATTTCACAGAAGAAGTAGTGAACCTTGCACGCAGAATACTTACTGACAGTATCAAAGGAGGGGCTTTGCAGGCAAGACAGAAAAGCTCTCCTGCTTTCTACAGCGCATTTATCAAACCACATTTTCAGGCTATTGAAAGTATTCTAACAAAATTTTTTACTCATCAGTCATTCAAGAAAACTTGTTTCATGGACTAAAATAAGCTATTCTAGTATAATCATCATGGTAAAGAGTAGGCAAATAGACTTTTTATCCAATTTAAGACATTCTTACTCAAATCAGTGCACAAATTGAAAAAAGCTTTGAGGGAACTGGAAGAGATGCCATGCACCACTGGTTACTTAGTAAAGATGCAAAAAAAAAAAACAAAACAAAAACCCTCCTGAATTTAAACTCAAGAGAAAAAAAAGGGTTGGGAAGGAATACAATCAATTGCTTTAAAAAGAACTGTAAACAATTTTATGGTGCTAAATTAATTTCTGCAATAAAAAACTCCACAGACACACAAGCAAAATTTTTAAATACACTGAATTCTGAATTTGCAGAATATCCCAAGCCAAGTTAATTGTGACACCAATTAACATAAAACTGTACTCTAAGTAATATTCATGGGGGAAGATGCAGCAGAAACATAAACCAAGGACTTGACTTTAACTACCTTAGCCTTCCCACAACAGCACTCCAATGGTATGCATTATTAGTTCTATTTACAAGTGTGCTGCTTTCTGAAACACATGCAACTCAGGCAAAAATATCACTATTACGTGCTAATTACCCTTCACAGGAAAAGCTCCTTAATAGATGAAAGGTTCCACTGAACCACCTCACCCCCTACAGTAAATCACTGCCTGTCATTGACTATTTATTGATAATAGGAATCTAGGAAGTAAGCGATCCCTGAAAGACACACTTCTACTGAATAACGTCACCACTGTTACATACCAAACCAAGTAAAAATTACATTTATATAGTTCAAAACCACAAAACAAAGAGACCTCGTATTTGAGGTAATGGCGTGCAATACTAGATCATGGTAAAAAAAGAATAAACTGATCAATGTCAAGGTTTACTTGAGTCAGGAGGGTATAATTTGCACTGGTGTTGAGCAAGTTCTTGGCTGTTAAGTGTGGTGTCGGGGTTGGGGTTTTTTTTGGGGGGGGGGGTGGGGGGGATGAGGCAGTAGGAGGGGTGTACACAAATGCTTCTCTAGAGACAGGAAGATTTTTTAAGAGACTTTCTTGCACTTTATAAATAAATCCACAACATCAGATGTTTCCAAAAGCACCTCCTTTTGTTTGCTGTGCTTGCCTCAAGCACTGAAAATATTCTAATGCATGCCCAGGTTTTGCCCGACAGGCAAATCACAAAGAAGTTTTTTGGCTACATTTATATATAAACTTAGGCATAAAATACCAGAAAGAAGTAGAAACAAAAAGTACCTATTAAATAATCATGCCCATTCCTCCACCGATGGAATATTATTCCCTGTAGTATAATGAGCACTTCAGCAAGGCTGCCCATAAATTATCTGAAAAATGAGGCTGCTTGCCTTTTCCTTTGGGAGATTATTACGTAGTCTGAGAGATTCCAGTATTAGAATCTATTTCTGATGGTAAACGTCAATTTTTCTTTCTGAATATCATCCCTTTCATCTCACTGAAAGGAGGACAGGAATGAAGCATTACTCCCTGTTTGCTGAAAGCCCTGCCCGACACAGGCTATGCTGCAGCTCTGCCCAGACTTATTCACACGTCGCAAAGCAAGAGCTCTCTCACAGTCCCACAGCAGACCCATTGGAATACTGTAAATCCATATTCTAGTCTAGGACCCCTTAGGGTCCTTGAACCATGGCCATCTTAAAATATAACAGACCACAACAGCAGCATATTCAACACCCAGAATTAAGTGAAATAATTGATACCACAATGCAAAGCTTTACATAAGGAAACTTCAGTAAAATAAGAAGTCTATTTAGAGATACTGTAGTCAAAACAAAGACATTTTAAGTGTCTCAGTAGCTGTTTAAGAAAAAATACATTTCTAATGGCAAAAAAGACACAGAAGAAATAAATGAGATAATGGCAAAAAAAATCTCCAGTATATCCAAGTATTAAACTGGTAAAAAAAAATAAATCAGGAGATGCACTTGATTGTGTGGAAACACATGGAGCAACTAAGGAAGACGGGGAGACTGCTGAAGACTTAGAGGATTTGTTTGTTCCCACTTTAAAAAACAAAGGCATCTAGTAAGGAATACTTTTTTTAGTTACCAAAAGAAAATGTCAGCAGAAACAGAAATACTAAGAAAACCTCTAAGTATATATTGATTATTAAGGTGAAAGAAATCACCAAACCCTGATGCAAATTATCCAATATTTCTGATGTTTAATAATACAGAAACTGAACTGAACTGCTATTAAAAAAAAATCTCAAACTTTAACACCTAAATACATTATTTTTTGCAAACTTCTCCGAATCCTACCCTTTAGCACAGCATTTTTCAGCGTGTCTACCTTGGCCGCGCATGGCAGTGCTACTTAGGAAGCTGAGCATCCCCTGCATTCACACTGTGGCTGCATCTGCCTCTCTTTTGATCACTTTAATGAAAGAGTGCTTTAAAAGGAGTGGGGGGCAGCAGAGGCACCACACTGACATAATCGATTCAGACTGCCAAGAAGGCTTCTGTTACAGTCTTCTACAGTAATTTATTTCAGAAAAATAAAACTAGGCAGTAAGTACTTTTATATGGAAAGGACTACTTACTGTTGTGGATCAAACGCTGATTAAGAGACTGGACAGGCAGAATAAATGGTCAGTTTTCCTCTTGGCAAAGGCTAAGTGACTATTCAATTTATGTAACAGGCTGTTAATATATTTATTAGTAATCTGAAAAAGTCATGAGCAGAGAAAGTCTGCTGATGAAGCAAGTTATGAAGCAAAGGCTGGCAACTTCAGCTATATTACAAAGTTTATCACTTTGAAAGGAAGCTGATGCTATACCTACAATCGACTCTTACAACCTTAGCATTACTGTCCTCTGCACTGAAAGGTGTGCGCTCCTGTGGGTATGAATTAAGGAAAGGTACTTATCCTATTAATTAAGGAATGTATTGTAACATATATGAACTTGGCAACTAGAATTCTGCCCTATCATAACTTTGAAAGTTCGACTTAGAAGGTCACTGAACTTAGTTTCCACATGAGGTTTTGTCATTCGTTTGTCCTCAGACCTTCCATTTTTTAAATAAAGAAAATAAAACCAAACTCCTATCCAGCACAAATATTCTAAATCACCACAGCAGAGCTAGAAATTCAGCAATTTTAACACGTGTTGCTACTGCTGAAAAAACAGAACAAAAAAATGGCAGGAAAGCTATGATGGGGTGGCCTCATCTGGCTATAATCTCCCCCATTCCGATCTCCAATTGTCAGCACAGCTGTTCCAACAGTTTTCTGGTTTTCCCAGTGCCCTGTGTGCTGCACCAGTGGTGGCAAGACCTCATGGCAGTCCCAGACTTTGGTAGCTAAGACTTTAGAATAGAAGAAAACAGGTCACTCTGCTGGTTGGCCGAAATTAGAGAGAATTCCTCTGCAAATGAAGACCAGACACTTCTGTATCCCATGGAATTTAAGGAATTATGGGTGCAGAAGGTTTTCAGTGAAAATATTGTAAACCCAACTGAGTTGCAAAATAAAGCACCCCGAATAAATCAGTTGGCATCAGTATCCTTTTAAGAATGTAGGGCAAACAAAAGACTCATCAGGTGACCCGTATTTAGTTCCTCAAACAAAAGAAAAAGTGATTAAATTCTGCTGATTGAGGGAGAATTCAAGTCTGAGAAATACTTCATCACAAAAAAACCTACTTAGACTGGAACCCATGCACACTGGAAGGCACATCATGGTGTGAGAGAGAAGTAGGGACCAAACAAGCAGGTGCACAATAAAACTGTCTAAATGACTAACAATCTTTCTTTAAAATAAAACAGTAAAGAATATAAAATTCACTTGTCTACATGGATCAGAGATATAATGAGTATGACAATTCCCACCTTCATATTAAATATCCTCCATGGGAAGGCATCATTAAAGAGCACCCGTAGCTAAATGCATGTGCACTGCCAGACGACTCCAACTCGTTCCTCTTCCTTCCTATTTCCCCACACCAATTTAACGATTTATTAAAAATAAATACATTATTAAACATGCACAATCACAGAAAGAATAGAATTACAGTCTACAAATCATTTAGGTATGGGTTCCTGGGGAAATATGGAAATTGCAATCCCTAAGGGAAGGCTTGAATAAAAACCAGACTATCTGGAACTGGGAGAGATACGCACCCAAGCTGCCATCTCCCCAGACACAAGTGCTACCAGAAGAATGTATCAACATCCATCTGCTATGAACAAACCTGGCACCCAAAATAAGGTAGGAAGGCTGTTAGAGACTTCATGAATTCTATTGAATGTTTCACTCTTATTTCGGAAACCTGCATGGATACACCAAGATTTAGCTCCTCTGTTCATTATAAAATTAAGTCCCTCAGCATATTCATTATATGAACTTTTAAATGAAATTTCTTTTATTGAAATTCTTCAGGCAGTAATAAACACACAATGAAGTATTCTGCATTCTGAAGTATTACGAAATGTAGGTGAAGTACTTTCCTGGGTGTGACAAAAGAAAGGGCTATTACGTTTTAATACCAACATTGTAGTAGTGATTATTGCACCTGTAATTTAGAGGACATTTGCAGTAAAGCTGCTCTGCCTTTCTGGTGTATTACTCTGCTCAAAAAAAAATCAGTATCCTTATTTACATGGCTGCTTTCTCTGTACAGGAAAATAGTGCTCAGGGTGCTCTGCCTCACTTCAGAAGAGCCACATCTTCTACAGCAATCACACTCTCCATCCCTCTTTCTTTCCTTTACTCCTTACTTTAAGACTCAGCTGTCCCCTGGTTTTGTTTTGTACAGGCTTTTAACGACAACTATCTCCCTCCAATACATTTTGTGCTCGCGTACCAGCATCTACCCTTTTTCTTTTTCCAAACTTCAGCACCATTTCTCCTCATTCCCCAATTTAGAGCAGGGAAGCACATATGCTTGGAGCTGCCAGGAGGGAAGTGGGAATGCACTGGGATGATGGTAGCTTGGCCGATGCTAAGCAACAGAGGGCAACTGGCAAACACATTAGGAACACAAGACATTCTGAGATGCCTCTGCTCCCAGCAACTCCTCTGCCTCACAGCAACAGCTCCCAGGCTGAGAACTACTCTTCCAGTTCCTCCTGAGCAGCCATGATCTCTGGAGCAACGTAAACCAAAGGCAGCTACCAAAAAACACCCAGGCACTTGGTCCACAGTCATATCCGAGTTCACCAACACCCCAAGAAGTCCCATGCAGCCAGACCCACTTGCCTGCATGTGGGCTGAAGAAGAGAATGAGGAAGCAGCAGCATATTAGAGAGCTGCTGCTACAGAATTTTTGGTCCGATAAAACCATTCTGCAAGCTCTTGACACACTATCAGTATTCCTAGTTTCTTCTTTACCGGCATTTTAGACTTTACTTGAAACGATTTAGCTATTTTGCAATACATTCTATAAAAAAGTCAAAGAAGCTGATGCCTGGGTGATGGGCAGCTTGCAAAAATATAACCTTCCTATGAACTGTGGGAAAAAATAATTGAGTTCTTAATAAAAATTGCTGCCTTATTATTACAGAAAGAGAGCATCTTTTAATTTACTGTCCTGTATCATGAATTTTTATTATGTAGGGCACAAGTGAAAGAGCAATTATGATTAAATGCTAACTGCATAGGACAAAAAATTAGTTACTTACAGTTCCTGGCTGATAACTACTGATTTAACTGGTATCAAGATGACCTGCTTTGTCTCTTCCTTCATTTATTTCTGAGAAGATTTATGTAACATAAATTATTAAGTTATTAATTAACAAATGGACAGTAAAGTAGGAGCAGGGTATTCCCCTTTCTGCAATATGCCTCCAAGACATCATTTTTTCACTGCAAGCAATTTTGTACGTCCTTTTGGACTATAGTTTACCCTTGTCAAAAAAAGCCTGCTAAAAAATTAGTGCAACATGATTCAGTATATTTTGATTTTCCAAGCAGAAGATCCCCATGGCAGCATTATATGGTACTTGCACAGATGAGTCTGTTTAGAGAATGCAGGTAACTGCAATTAATTACTTGTATTACAGAAAAACAATACTTCACACTGTTCATCACAAACACTGTGAACTTAATTCAGGTAAGACAAAGTCTCTAGGAAAAAGTAATATGTTTTCTTAGACTAAGTGATATAGCTTGGAGGAAAAAAAGACTGGATCACGCAAGTTAATCTTGGGCATGAAAAAAGACTTTGATGTCTCAAAACGTCACTATTTTTTTAATATATATGATAAGCATAACAAAATATAATAAGCTATTGCATTTTCCTATAAACCCAGTCTTCCTACAGCTGGAGACCATCAGAGAGAGAAACTTATCAATCGGCATACAGGAATGCAATTTCAGTTATTTTATGGAAATCCTATGCATTTTAACCAGGACTTTAATCACTTCGGAGTAGCAGCTGACAACAAATAAAAAATAATCAACTTTACTGGGAAACCAACCCTAAAAACTCACATGCAAATATGAGTGAAAGAAGGAAAAGGAGGATGAATACAACTTCAGCAGGAACACAAAACTGAGTTTATCTGGAAACAGTAACACAGAACTAAAGAGAGAAAAGGGCAAACTCACAGAGCACATGTTCCTGTAGCAGATGACATTTTAACACATCCATGCTGTCAAGTTTTATTCTAGCTAGCAAACCCTAAACCAAAGTGTCTCATATCTAAATGTTTCAAAAAGCCTGAGGGCAATCAAGACAACCTTCATGGCCTTGGGATGACTGGTTAAGGGATAAGAAGCACAAGTAGTGTTCTCCACTATATTTCCAGTTGGAGGGAGTGATAGGGAAAAGAATAGAAAGAGCCAGCAGATCAATACGTGCCTCCAAGTCTGGTGCCACCAACAGGATTTTTGGGTTTTTTTGATCATAGGTAAGTTTACACAACAGTAGGCTGGCTGGTTGGGATTACCTTTCTCATAATAGGAAAAGAATCTTTGCACAGGGGTTATCAGGGCTTACTGAAAGAGCTTTAAGCTAGATTTGAAGATGGAATGGGATAAAACCAGGCTCAACACTGATAAACCTGTGCCAATGTTGGAAGAACAGCATGCTAGTGAGGTTCTTTGATCTGCTGTCTCATTGGAGGTGGGAGATGGAGACCAGTTGTTCTCCAGGTACCCAGTCCCCCTGAGTTGGAAGACAGGGATGAGGAGCAGAGTGAAGCCCTCATAATACAAAGGGAAATGGTTAGTGACCTGCTGCATCTCTTAGACACACACAAGTCTATGAGGTTGGATGGAATCCACCCAAGGGTACTGAGGGTGCTGGCAGAAGTTTTCACCAAGCCACTTTCAGTTGTTTATCAGCAACCTTGATAATCAAGAAGGTACCAGTTGACTGGGAAGTTAGCAAATGTGACATCTATCTACAAGAAGGGTCGGAAGGAGGATCCAGGGAACTACAGGCCTGTCAGCCTGACCTTGGTGCTATGGAAGGTTACAGAGCAGATCATCTTGAGTGCCATCATGAAGTACTTCCAGGATAACAAGGTGGTCAGGTCCAGCCAGTACGGGTTTGGGAAAGGCAGGACAGGAAGTTAAGACAAACTAACCTGATCGCCTTCTATGACAAGAGGAGCTGTGTAGAGAATGAAGGAAAGGTTGTGGATGGTGTCTACCTTGACCTTAGTGAAAACTTTGACATGATTTTCATGTCATTCTCCTACAAAAACTGACTGCTTATGATTTGGATAGGAGTACTCTTCACTGGGTAAAAAAACTGGCTGATGGGCCGGGCCCAAAGAGATGTGATGAATGGAGTTAAATCCAGTTGGCAGCCAGTCACAAGTGGTGTTCCCCAGGGCTCAGTGTGGCAGCTGGTTCTGTTTAATATCTTTACCAATGATATGGACAAGGGGATTGAGTGTAGTCTCAGTAAATCTGCAGATGACACAAAGTTGTATGGGACTACTGATCAGCTTGAGGGAAGGAAGGCTCTACAGAAGGATCTGGACAGGCTGGATCAACGGGCAGATGCCAACTGTAAGAGGTTCAATGAGGCCAAGTGCCAAGTCCTTCACTTTGGTCACAGCAACCCCATGCAATGCTATGGGCCTTGGGAAGAATGGCTGGAAAGCTGCCCGGCAGAGAAGGACTTGGAGGTGTTGGCTGACAGTCAACAAGAGCCAGTAGTGACCCAGGTGGCCAAGAAGGTCAATAGCATCCTGGCTTCTATTAGAAATAGTGTGGCCAGCAGGACTAGAAAAATGTGTCCTGCAGGCAGAGGGAGGTGACTCTCTCCCTCTACTCTGATGTTGTGAGACCTCACCTGGAGTACTGAGTCCAGCTCTGGAACCCTCAGCATAGGAAAGACGTAGACCTGTTGGAGTGGATCCATGGAGGGCCACAAAGATGATCAGGGGGCTGAAGCATCTTCTGTATGAGTAAAAGCTGAGAGAGTTGGGGTCAATCAGCCTGGAGAAGACAAGGCTCCAGGGAGACCTTACAGCACCCTTCTAGTAGATGAAGGGGGTCTTTAAGAAAGGTGGAGAGGACACATAGTAATACGATGAGGAGTAATGGCTTTAAACTGAAAGAAGGTAGCTTTAGACTAGACATTATGAAGAAATTCTTCACAATGATGGCAGTGAGGCACTGGGACAGGTTGCCCAGGGAAGGTGTGGATGCTCCACCCCTGGAAGTGTTCATGGTCAGGTTGGGTGATGCATTGAGCAACCTAATCTTGTAGGAGGTGTCCCTGCTCATGGCAGGGGGACTCAGACCGGGTGATCTTTTGCAATCCCTTCCAAACCAAACCACTTTATGATATGATGCCCCTGTGTACTCAGCCCTGGTGAGGTCCATCTCGAATCCTGTGTTCAGTTTTGGGCCTCTCACTACAAGAAATGTATTGAGCTGCTACAGCATGTCCAAGGAAGGCAAAAAAAAAAAATAAAATCTGGTGATGGGTCCATAGCACAAGTCCTGTAAGAAGTAGGTGAGGGAATTAGAGTTGCTCAGTCTTTATTGTTCTATACAGTCTCTTTTTGAAAGTAACAAGCAACAGGACAAGAGAAAATGGCCTCAAGCTGCTACAGGGGAGGTTTAGACTGGATATTAGGAAAAATTTCTTCACCAAAATGGTTGCCCAGCATTGGTACACACTGCCCAGGGAAATGGTTGAGTCACCATCCCTGTATGTAATTAAAAACACGCTTAGATGTGGCACTGAGGGACATGGTTTAGTGGTGGACTTGACAGTGCTAGTTTAACAGCCAGACTTGATGATTTTAAAGGTCTTTCCCAATTTAAATGATCCTATGATTCTGTCTTCTTTTACAACCTGCTTTCTTAAGACAAGTGCAATTTAGACATGGTAAGAAGTTATTCCATTTATTCAGCTACTGAAGATCTGTGCTCTGGATCTTACTGTCTATCAGCCCCTAGGGTCAATTCTTCTTGGAGAAATTTTATTTCTTTTGGATGCTAGGCTGTAACATTAATGTTCCCCAACAACACTTTACATGCGCAGACAGTGACACTGGGACTACTCTGACTGTTCCGACAATTCTACATTTTTTGTCTAATATATTTAATTTCAAACTAAGAATATTGCTTTAATTTTTCACAGCTGGCATTTACACTGGAAGAAGACTTCTCCATGATTGACTTAAAATGCAGAAAGAACTAGAAAACCAGAAAAAGCATTAACTCTAGGTTCACTTTATATGCACACACTTTTCCTTGAAACAGTCAAAGTACATCTATTAGACAACAATTACTATAAATGCTGCAAAATCAAGTTTTAATCGTTTCTTCAGAGAAATCCTTCATCTGTTTAAAAATTAAATAGGCCGTTTCTTTCTTTGAAGCTACTTTCAACATCACCTTGTTATTACGGCAGAGAAAGTATATTATCAGACAGCAACCAGGCACTTCATTCAAGTATAAATCACTCAAAGCTAAGACAGAATGTAATTATTGTATTTAACATTTGAAAACTAAAAAGTAGAAGATATTTGTTTTCCTTGGGGCCAGAATGCAGGAAGAAGGGGTTTTAGATAAGCTGGAGAATTCTCGTTCATGAAGTTATTATGAAGATACCCAGCCTAAGAAGTCTGAGCGAGAAAAGTGGGTGCAACCTCATACTGGAAAGCTTGTGAGAGTTGGACAGTTATTTCTTACTCAATTTTCTCAAGCTTGTACTCATGGTACAAAGATTTTCTGCAACCCAATATCCCAGCCAGTTCTGTAGATCCAAGCTAGTCTGTTTTCACTGCATTTAAATAATGGTTAACTCTCCTCACTGTACATTATTCTTTCTCCATTCAACAGTTCTATTTAAACGTACCTTTGTATAATCTTACAAGTGGTCCTCCCTTATATAGAAGGCCACTAGGTATCTACAAAGCCTCAGAGGTCATAGGGGTTTTTGCTGTTATTTTGCTTTTTTAAGTACAGAAAATTTTAGTAGAAAGCTGCTGTAGCTATCAGTAAATAAATTACAGATAATCTAAAATGGGGGTAAAGAACGAAACTCTAGAACTAAGATCTCCTCCACCCCACTTGTTCCTCCAACTCATCCTTCTCATTGCCAATATAATGTCATAAATTCTGTATTTCTATGTTTGCGGGTCCTCTTGGTAACTGAAGTTCATGGTGAGGCTTTGCCAAAAAACAAACAAACAAACAAAAAAAAAAAAAAAACAAACCCAAACTGCCTATTTCTCTTGTGGACAAACTTGCTGTTTGATGTTATTTTCCCTCTCCCTCATTTTAAGGTAAAAAAAAAAATTTTTTTTTTTGTGATCTCGGAGTTATTGCATCAGAAGCATTAATTTAAAATTATCACCACATTCTTGCACTTTCATCATAATAATTAATGTTTTTCTGTCTGAAAAAATCTTCTATGACTACATACTGTAAGAAAACCATACCAATTCAAATTTAGTGAATCAAAGGAATAATTTGGGTTGAGCAATAATAGAGATGTATCTTCTGCATTAAACAAGAGTTCATAACTAGATTGTGTTTAAATATTAATCTGGTAAAAAATTGCAATAGAGAAGCAACTCAGCAAAGTCTACATTTATAGTATCTATGGATTTTTGGACTGTTTAAAATCCATCTATGTGCAACTTTCACTTTAAAAGAATCATCAGTTTTGTAAGAGAGCTTTCAGCAAGGAACACAAACATTTGAACCAAATGCTATACTTAATCCTTCAGGAAATGAATGATCCCCAGTCTATACAACAGAAAGCAACAGAACAGAATAGACAATGCTGTAGAATTTCAACATGAGTTCTTTAAAAGAAAGGCTTTTCTAGACTAGTTCAGGTTCATTTTTCTTCCTTAGACTTGCCTAGTAATCTTGTCAGCATTGTACAATTTGAAGTAATTTGTGCAACATCTTTAAAGGATGGCATAGCCTGTACCAATTCATTTTTATTCAAATGAAAGTGTTTTTTAAGAATAGAGCATATAGGATACAGGTGTGCCTCTTACCACACAGACTCTATCAAACCCTAAAAAATCACCAGCCAAAGAATATCAAAGAAACTCCATTTTATCTCTGAAAAAAAGAAGGATATCATCTTCAGAAGACACTTGGAAAATTCCTCCATAGGTCATGTCTCTGCATGTTACAAAGAGAAACAACTGGTATATGATAAACGTAAAAAATTCTAAGTCCTGTAACAGCATCCTCTTATTTTTAATTTGAGATGGAAACTAAGGTAAACAACAGACAAATAATCACTGTTTGGGAAAAAAAAACATTCATTGTACACTATTTAAGGCTGAGTGAAAGAAGAAAATTACCAGTTTTGATTGTCTAGTTTCAGGGACATAATGCTAATAACTGAAGCTTAATACTTCTGCTGTTAAAACAAGCTGTATTTATGACCTGTCTCAGTCTGAAGACGGCATTCGCATGCTGTACCATTGTCTCTTCTAAACCCAAACCGTTATTCCAGCTTATCGTGCTACACAATTCACCTTTCAAAACACAGTTTTCTTAACACATAAGTATTTTGTGAAGATTTTTATCAAGGTGACTACTGTGCAGAAACTAAGTACAAACATCTTGCTCAGTGAGGCTTGAGAGCAATTTCTGCTTTTCTTCTTGAATGACAGCAGAGCGAACAACTGAGAGTCCCGAATCAGAAGTGAATGTAGACCAATATCATCACAAATTAAGAACTCTGAAATATTATTAATACATTAATTAAGAAGGGTTAACCATGCTCAAAATGAATTTTCCTTTCTGGAGGGGAAAGAATAGTTCAGAGCCTACAGCAGGAGATATCTAGTTCACTTTAGAGCCCATATACCCTGCTCTACTCACCAAACCCAGTACTCTATTACCACCAAATATCCACTTTCAAGCAGAATTTTGTACTCTTGATTAAAAAAGTTAAAAACTTGAGTATTTAGGATTTGATACTTAAACATCCACCAAAAGAATGAAGTGCTTCTGTGATGTGAGAGATGACAGTTGATATGCAGACTTGAAGGGAGAAAAATAAAAAAATCAAGTTGACAATACTGTTTCACTACTCATTCCAGTCTTTGCTATTCTGTAACTGGAAGTACACACATTATACTTAATTTATAATTCCGGATAAATATTTGCTCACAGTGCAATCTTAAAGGGCCATACTTAAAGTATGAGAATAACCAAAGATTACAGCTTTGAAAATATTTAGTTGTTGTAAGGGGGGAAAATGCCATCTGCTGGGTACAGCTGAGGACTGTCCTTTTATTACTGACACATTATGATGCCTTAGGCAAGTTTTCACTTCAGACTTAATTTTTCCCATCTTGAAAACTAATATCAATATGTGCATCACTTTTGGGGAGTAGTAATAGCAGTCTCATTAAAGCTATGTAACGTAAAACTTCTTACTGCCATATCTCTCAGAGATCAGGAGGTCTGACAATAGGTAGGATGTTTAGCATTTGAATAAAGATAGTTTTAATCTTTCAAGAACATTGTCTCTAAATCCCCAATATTTCATATGCTTTTGTATATTCTCATATACAAATTTTGCAGTTAGGCAATTAAAAACTTATTCAGCTTATACATCTAAAGCAGAGCAATACGCGGGCATTTGTTTCTCTATTAGTCACATACAACTTTTCCACCATTCATAAGGCAGAAATGCAGCATTCTTAAAATTAAGCATAACAAAAGGACAAGAGGATTACCACATTGTAAACATGATGAAGAAAAGAGGCGTTTTGTTTTGATTTATAGCAGTCAGGAGAATTCCTTTACATTTTCGTTTGTGTTTTTAAATTTACAATATAAAGCAGCAGCTGTCACCTGTGCATGTATACACACACATATGCATATAGGTGTATATATTTAAAAATTAAAAAAATCTGATTCAAGTCATATGAAGCAAAAGCAGCTTAAAACCTTGGAAATCTGGGTTTCAAAGTTAAAATAAAAACTAACATTCAAAATGAAGTGGATCCTGTGAATGAATGTATCCTCCATATATTTAAGATAAAAGCCTTGAAGTTGATTTCAGAATAGAATTCCATACAAAACTATGTTCGCACTTCACACTCACAAGACTGTTTTGTAAAAAGCAAGCTAGCATAAAACCAATATGAAAACAAGGAATTTTGGTGGTTTTAAGGTCCTCTGGTAGGATGACATGCTGACATCTGCTGTCAGATGGAACCAAATCACTATTGAAAACTAGTAAAGGCTTTATACAAAGGCTACGTATTCTGTCAAGCGCAGTAAGCAGACAAGCTCCATACCCAGTAGTTACTGCTTTTCTCCCTATCACTTAGGTAAGTAACAACGTGGATTCTTTATTAGCACTGATTCATCAGGCTTTGATTATGCAAATTGGTCTCCCACAGACAGACACATGCACCTATAGCTTCACCGATCAGGATAAGCATCTTTTCCCAGAAAAGAAACGTACAAGCTGAGTGTTAGCCAAAAAGATGTTCAACTGTGAATAACCAAGCCTATGGCAGATCCTAAGTCACTAAAGTAACAGATACTAAAAATCCAATTTATTTCCTCAGAATGTAAATGTCCCTTAAAATGCTAATTTAAAAAAAAATGCATTTTTTTTTAATCAATCAAACTTGAATCCTTACAAAGCCAGTAATACCGGATAATTATTTTAAAACATAATTATGAAGTTTTCTTTTCTAATGTCTCTGAGGCTGTAAGATAAGCACACGTACCAAGAGTTTCTCTCAGCTATCACACAGTGAAAGTGTTTGAACAAACAGTGAAGGTGGAAGTGCTGATAATCTCCCAGCGTTGCAGAAGCCCAGTTGCATGTGCACTATATTGACAATACTGTTGTGGCAGAAATGCAAACAACCTGCATCAGGGTCATTTATTTTGTTGACATGTTTTGCCGATTCCAAAGTACTTGTGAATTCAGGAAGATACAAAAAGCTACGCTTCTAATTCCTAAACCAATTTCAAAACATTCTGATGGTATCAAAGCAAACTAAATTGTACTCTTGGAGTTATGACTGTCATGAATTATTTTTATCTTTAATATATTCATTATTTAGTACTTATAGCTGTTCTTCTGTGATTTGTGAGTTTGGTATTATCAGAAAATTAAATAATAAAAAGTTCAGAGTAAGACTGATGAAGAGTGCAAAACATGTACAATATCTTTGGCTGTCCAGTCTGTTCTATTCTACTATGCTGATAATTTTTTCTCTTCCTGGTTTGCTTTATCCTTCTTTGAAACATGCCACAGTATGCAAGGAAGTCATCTGAGCTATTTTTTCCTTAAATACATGTTTCTTTAATTCCATACTCTGTGGAAAAATAATTAACATTCAGATCTCTAATAATTCTATGCTAATGCTCTCTTCCGCGTGCCAATCTATAAACTAAAGAAAACAGAAAATAAAAATCTCATTAAACAACAAACTAAAAAATCCCAAACAACTGAATATTAATTCACACTGTAGGCAATTAACGCAGGAAAAAATATCCTGAATTAAGCTATCATTTATGGCATACTCTCAAAATTTAGCAAACGTCTGAAGGAGACCAAATAATTACTACAGGCAAAAATGCATTTCAAAGAACCTCCTATCAATTTATAAAATCCATTAAAAACATTGTGAACAGGATGTTCAAGAATACTCTCTAATAACTCCTACAACTTAAAAAGTGAATTTATATTGGTGCAACCTAAAAATATGCTCACACTTGCATTTCAGGAAATCTGAGAGTAGTATATCCATTGCCTAAGCTAAAGCAAAAGGAAGATGAACATTTTTTGTATTTAAATTAGACAGTTTTTAAATTATGCATCTGGCAAACCTTTATAGCATATAAAAAAGAACAATGTTAAATGCCTCTTTATTAAATATGTGTGTTATATTATTTTGCAACTTAAAAATCCTCTCTACAAGGACAAACCCACAATTTGTAAATTAAATGTAGGTACAGGAAAACCTCTATATACAGCAACGAAAGCATGAAGAAAGAAAAATAAAAATGTATTTAAATATTTGGTAATTAAGTGTCAAACAGTTCTATGTTATTTACAAAAACATTCTACATCTTCTCTGCAGGTAATCATAGATTAACTCTGTTTGGCAAGAACCTTTATATGTCATCTCCCTCGTGCTCAAGACAGTCAGTTTCCAAGTTACACCAGGTTGCTCACAGTCATATCCAATCAGCTTCTGAGTATCTCCAAAGACGTAGACTCTACAACTTGCTCGCCTACTGCAGTGTTAAACCGTTCTCACATACCTTCTCCTTGTGTCCTTCTACAATTTGTGCCCTTTGCTTTTCATTCTTTCAAAATACATCTCTGGCAGCTCTGTTTCCATTTTCCCTAACCTGCTGTTAGGGAGCAGTAAACACCAATAAAGTATTATGTAGCCTTCTCCTCACCCTGAACAACCCAGTTCTCTCAGCCTCTCTTTGGGCAGCCAGGTTCTTCAGTTCCCTCACTGTCTTAGCAGCCCATCATTGCTCCAGTGCATCAATGTCTTTGTCATACTAGGGAGCCCCAAAATAGACTCATCTCTGAAGATGCAGCCTCACAAATGCTGAATAGAGGTGAAGAATCATTCTCCCTCTCCACATACAGCCCAGGTATCAGCTGGACATCTTTGCCACAAGGGCTAACTACTGCTAACTATTCAACGTCAAAGCTTTGCCCTCAAGTACTCTGAGGTCCAATTTGCTAAAGCAGTCCCTAGCTTTAACGTCCTCACCTGTTGGTAGTTGTGCAGGCTTTGGCTGGCATAATGATAGTTATTTTTCACGGTGGCTAGTTTGGGGCTTTGTGCTCGATTATCCAGAGATGTCTCAATTATTTGTGAGCAGAGCTCACAGAGTCAAGTCCCTCCTCTCTTCTCACCCCACCAATTCCGTAGGCTGAAAGAACACAAGAAGCTGGCAGGGGACACACGTGGGACACCTTGCAGATGGCTGAACACATGCCTGCCAATGGGAAGTGGTAAATTCCTTGCTTTGCTCTGCTTGTGTGCATGGTTTTTGCTTTAGCTATTAAACTGTCTTTGTCTCAACCCACAGTTTCTCTCACTTTTACTTTTGATTCTCTTCCCTTTCTAGACGTGGGGGGAGTCAAGAACAAAGCCAAAGCAGCATTGTGTACCACAGCCCTTCTTGAATCTTTTCTCACTATGTCCCCTGCTGCATTAGCAGCACACCATCTTCCTTCGTCTTCCTTTAGTTACTAAGGTTCCATTAGTTATACCAAAGTCCTTAACTTATCTTCAACTCCAGTAGAGTTTTGGCTTTCCTAGTTCCTTCCCTCACCACTCCAACACTGGTTTTATGTTCTCCACAGAGATCTGTCCTTGTTTACATCTTGTATACACTTCACTGCTCAGGCAACTTAACTCAGGAATTCTCAGTTTAATCAAATCAGCTGTCTGCCACGCCTGCTTGGCCTCCTGCACACTAGAAAAGTACATCCTTGCACATTTTGAGGAGGTTGTCCTTGTATAACAATCAGCTATCCTTGGCCTCTGCACTTCAGGGAACTTGCCATAGGACAATAGCTACCCATTCCTTGAAAAAGCCAAAGCAAGCTATCCTGATGTCCAAGATCACTTCTCCACTGCCTGGTTCTCTCACTCATCTCTTGGATTCTACCACCTTACAGTTGCTTAGCTGGGGATGGCATCAGCCCTCAATTTCCATATTCACAAGCAGCAACAAATCTAGCTACACAGCCAAATAGGAATAAGATATCTATCCAAATGTAAAATAGGACAGAGAAGTGCATGGGAGATAAGAAAAGTTTAGAGGCATATGGTATTTGGGAGCTTTTCTTGATCTTGCATACAGATAGAAATGGATCTTTACCAGAGTGGATAATAGTTATGATAGCTGACGTGAGCAACTAGAAAGATTGCTTTAAGAAGGCAGCTAGTTCACGAAAAAGGAGCGGAATCCATAAAGTATGCAAGGCTACATTTACATTCCGTTTTGCAAGTATATAGATAATTTTAGGATGATATGAGGCAAAGCTTTTAAAAATCTGGAGATATGAGTAGCTAAAGTAGAATAATTATCTGACAGATGGAGATTGCCCAAAGCTGCCACTTGAACATATAAAAAGATGAGGCTGAGTTCATTTCTGAAATACAACACTAGAAATTCCAAGAGCATCCTGAGTATTAGCTGTGGAAGGTACAGCATCATGTTCAGTGTACCAGAGCATAAACAGGGGTTAGATTCAAAGCCTTACTTTGAAAATAAGTTTTAAAAACTGAAGTGTTAAGAAAAGATTTTAAGTATCCTCACATAAGCAACATCACATAAATACTTACAGCATAATACGTAGGTAAATTGTGTATCTAGTAGTTTCACTTGCAGTGTCAATGGTGGCAGTTATGCATGTAATTTTCAACCATTAAAACTGTTGTGCTTCTCCTTCCCACACCAACCTCACTATTTTTTCTACACATAACATCCTCTCCCCATCAGTTTGCACAACCTTGCCCTTCACATGTCTTCAGAACCAGTAGGGTCTACTGTGGTAACAGATGAATGCCTGAAGGTAACAGCTAAACAAATTACTCTTCTAATTTGCAACTCTTACATTCCTTAAAAAGTAAACAATTTTGAAGCACATGCTTCCTTTAACAACAGTAAAGCCATAAATGCAGTTAATATATTCAAACCTGCACTCCTCCTGCTGTCATCCCACCACTGTGCATTCTGCATCTATTTGCAACATCTTGTCCTTATTTGTTCTGTAATTGCTGTGCGACATCATCTGCATTCTGCCTCGTAATTCCACCATACTCAATAGAAATGCAGCCTCAATCTTCACTGTGATCTTTGGAGGCGAGAGGAATATGGAATTATTATTTTTATCACCACAGTACTATTTGAAAAGGTCCTTTTCTGTGATGGATGGTACATGAAATAGCAAGTTTGTGCTCTTTGATAACAGGTACACTGCAAACAGGTGAGAAAGCAAGGAGCTCACAGCCCAAACCAACAATGTATGAATCACAGAAAGGGGGGAATGGAAAGAGAAGATGGAGGAATGAAACACAGGCCAGACTCTCCTGCAGACCTTAGCCTATTCAACTAGGTCTTTCATGATTTTTCAGTCAGTTACCAATTTTTTCTTTTTCAAAGTACCAGAGTGAGGAAGACTAGTTTATAAAATGGATTGGCCACCTTGTGACACACAACATAGCTGTATCACAACAAATCAAAAACATCACGGTCATTTTGAACCGGTCACAGCTTCCTTTCCCCTGCTCCTTCAGAAGCTCTTTCTAATTTACAGAACAAAAAGGACAGCATCACATCTATTTCAAGGAAAACATTCATCTGCCTGTAGTCACGATTATCTGTATCTGGGAGTTTATTTGTAATGATTGATAGGAGTTGGACTTGATGATCTGGTGGGTATCTTCCAACCTGGTGATTCTATGATTCTATGATCAATCTATTCAAGGTTTGAAGACCCTGCTGACAAAATAAACGCCCACTGTCCTGAAATGTACAGCATTTTATCTCGTTTTTTATGCCTTGACAATGGCCAAGCTAAGCAGAACTTTGCCTAAACATTTTACTTGGTTTTTTTTCCTTATGCGGCCTACTTAATCATGGGTATAATACAAATTAATACAGACTTGCTACTAACGAAACAGGTAATGTTTCCTCCAGATTACTAACTTTTTAAAAAAGAAACAAAACTTTATTACTATTTCTGACTTAGAAGATTAGTTAAATTCCTGATTCTTCCCAGTACCTCAAGGTTTTATATAAATTTTAAACAATTTTTAATTTGAAATGGTATCAAATCGACACAATAAGATATTCAGTAAAATCAATAAAAAGAAAAGCCTTGCTTGTAATTTCATTTTAGTATGCCTGATCTGGATAAAACTAAGGGACTTCCACTGGCTAATTAAAAAAAGTAAAAGGAAACACAGAGATTTAAGGAACTCTGGTTTGGGAAGCTACCACAAATCTAGCACTATGCAGACATTTTCAGTTGATATTTGTGACATTTAAATAACGCTCAGGGATTTTATTTTTTGAAGGAGTATTCTTAGAACCAGACATTTTGGGAAAAGGTATCATTAGTGTTAAAAAGCAGCCTTCTCTGTAATATAACTGAGGTATTGCATATAGCAATTAAACAACTTTCTCTGCTGATAGGATTGTTTAACCTGTAGGTCATTTGGAAATGCAGTTGATGTGTTTAAATCCCTCTTATTTTATTTTCTAGGAGTACCATCATAACTTAGGAAAAATACAAGGTACTGTTGTATGACCAAAGGGCTACAGTTTGCATCAGGGGTGTGAAACCTTTATCTTAGCAAATGTGAAATGATAAGAGAAATGCTGGGAAGTAGATTTACCTTGTAAAGCATATGTAATGTGAAGGTTTTTCAGTTCAAGTGATGCGATTCACCAGAGATAAACAACAAAGTACTCTCTTGTTTAGTTGATCTAATAAGTTGTTGTTTGGGGTTTTTTTTTCCTTTTTTTTAAAAAAATATTGATGTGATGAGAAGAGATTAAGAAAGCATAAAGTAGAATTCTTGCAAACACAATATACGTTTAATCTAATCATCATCCTGATGCTTGGACAGGCTGGACTACAACAATACACAGGGTACAATTATCATGGTTCAGCTGATAAGCTCTCACTCAGTAAGGCGCAATAATGCAATCCCTTTCAAATAGTTGCACTGAAGAGGACTGTCAGGATTTGCTCACTGAGGTTACAGAAACCCTGCCTTTCTTTGGGATGCAGCAGTATTCCCTTTTCCATCTTTATATTCTTCGTTATGCAGTCCACATCTTTATAGGAAAGCTTATCCTGAAAGTACTTCAAAGATCATAAACCAAATGCTTCTTTTCAATTCCATGATAAAACTCCCTCTGATATCAGCAGTGAAATAACTGAACCCTAGATAAAAACAATCGGTCATTCATCCATAATTGAACTACATCTGGGGTGAAACACAGCAGCTATTTTTGCAGTTAACGGTACTATTGCAGATTGATCTATGGATGGAAATGCACAACTGAAAGCACAGGGGAATTTTAGGTAGATGGAAAATAATCATGCTGACTAAAATCTGGCAAACTCCCTAGAGGTAACTCCTTTATTCATACAAAAAATGCATAAGATTGTTTATAATTGTTCAGGATCTCAATTACATATGCCATCCAAAAGACATGTCCAACTGCTGACAGCACTCTAATCTCATGTTACTGAATAAATAATGTTCATATATGCTTTCTCCACTCCCCCCACCCCCAATTTAAGTGAACAGGGAACTATAAATACAAGGACCACATGGTTGGAGTTTTACAATACAGGTTCAGCCTGTATCACTAATGGCTAGGCTGAAACTGTGATAAAATCACACACTCGTAGCACAGGTTTTAAATTTATCTGCATTTCAAGATTTTAAGATGAGCCCCTAAATCAGAACAGAGGACCTGGAAATCACAATCAGTCCCTGTCTCATTGTTTCAAGCATTCAAGTATTAGAGATCAATACTTTGACTTCAGCTCCTCATTTGTCGGTAAGAGATCAATACAAAGTCTTATCTTTTATTTCCATAAATACTATTGTTTGACTACACCAAAACAACACAAAAATTCTGTAACAGTTCTTAAACCACTCTGCTGTACACGGCATGCCAGATTTATTTTTGATTACTTAAGAAGAAAACTTTTTACCTAAAAGGTTGAAACCGATATCAGTGCTTGCTTTTAATCTCAGCAGGGTAGGGGGAGACAGGAAGCTTAACGTTATCATGTTAGAACTGCCAGTAGGAAGAAACCTAGTTCATGAAAATAGTTTTTAGTTATATCAGAAATAAATCACCTTCTTACTAAGGAACTGTCTTTTTACAGTCTAAAATTAAAGATGCTTCTTTTAAAAGTCTAGTAAACCACTTCAAAATCACTGTAATTCTGATCTTTCCACAAATGAGTTCAAATTTTACCGAGCGATAAATTGGATACTCAAATTAACAACTGAAGAGGCTAAAACTGAGTATTTCATTCATTGTTTGTGTTTAACTGGGCAGAAGCTACTGTTTCATAGGTCATTACTTAACATAAATGCCTCTCTCTGAACAATGGTAAATTACTATTTTTCACCCAGTACTTCATTAACTTTTCTTTTTGTTGGATGAGTATCCATGTTTTACAAAGAGCAGTCAACTGTCATGTGAGATGAAATAACACATATCTGGGAGAACTGTGCTTTATTTATCAAATGTCAGATTTCTAGGATTTTTTTTCTCATGCATATATAAGGAACATAAAGATTAACACATTTAAATATTATAGTATTTAGAGACTCATTTAGACAATTATTTCCACAATATGAGAAATATAGTTATTTTCACACAGCTGCAATACAGTATAACTTTTCTAAATGTTAGAAAGTATTTACAGTTACACAATGGATAAGTCATTCTTTAACAACTTGCTACTACATGCCTAACTTTTTGTAAAGAGTGTTTTTGATGGTTCATTATTCTATAACTGATCGTGTTCATATTGAATAATCTATGATGTAATATATTAAACAACACACAATAGCATCAGTAGTTTTATATTTGATACCAGTGGTAACTAATCAAGTAAATACTCCTTTTTTAATATGAAATGAAAAAATCTATTGTGTTTTGCTTCTGAATCACAGGCTACCTCTGTATATTTATAAACTTCAGCAGAAGTCGTAAGAATACTGTAATAAAAAAAGAACCTTCCGATCAAAAATAATGGTTATTCTTTTTTCACAGAGATTGTTCGTATTATACTGCTCTGTTATTTAAAAGCCAAACATGAAATGTTTGTAATGAGCTGATTCCCTCAAGTCAAAATTAATACATTCCTGTTTATTCACTGAAATAACTATGTTGTTACTGTGGACTTAACATCATATTTTCAAACACAAAAATCTGAAGATATAATTCTGACCTCATGAAACCTTCAGAAGTTAGCAGTTGAATACATTTTGCAGAAAAAAGCCCATATCCTTAATATACTATCCACCAAATATATTCATTAAGACGACATGCAAATGCCTAAAAGTTAGATGGGCCATTATTAGCACTCTGGAATATGTAAGCAATATGTGAATTCATTTTTTAATCATGTCGAGTAGCCTGTGGCATAAAGAAAAAGAAAGGCTAAATGTCAGTATTTCAAATTGTGAGTCAAAATGAGTCCTAAATGTTAAAACATTAAGCAACTTAAAAAATCAATTAACTTTGTTTTAAACAAAATCTTTTCCAAGGCAAGCTTTAATCTAGTGACCCAATCCTCCCCTTCCTCTCTCTGGTTCAACTGAATATGGAAATTGTCCCTATTTAATATGTGCAGTGACTGAACTACGCAAATAGTACGCAGAACTGATGAAGTGTAAAGACGTACATGTCTTCTGCCATTAGAACTCACTGGTTTTGGTTATGATTTTAATGGTTTTAAAGACAATATTAAAGAATTCTTATTGAGTACAAATGTCAAGTTTTGTTTTTCTCTACGAAAACAAGCGCCGTTTTCCATTATGCAGAATTCTAAAATGGAAGAAAGTTTGGACTGTTATTATTTTCAATAAAACCGACTGAAAAGTTATTTTATATACAAACTTTAGATTACATATAGCCTGTCTACTCTCTAAGAGAATGTTTGTAGAAGTTTTATAAAACTTAATTTAAGAATGAGTACATTTACTTTATAAACATCTGGCATCGTTTTCAGTGCAACACTGATCATGACAGTTGCCTAAATTTTCAATGAATAAATTCTAGAGAATATAAAAGGACTCAGCCCCAGAAAATGTCAAGAAATATCAGAGGAGAGGTTAACTGCTAAGGGACATTCACATGAGCATTATATTTTAAAAAGGGAAGTGATTACATACCCCTCTCCACCAATTCTTGTTATCTTTAGACGGAAATCAACAGAGTTCAGGCTGGGTGGCTTCCATTTCAAAATATCATCGCATCTACCAGGCTTGTATTTCTGAAAAAAAATTAAAAAGCAGTTTTATTAAGCTTATTGGGTTTCACTGGTTCTATAAGTAACAATTCAGTATTTCAGAGTATGTTAGCTGTCTCTAATGAATTACAACACTTAGTGACTGGAACAATGAATTTCCATTACCACGGAGGTAGCTGCACTTCACTACTTTATTTGCTGTTCCCTTTTAAAACTGCTTAGCACTGTAACGAAGTCATCACATACAATAAAAAGCTGAGAATGGAAATAAAAATTAGCATACTTCATTATCGCTCTCTGGATAATGGAAAATTTCAAGAAAGAAAATAACACAGAACTGTAACAAATGAGAACACTGATACATAAAAGAAACATTTAAGATAATCTCAATATTTTTGAGCAATTTTATGAACAACATTTTTGTTTCTCATGCTGTTGGCTGACACAACACAAAAAAGCCAGCAGTCACCATACTGAGGCCCATCAGAAACATGCTCCTTTGTACTAAAGGAAATTAAGTTATGTAAAGATTAAAAAACATCATTACATACAGGAACATAAATAAGACAGCATTTGTTCCATAAGGTAAAGGGTACACATTTGAACCAAAAGTTGCATGGAGTAATTTTCTCATAAATGAGAGTTTTGTTTTCTCATGGTCTCTTCTATCATTTGCTTTGGTTTATTAAACTGTCATTTTCTTCATCCTCAGGTAACCCTTTCCTTACTAGAATATCTTTCACAGCAAAGGAGAAAATTAGAATTCACCTGGATAGGGCAAAAGTAAAAGAATTTTGAGATGCACAGAATGAAAATTTTTAATTATTAGATACTTATTAGTCCACGGAAATAAACTTTATGCAATTCTTACCTAAAAATAACCCCAAGAACGTCCAGTGACTTCTGGTAACACAGCAATTACTACTATCACAGTGCACCCATGCTTGTTAAATAATGCAAAATTTACCGATGATTAACCTAAAAGTTCTAATCTGAAGTGACAAAAACAGATGAATACTTTTCTGTTCTCTGATGGAAGAATGGAAAGCTATTCTTTCCAAAGTAAATGCAGCATATCTTGCATATCATTTCTTCATAAAAATATGGTGTGTGACTTCTGATAGATTATATGAAAAGGTAAGCTTCACATAACTGAAACCCAAATCAGCCCCAAACATTTTTAGCTATAGTTCTGCTACGCATGACAAAAACAACATACTAAAAGCTTCTTCTGGAATTTGAGGGTGGCTGGCTAGAGCGCATCTTCTCTTATTTTTTTTGATCATGGCCCTTGTTTGAGATGGATGGCTTCAGGCATTCTCTTCCAAAAGTTGGTATTAGAACCACCTGCCCAACATACTATTCTAAGTACACAGAGCTCTGCACTGCAATTTCTCCGTTATCTTCTCCTCAACATGCCAATAAGATTTAATTTCTTCTTGTCCTTAGGACAACAGACAGGGCCTCCTCTGACAGCTCTTATTTATGCCTCCTCTCCTTCCACATTTTTCTACTTTATTTCTTTCCAGCTACCTTCTAGTTGAAAATCTACCCTTGGAAAGCAACTTAATTAATTTTGCTCCTTTGCCTTGCTACATCCCCAAACTAAAAATCTGTTCCCGTGCTGTGTGGTATTAAAAATGCTTAAGGATTTATGCCATACATTCTAACAAACATTAAATACATAGGAACACAGAATATAAAAAACCCACTATGCTCAGTAAAGCATTTAACTTTTTCAGATCGTCATTTATATATATGTGTGTGTGTGTGTGTGCGCGCGTGCATATACACACACATACACACACACATAATGATTATATACTTAAAAATATTTTGAAGTATTTGCATTCCATTTTAGAGGAAATATTTACTATCTCATAGTACATACTTAACCAGTTCTGTGCACTGAATGCAAGAATTACAATAAAGGTGGGTGGCAGTCATCTTTATTATTCAGGTAGTTTCCTGCAATTTTCTTGTACTTACATCTGACACAGAGACAATAGGGAACTATATTCTATATAAGTTTTATGACTAACATATGTTCCAGGAGTAGCAGGATAAAATACAGTTTTCAGAAAGATGTAACTTGCTGCTCTCTCTCTTCTGCAGTTTCTACTTCAGCCAAAGACAAATACTACTGCTAGGTGTTTATTACCTAGTTCAAAGAAGAACTGTGGGGAATAATTACATTTGTGGCAAATTTCTAACAGTCTGAAAATTTAATCTATGAAACAATTGCTACAGTAGTTATGAAGGAACACAGGCTACAGCTGAGTAGTTGAAGTTGTTGGAACAGGTGTTAATTTTACGTATAGAATTGAAGATCTGTCCTAGTGGACCTTTTTGGTCTTTTATCACAACTGAAGTCATTAACCATTCCACAAATGTCATCTGTCAACCACACATAATCCTAAAATTTTGTATTAAGCCTCTGTGTAGCATGGCTTCTAATTTATTGACTTGCAATAATCTGCTGAGCAAGATTACTGGAGCATTTATACCAATGGATTTATTAATATGTACTCAAATAATCCATTTCTTTAAGTAGGAGGTCATATTCTTGAGACCTCGTGAACTATTAAGACTAGACCCAGAGTAGCTGGCTTTAGAAAACAACTTCAACTGATTTAATATATGACTTCAAACAATCCTTTTACATATCATTCCTTTAAAGAGAAGATAAAGAGAGGTTAAAATAGTCTTGAAGACAGAGGAAATTTTCTCTTTTGTACAGAAATCTCAATCAAAAAAGTTAAAATTGGACTGGCTCTGCGCTCATGAGTACAAAATATTTCCTTCTAACCACAAACAGGAGTCTTGCTTTATAACGAAACAGACATTGGTATCAAAACATACCCTCGTCTTGAAAATTAAAGATTGAGATTTCTTTGGAGCCATGTAAGAAAATGCCCCCATGCCCAGTTCTTTTAATTGGCATTGTATTTTCTACACTATCATGCTTAGGAACCAACATAGATATTCCAGGTAGGATCTACTATAGGATTTTTCCCAACTCTTTTTCCAAGACTGACAAATTATACCCTCACAAAAGTCAATACAAAATGAATTTCACAGCAGACAGGCAACTATTCCAAGCTCAGTAATAAAAAGCAATGTTTTGACAGGATATATCCGCATACCTGTAATTGCACTGCTGGATCCACAATTTTGACTCAAGTTAATTACAAAATTAATTGGCTGCCTTGCTTGAAGAGGAGTGGGGGAGGATTTCTTCGTTAAGACTGAGTTATATTTCTTGCCTTTTCCTCTACAGCCAGTACAGTATGAAACAAACCTCAACTAAACTTTTTGTCCTATTTATAAAAGAACTGAGGAAAAATTATCTCTACCATACTTGAATTTAGCCAAAGAGATCTTACCTAGAAAGCAATGGCAATAAATATACACTTCTAACTACCATTTTCACCATTGTCAAGTAACAGCCTTCTTGCTTCACAGCACTTTCTTAACACTGAACACCTGGTAAAGGTAAGTTACAGATATCTTTCTGAAGCAGTTACAAAGGGTTAGATAAGCAATCAGACTTCAAAGCTCATATTAACAACAAGTTACAGAGCCCCTTCAGACTTCTCTGTCACCATGAAAGACAGAAATTCACAGAAACTAAAAGTGAGAATACAACCCAAGTCCACATTAATAATATCCGAGAAGAAGGTTTGTTTTTCAACTGGTCAGTCCATACACAGGATATAGCAGTAGTAAGTTCTCAAGTTTGAATGCTAAGTGCTAAATCAATTTCTTGAAATATGAGTTGGAGCCAAACATGAATTCTGCTTGTTAAGTATGTGAAAATTTCACCTTAGATGAATCATTGCATACTGCAGACCTGTTCTGCCTTAAGTTATGCTATATTCTAATTCCAAAACAAAATGTGAAGCAATCTGTCTGAGACCAAACTACTCCCTGGCATTTTAAATATAGCATTCATAGCAATGATATCCTCACAACCACCCCCCAACAAATATGCACCCATATGACTACTTCTGAAATGTATCAGGTCCCATATCATCTCAAATACAAAGTTCATGGTTCAGTCTCAAACCTTTCAACCTAGTCTAACCATAGAAATTAGAACTCCACACCGAAAATGTACATACAAATCAGAAACTACCTCAAATAGTTTTAAAAAACTGGACTATATAACCTCTTGAAGTCCCTTTCAACCTAAATTATTCTACAAAGCTGTAATCTCTCTTTGGATGATTGTTCTTTCAGCAGTTATATTGGATGCACTTCCACTGGCATTTTATGCAAAAGTAAGGAACTTTCAAAGTTAAACTCCTAGTTGTTCTTACTCAGTACATGTTATTTGAGGTAGCTGGGCAGCTCTGATGCATGCAAATTGGATTCTATTCCCCTAACCAAAACTGAAGTTTCACTTCGTAAACACACTTAAAGCACTTCACACCATATTATGGACACTAGAGTCCAAGGCAAAGGCTGCACCGCTGCAATGTGACCTAGCACCTACCTAGCACAGACAAACCTGAGCTGTGAAGACATCCTGCAATACCCTGAAATTCTACTTTAAATAGTGTCACAGAATGAATCATAGAATAGTTTGGGTTGGAAAGGACCTTAAAGACCATCCAGTTCCAATCCCCTTGCCATGGGTGGGGACACCTCCCACTAGTCCAGGCTGCCTTAGGCCCCATCCAAACTGGCCGTGAACACCTCCAGTGATAGGGCAGCCACAACTTCCCTGAGCAACCTTTGCCAGGGTCTCAGCACATCTGCCAATTCCCTCAGGTCTCTAGGATGCATCTCGTCAGTTCCCATAGACTTATATATGTGCAGGTTCTTCAGGTGGTCACAAACCTGATTCTCCTCTACTATGGCAGAGGGGTTGACCCCTGGTCACCATCTTGCTGTCCCATGACCCAGAAGAGGTTGTCAGTGAAGACTAAGGCAAAAAAGTTGAGTACCTCAGACTTCTCCTTATCTGTTGATACAAGGTTACCATTTTCATCCATCAGTAGGCTATGTTCTCTTTAACCTTCCTCTCCTCTTCTGATCAACTTATCTATAGAAGCCCTTCTTGTTAGTTTTCACTTCCACTGCTAAATTCAGCTCCAGCTGCACCTTGGCCTTCCTGACCCCATCCCTACACAACAGGGCAGTGTCCCTATACACATCCCAGGTTACCTGTCCCTGTTTGCACTGCCTGTGCAGTTCCCTCTTCTTCTTTTGACCAGCAGGTCATGACTCAGCCACACCGGTCTATTCCCTTCCCTGCCTCATTTCCTACATCTGGGGACTAAGCGCTCTTGCACTTTATTGAAAGCGTTCTTAAATGTTTGCCAGCTCTGTTTAGCTCCCTTGCCCCCAAGGACCGTGTCCCAGTGGGTCCTACTGAGTAAATTTGCATTCAATGGGTGGTCCAGCAGCAAGCTGAAAGCCTGGGCACTGGGTATATTAACGGCCCATAATGAGGATTAAGTCTCACTCCAAAAAGCTGCTTTCACATGGGATAGACTTTGCTGCTCAGTATTTTGTAGGAGGAAGAGTGGGGTTAGTTTCTGCATTCTGGGCAGGCAGTCTGGGCTGTGGGGTGTAGCTGACTCACCATGAAGACACCCACCTGGAAGACTGAGTGACTTCAGCTGAAAGTCTAGACAAAACAAATGGTTCATTTCTCACAGTGATTGAAAAGGAAGAGCTGGTGGGATGACCAAGAAAGAAGTTTATGCCTCTTTGAGAGGAGGAGGAGAAGGTTTCCTTGACAAGGATGCCTTACCATCCTACAAAGCCTGATCAGCCAGCTCTATATCCCTAACCCTTATTAAATATCACCCTCCTGAAGTGCAGCAGCAGCTAACAGAGACCACCTCGCATTTCCCTTCCTACACATCTTCCCTCACTTCTTCCACGCCCAAAAGAAAGCCAGAAAATAGCCCAGCTTGCTCTTTCTTCTAAACAGTAACAGTTCTGCTACTTGTGAGCTACAATTTCCCCTCAATAAACCTGTCGGACCTGCAAGGTATTCAGACTCCTGCTAAGGTGGCAGCCACAGGCATACACTAATTCAGAAAGAAGGTAGAAAAAAGGGCACAGAAGAGGCATATCCAAGAGGTTTGGCAAGTTGAGTACCACTGGGAAGTAAGGGCAGATGGAGTAGAAAGGGAATACATTTGCCAAATTGCAAATGACGTCAGCATTTAACCACAATAAAAGACAATAAAGTATCCTTGAAAATGAAATATAAATATTAAACATAAAATTATTAGATGTAAAGATTTAAGTTTCAAAGAAATTACCTTTTTTTTTGTATTTTAGCATCATAGGAAACATCTGGCATTACAAAAGTGATATTCTGTTATTTACTTAGACTTACTGACAGGGAAAAGACATTTAAAGCATTTTTCAAACATTCTAGAATGCTTCGGGTTCACAAATGGTAAGAAATATTTGCTTTTTTGTAAAATCTACATATTTCTATTACCAATATTCTCCTGTGATATAATTAAATTGTTTGCAAGCACCTTTGTAGTCAATATGATGATAAAACTTTCACTTGAAAGGAAAAAGTTAACTACTGCAAATCTATAGCAACAACAAATCCTCTGCTCTTCCCACTCAAAACGGGGATTAAATGTTTTCTCTGAAGGGCTGTACCTAATTCTGAGGCCTCTTAATATCTACAGGGCAGCTGCTGCCCTACCCAATCTAATACCTTGCATTCAGCTGTGTAAACATAAAGACAGAATAATTACCCAAAATGTGTTTTTATTTTCTTGCACTGCAGACCCTGAATCACTTAAAAGAACCAAAAGGATCAATTATAATCAATAATTTCAAGCTAGACCTTATAGAGAAATGAGCCAAAGAAACCCAAGTTGCTATAACTGTCAACAGATTAGGCGATTAAGTCATATCAATTGATGGAGAGACCAGAAGATGAAAAGCAACCTTTGACTCAATAGTATGATGACAAGCTGAAAGAGTTGGGGCAGTTCAACCTGAAGAAAAGTAGGCTCCAAGGAGATCTTAGAGTGCCCTTCCAGTACCTGGAGGGGCTACAAGAAAGCTCGGGAGGGACTGTTTATAAAGGCCTGTAGCGACAGGACAAGGGGGAATGGCTTTAAATTGAAGGGAGGGGAGAAATTTAGATTGGACATTAGGAAGAAATGTTTCACTATGAGAGTGGAAAGGCACTGGTACAGGTTGCCCAGGGAAGTTGTGGCTGCCCCATCCCTCAAGGTGTTCAAGGCCAGGTTGGATGGGACCTTGGGCAGCCTGAGCTGGTGGGAGGTGTCCCTGCCCACGGCACAATGGCTGGAACTAGATGATCTTTAAGGTCCCTTCCAATCAAAACTATTCTATGATTCTATCATATTCATAGATTTTAAGACTGGAAACTATTACTTGGCTCACAGAGTCAGCTTTGCTGCATACTGGAAAGAAAAACTTGACCAGTAACATTTGAATAGGAATTTTAAGATTGATGCAAAGTACTGCACACCTTTATGAAAGATACCAAGTGAAGAAGAAATCATAACATATTTATGGAGGTTACCACTGCCATTTATTACACTTGTGCTTAAAAATGTATGCTTATTTCTACACTGAATCTTGTTAATGTCTTAGTTTAGACTGAAGCCTAGCTCTCCATGTAATTACTTCCCTTTTTAAGATAAAATGACTAAGTCTGAGTCTCACTGCATGGGTAATTTTCCAGTTGGTGAATGTACTCATCTTTATAGTGTAATTTCACAAAAGCCGTTAGAAGAGTAGGTAACAGAACTGAATCTACTATTTCAATATTCTTTTCACTGCTTATTTATACAGTGGTATACAAAAGAAAGTGTATATGTGCTTTGTATTCTTTTGCATTGCATTGAAAGGTGCTGACAGGTAGCTGGAATTATTCTTTTCAGATTTATGCCTTTATGGGGGACTCAATACACTTATTCCTAGATATGCGGCCCACATTTAGCAGCACTGAAGCACCATAAGACCCAATGATCCAGGATAGCTTACATAACTGATCTTTTGAGAATATAAGTTTGCTGAAGAAGTAAGAAATAGTAACAACATGACCATAAACACATACACACTAATAAATCCAAACTCTATCATTAAAACCCTTCAATGTAATATACATCTTTATCTAGCACCAAAAAAAAGTATGAATAAAACCAGACAAGACACTAAAATCTACTTGAGAAAATAAGTCATGCCACCAGCAGTTTACCTTTAACTGTTAGCTACTTAAAAGTACTCTGCCTTCCTGTCCCTTCTTACTTGTCTCCTCAGTTCCAACTCCTTCTGTTATTCAAAATGTCCCCACAAACATCGTACATCCTCCCCATATTACCCGTAAACTAGCACTGTAATAGCTCCTGTTCTTTTGCATGTATTCTATTCACTTTGCCTAGTATAATGCTAACTAAAAGGAAATGTGGCACCAGAGCTGTCTTGGTCACTGGGCAAATGTGATTAATTCGTGCTCTCGCTATATATTGAACATGATGCTGAGAAATGGAAGAAAGAGATATACTAGTTCGATCACAGGCCCACAGCACCTCCTGGCTGAGGAACAGAAAGTCCAGATTTTCTTACTGAAGTCTCAGGCAAACAAGTTACGTGAGAAGACTGCTTTAAGAGCAGTGGACTCATTCCTAACTCACATCCTTGGGAGTGAAGGTAACCTACGCTGAACACTGTCATTTATGGTGTTTGGTGGCGATCACAGGTAATCAATGAATTAGCCTCAGAGATTATCCATCACACACACAGACAGTTGCTTTGCATGCTGATAATCTAGGAGGCAAAGGAGATAAGGTCCAAGAATAAAAACCTCCAGGTTCAAAAGGCAGGGTGAATGATTACAAAGACTAATTCAGAGAAAAAGTGGTTTTCACTCAGCTCCACCCTCTACGTGGCTAGAAATAAACATCACAGTTCGTATCATCACAGTTGTCCTGCTGTGCTCTTGTCCAGCATCTCCCTCCTAGGACAATTATTGTACTGCTCACAAAGTACCACCTGGCCATCCACTGTGTGCACACAAAGACTTGGTTCACAAATAAACAGACGTATCACAGAGGAAAAAAAAAAGCCTCATTAAAACAGAGTTCTACACCATAATCCTGCAGCTTAGAAAACATTACTTAGCCTTATAAAGGCTAATGCCACTCATGTGAGCTAACCGTGATTGCCAAGGATAAGAATTTTCCAAGTTGTTTCCAATTATAAACGTAACTGTGCTCCTGAGAGTAAGTATTTTTCCTACAGTTTTGAGAAATTCCGTCATATTAACGAAATGTTTGATACCTGTACACTCAGTTGAAATGACTTATTTAGATTTGACTGCATAAGAAAAACTACTTACACTCAGGGCTTTCAAGCCTATGAAACTGTATTCAGCAATTGCCATTGAACTGAATGTTTCAGGGCACCTTGTTTCTGAAGGCTGTGAAAAATACTTAGGTGCTTCAAATATGCATTTGAGTGCAGCATAAAATGATTACAGGAAGGCCGCAGAACAACAAGATGCTAGAGCCGAGGTATAAACAATATTGGTTGACCAAGTTTTGGAGAATCTGACGAATTCAGACACATCTAAAAAATTTCTGTCAATGCATCTGACAGATAAAACTTTGACAAATGCAGGTCAGCAAGGGAAAGATGTGTTGCATTTCATTTGGCTGTACAGATACCGTTAAGAAAAGGGGTTGTAATGAAACCTTTTCAGTGGCACTGAGTGTCTCAAAAATTACTAGGATTCTTTTATTCTTAGAAAAACAAATCAAACGTACCCAGTACTGATTCTTTTAGTGTAAATGTTTAACAGAGTTTCTGTATAAGCCCTTGAAATTTAAAGCAGTTTTTTTTTTTTTATAAATATGTGCCAATTGCACCTGTATTTCTAAAGGAAAGACAAGATGTGATTTGTAAGTACTCCTAAAAGTGATCAGAGTAAAGTCCTGGGTAAATAGCAGTACTTTCCAATATCCTGTCATTTGGGAAACGTATTTTAATAGTTGAGAGAAAACTCAAAAATACTTGAGAGAGAGAAGAATCTATAATACTGTATGGAAAACACAGATGAACACAAAATGGCTGCAAAACATGATCTAAATATTTTCCAGTTTCATGCAAACAGCTCACACTTGATATCAAGTTCTTCACCCAGAACAATCTGTGTCTAGCTACAGACAGATGCCCATGACCCCCTAGCTAAAAGACGACAAAATAAGCAAACTCCTCCCTTTCAAAAAAATAAAAGAAAATAATAAATGATGTTTTTAATGCTTAGTGTTCTAAATTATTGATTCAGAACTCTTGAAGTATGAAAGAGCAGTCCTCACTGAATATCAGCTTTTTGCCTGGTTTAGTAATTTGCTCAGAATACAGAGACATGTTGATGTTTGATAAATATTTGATCAGCTTGAAAATAAGGTTGTTAATGAATTCCAAACATTATACAATGTAATAGTGTCACATCATAGAAAGCAAATATGTAGATTATAAACTCAGAGGCTTGAAAAGACGGGAAAAGACATGTTCTTTGGCTAAGCTTAGATCATTTAGTGTCTACATTAAGCCAAAAGTATGATAAAGCCTACTCCTGATAACAAAGTTTTAAATAACACATTAGTTGACAGTGGTGTCAACATGCTGCTTTAACCCCATAGTCAAGCGAATTTGTGTAAATTTCACCATTCCTCCACTTGAAATAGCAAAATAAGGAAAAATTAGAATTAACATGTATTTTAAGACAATAACTTCAGCATATTCTGAAAACTTTTCCTTTACTTTTTAATACATTAGAAGCTAGAAGTGGCAGTTTTTATTGAGAATGTATTACTGTAACGCAATTTGTCTCTTATAGAAATGTGACTTGAAACCATATGAAGTAGAAAGAAAACTGTTATAATCAAAATGACTTCTGAAGTATTAGGCTTAACTGCCATTGCAGGCTGAAAAGCAAAACACACTATTAATATGCACTCATTTAAATACTGTAAGATTATGTTTTAAACTAAGAATTTTAACATTTGAATGCGAATCAGGTTTCGAAGGTTAACCTGTATGAAGAAATTAATCTGTTAAGATTAAATAGCTATCTTTCAATTGCTTTTTCCAAAAGTGCATCTGAACTTCAAGTTAATGCAATATTTATACTGGAATTCTTTGGCAATTACTGGGCTACATGTCTTCTACTCTTGCACTTTAATTTAGCTTTATACCTCTGGCTTCATTAAACATCTTGTTTCATGACTATACTAATAGCTTTTCTCAATATTCCATTAAGCAAGGAGAAAAATTATGAGGAAATTTTCTTCATAACTAACATCATTTACATATCAATCCTATTAATATTTGACAAATAGAGTTCAGTTCACAGTCAAAAAAATCCATGTTTATAGTTATCAGAATGTAACAGCCATAAAATTACTCATTGCTCTTTCCTTCCGCTCACCCTCCCACTCCCTAGCCCATTGCTGTAAGCAGCAGAAACCTACTCTCAGTCAATTCTGCTTGTAGTCAGTCTTCCACTCAAAATTGAGTTCAGCCTAGAGAAAAATCTCCAAAGAGATCTTATAGCGACCTTCCAGTACCTGAAAGGGGCTACAAGAAAGCTGGGGAGGGACTATTCGTAAAGGTTTGGGTGATAGGATGAGGGGGAACGGGTATAAACTGCAGAGGGGCAGATTTAGACTAGACTTTACGAAGAATTTCTTCACCATGATAGTAGTGAGACACCCAAACAGTTTACTAAGGGAGGTTGTGGATGCTCCATCCCTGGAGGTTTTTAAAGCCAGGTTGGATGGGTTTTGGGTAACCTGATCTTAGTGGGATGCCTCTGCCTGTGGCAGGGGCATTGGAAGTAGATGATCTTTAAGGTCCCTTCCAACCCTAACTATTCTATGATTCTATGAAATTATCATCTGGAACTAGAAACTCTACTTCTAAGTCTGAAACAAAGCTGAAAAGTAAATGGTTTCAAATTGTTGACTAATATATATGATCTACAATGGACTAACTGCTGTCTGACTTCAACTCTAAATTCTGCTTTTGGCAAACTGAAAAGCTACATACTTCTACTTCCATGACAAACAAAACATCCTGACAATTGAGCTACTGTCCCCGCACCAAAAGGATCTGTTGATGGTCTATGGTTGCAACTTAAGGTATCAGATTTATATCACTATTGAATAGTCTGTAACCTTCTTGGGTTTCACCATCTAGTATTTATAACCTCTTTAAAATATGTGCTGTGTAAGTCTTCAGGAAAAATAAACCAAACAATAAAAACAATCAAGGCATTTGAATTTTCCTTCTGTTGCTTTATTTTGTTGTCTTTATTTCACCTTGTATCACTAACTTAAACTGAGATGGTCTCAGCGTGTCATCAGCGTAAACTGTCACAAGGATGCCAAAGTGACTGCAGAATACTATTGTATTTATTTACTCAGACAAAATTTTCTTTCAAACTAAGCTTCACGACTCACCAACAGCCTTAAGCAGAAATATAAGAGAAAAAGATCAAGCCTATATAATTTTTCCTCAGCCATATGTTAATTTCCTTTGCCCATCCCTCTAGAAACAAAGATTAACAAGCCCAGAGCTATGAAGCTAAATAGCTTAAAACAACTGTCTAGGAAGACTAATGAGAGTTAGGCTAAATTAAAGTTTCACCTTGATCTCCAAAAGACCCTATGAAATACTGACTAAAATCAATCTTCCTTCATTTCCAACCACCTATTCTACCAAAACAATCAGCTGCTTCCTCTCATGTGATCAGGAAAACCATTTCTTCCTATAGATTTCAACACAATCTTTGCTAAAAACTACAGGAGTTAGCCTGGCACGAAACCCAAAGGTTATGTTTACCTTTAATTACTTTTAAGAAGGCCATAATCATTGAGACCGCGGGTGAAATCCAGTCTAACTCAGACACAGAGACAGGGGAGCTCCAGTTGCTTAATAAAGCAGCCCTCCAATAAGCACTTATTTCCCTTGTGGCAAATGGAGAAAGATAAGTATCTGAAGTTTTGCATGTGTTTACATACCTAATTTAGGAGGAGAGGACTCCCTGTCACTTGCTCCTCCTCACTGAATATATATAGTACTTAAGCACTTGCTGTTTTCAGATTCAGACACTCTTCTTCAAGTCATTATATTACTACATATCTCAAAGATTCAAACACTCCTTAAATAAGAACATACGAGACCACTAATGCTGCTTTTTTCCGCTATTCTTTCAGTCCTAATTAGGTATTAATAACCCCAACAAAAATGCAATATTGCCAATGACAAGCCACAGGGTGGACTGTGATGAAAGGCAGGAGCAATTTCAATTCTACTATATTTATTAGGTGATTTGTGTAATTTTCAGTTGACGCTACTTGAATTTGGAAAACAAAACAGAAAAACCTTTGGACAACTGTATTGCTAGATACCACTACAACGCTGAGCTGATGTTTTCTGTACTTACAAACAATAATCTTTTTAAAAAACTAATCTAGTTGATAACACTTCAACTTCTGTTACCATTCTCCTTCCATTTTAGATTTAACATGAGTCTACTCAAATTCATCTCTGGAGGGCTGCTTAAGACATTAATTCTTAATTCACAGCTACAGAAGTTGCTGATAGATGATGAAAAGATGGGTCTGAAGTAAATTGTTGGGACAATAAGGAAAATACAGAAGCACTCCCAGTCCAGTTCCTTTATTTTTTTCTCTTTTAGTCTCCTAAATCAATGTTTATTATTCTTATTCTCCTCTCCCACAGTGACACAACAAATCTTTGAAAGAGCCTTAGGGAGATCACCTCTTTCTTAATCTTCCCTTTCATATCTCTACTGTGAAAAAAACACTTAGTTGCATGAAGCCAGTGATGCCGGAGAAAACATTAACTTCCACTGCATAAAGAGCTAAGAGCAGTTGCTTCTCTGCACCACTTGTTTTACCAACCTTACACTTTATATCTCTTTACATGCTAAAAGCTTTGTTATCTATCAGCCCAAACTTTCTCTCATTTCTATCAATCCAAAATCCCCAATCTCTCTTTATGTTCTGTCCTTTCACTTTACTACTTCTGATCCCAACTCAAGCTTAAGTGTAGCCACTTGAATTTACACCAGAGAGAAAGAGAAGTCAGTCTCTCAGGCTTGTGGATGGTTAGTCTGTGATAAAAGGCTCCTAGAAATCTCACAAAAGTTGAGATGAATCAGCAGAAAGTATTCAGTGCTTGAAGTCTGACAGCAGAAGCATCCCAGGTGTAACAAGAGAATCTCCATGAACTCAGCTGCAGTGCTCTCATCTGACTCAGTACAATAACCTGATCTGGAAACTGGCTAATTTATCCATATTAGAGACCACATTTGCAGGAGCTACAATTTACAAATTTAAGCATTCACCATAACATTGGGTTTGTTGACATTTTTCTTAAGCTACAATGATAATCAGTATATCAGGAATAATATTTCAGCAAATCACCTTAGAGCTCAGAAAGATTAATGAAAACTACCAACCTTAAACAGAAAGATGCAAAAATATACTCCAAAATACTTCTTGAGGAATGCCAATCTTGAAAAAAAAACCCCAAACAACCTAACATCAAGAAGCAAACAGTGGCTACAGCTTTAAGCTAATCTGAACTAAGGAGAAACATACATGTACGAAGTAAGCAATTGCAGCATGTTGGTCTCAGAAACAGTTTAATATCTCTTTTTAATTCCGGAGCTAAAAGGCCCCTAGAGCTGAACAGATATGCATGAAAGATGATGCACAGAATTGCCAGTAGGATTTTTTCTACGTGTTGGCAAATGTGTGCTACACAAAATTGTCATTAAGGGCTAGTTTATTACATTTTGCAGGGCTACAAATCTCCTTGAATCAAATATTCATGAGTCTTGCTTCGAAAAATGCATCCTGTGGTATTTTAGAAGAAACAACAGAATCTAGCCTTTTCATAGAATCATAGAATCACCAGGTGGAAAAGACCCACCAGATTATCGAGTCCAACCATTCCCACCAATCTCTAAAACCATGCCCCTCATTACCTCATCCACCCATATATTAAACACCTCCAGGGAAAGCGAGTCAACAACCTCCCTGGGCAGACCATTCCATTGCCCAATGACCCTTTCAATGAAGAATTTATTCCTTACATCGAGCCTGAACCTCCCCTGGTGGAGCTTGAGGCCATTCCCTCTCGTCCTGTCCCCTGTCACTTGGGAGAAGAGGTCAGCTCCCTCCTCTCTATTCACCACCTTTCAGGTAACTGAAGAGAGCAATAAGGTCTCCTCTCAGCCTCCTCTTCTCCAGGCTAAACAACCCCAGCTCTCTCAGCCGTTCCTCATAAGGCCTGTTCTCCAGCCCCTTCATCAGCTTTGTTGCTCTTCTCTGGACTTGCTCCAGACCCTCAACATCCTTCTTGTGGTGAGGGGCCCAGAACTGAACACAGGATTCAAGGAGCGGCCTCACCAGTGCAGAGTACAGAGGGAGAAGAACCTCCCTGGACCTGCTGGTCACACCATTTCAGATACAGGCCAGGATGCCACTGGCCTTCTTGGCCACCTGGGCACACTGCTGGCTCATGTTCAGTCGGCTGCCAGCCAACACCCCCAGGTCCTTCTCCTCCAGGCAGCTTTCCAGCCAGGCTTCTCCCAGTCTGTAGCTCTGCATAGGGTTGTTGTGCCCCAAGTGCAGGACCCGGCATTTGGCCGTGTTAAACCTCATGCCATTGGACTCTGCCCAGTGGTCCAGCCTGTTCAGATCCCTTTGCAGAGCCTCCCTACCCTCCAGCAGATTAACACTAGCACCCAGCTTAGTGTCATCTGCAAACTTGCTAAGGGTACACTCGATGCCTTCATCCAAGTCATTGATGAAGACATTGAACAGGGTTGGACCTAGCACTGAGCCCTGGGGGACCCCACTTGTCACTGGCCTCCAGCTGGATTTAACACCATTTACCACCACTCTCTGGGCCCGGCCAGCCAACCAGTTTTCCACCCAGGAGAGTGTGTGCCTGTCCAGGCCAGAGGCTGACAGTTTCCGTAGCAGAATGCTGTGAGAAACTGTATCAAAGGCTTTACTAAAGTCCAAGAAGACCACATCCACAGCCTTTCCCTCATCCAGCAGCCAAGTCACTTTGTCGCAGAAGGTGATCAGGTTAGTTTGGCAAGAACTGTCTTTCGTGAACCCATGTTGGCTGGGCCTGATGACCCAGTTGTCTTGCATGTACTTCATGATAGCACTGCTCCGTGACTTTCCCTGGTACTGAGGTCAGACTGACAGTCCTGTTGTTCCCTGGATCCACCTTGTGCCCCTTCTTATAGATGGGCAGGACATCAGCCAGCCTCCATATTCTAATATCCAGATTAAAAAATTATGCAGTATAATCATCTTAAATTCATCATTATCTATGTAGATTAAAATAGCAAACCCCATATTTTACATGCTTAGTTTCACAAGAGAACATTCGTAAAACATGAGAATAAACCCAACCAGTAGAATCCAGCACACACTCTGTAGTGATTTTGCTTTGCAATTAGCAAGCTGATGCGCTCAGAGATGAAAAGCTAAGTTGAAAAAACCTAAATGTACACTGAAAATATGAGTATGTACTTTCTCTTTCAAGTATAGTATAATTTAAAATGGAATTTTCAGGAGAATAATTTGGATAATGAGAAGGGAAAACTCCTTCTCTAAGGAAGAAAACCATAACATGCCAAAAGAGAAAATTAAAGGGTTATACGCACTCTTTGTACAAAATTAATCCTTGTAGTTCTGATTTAGGAATAGGTAATTCAGTGGCCCTGGGTAAATACAAGGTTAAGCTGAATAGCATGGAGAGCATGGTAAGTAAAAGAACTGTAGGCTGCATTTGAATAAAGTCACTCAAAGAACTCCACTTACTGTAACAATTAGTCGCCATCCTTAGTGAGCAACATTTGCCATCAAAAGCAGGGATTGAGCAAATGCAGTGAAGAACCTCCTCAAACTTCTCTGCTGGCAAGGAAATTTCATTCTGCTAATGGCAGAAAGGTTTCTGACACTTCCCAATCTCTGTCACTTTTGCTCCTTTCCCTAGTTTTAAACGCTTACTCTCCTTTACACCAAACATTTAACTGTTCAGGTAGCTACACTCTGAGCTGGCAAGCAGCTGGTGCAGAGAATCAGGGGAAAGGGTAAGTGACAGCTACCATTTTCAAAAACAAATGTTAGCAGGTTTAGCAGCCTTTACCATTGCTACAAGCAATGATGGGAGAACAGAAAGAGTGGTTAAGTACAGCTTTTCCATTAAAAAAAATGTAGAATGCATTTAAAGGACAGAACTGTTCCTCATGGGGCCAGTTCACTGGCATCGTGAAGAAAACATCAAAATGCTTGATGCGAACTCACTGGACAATTCTGGGAGAAGAAAGCAGAAAAACCTTAGCCTATTCACAAGCAGCTTTTTTTTTTTACGTTTGATATCCCTCTAAAAGTCTTTTCAACTTAGTTTCCCATGTATCCTTTTTGCTAATGCCATAAAAAGACAACAATCCTTCCTTTTACCTCTAGAACATAAAGCTTAGCATCTCCATCACAACTGAAAGTGACATAGGGAAAAAATATCATCATTGGTTCAAGCAAGAATCTGTGACGTTTGGAAGATACCTTACTAATCCCTCCCACTCCCAAAATACAGTGAGTTCATCATTCAGATGCAAACGCTACTAAAATGCAAAGACGTAACAATGACCATGCTAGGATGAACCCTGAGACAATAAACTAGATTTCTGCAAAGCACCATCCTATTTGTGCAACAACAGAATACTTCAAAAATTTTCTTAATAGTAGAGAGAAGAGAGGTAAAGAGACAGCAGGAGACTGATCCAGCAGGTACTCCAAAAAGGATTAGGGACTCACATTGAGCTACATCTTTCTTGACACCAAGGATAGTAAGTACCATGCTCATTTTATGAGAAGTCTTCTAAAATCATTTTCTGCTGTATGCTGTGTCCTCAAGAGAAGAACATGACTTTCAGAAACCAAAAGCATTTAATAAGCTATTTGTTGAATTTAAGTGATTCTAAAGCCTGGAGAAAGAACATGAACCTTATAGTTAGCAAACAGGAAGTAAGTTGTAATGGTTTGGCAGAAAGAATTAGAAACAGAGTTCCAAGTGGAAAGCTAAGACATTGTGACTAAAATAAAGCTGGAAGAATGATTGTGATGGAATTTGAGGGTGGATATTAGGTGAAGTCCCACTCCTCATTTACCAAAACACTAAAACCAGGTGGACTAGAATTTTAGTTGCATTAAACAGAGAATTCTAAGGCTTCTAGACACCCGGGAATATTTCTCCCTCAGTTTCATATGTTTATTTCTATTTTCAACACATGAGGTTGGGAAAGCCTCTAAAAAAATGGGTCTCAAAAGGGGTATCAGCTCAAGTCCTGACAACTGTTTATAACTATCACAAACAGATACAGTGCAGAATAATCTGCTCCAGGAAGGTAACACAAAGGATCAAAGTTTTAGACTCAAACTCAGCTGGGGGGAAAAAGAGAGAGCATTAAAAAAAAAAAAAAAAACCACCCACAAAAAACCACTCCAGAATGCTAAAAACTAATTAGAACAGAAGAATGGTATACAAAGGGAACAACAGTCACCCCTTCATTAGGAACATAAAGTAGGCAATTTTTTTCGTAGGGGTGTCATAAGAACACTGAATGGTGTTTAATTCCCAGCATTCCTCCTCCCCAGCACCCTTTGTACAGGAGAGAACAGGACACACAGCAGTGTTCGTCAACCAATATTGTTACCCAGCTCCTTCTATTCAAGCACCTGGGGATCCTACCTACTTGTATTTACATACATGCAATCCTGCACAAGAGAACTGTGACTATATGTGACTGCAATCAGAAATTTTCAATGCAGGAGAAATGCAAAGGTTGCCTGCAGATATTGCCATAACAGTTAATAAAGAAAGCCCTCTATATGGATAGCTACAAAGATTTCTACATCTCAAATCATTCCTTTCATCCTAAGAAAAAAATGGCTTTTGTGATTTGCCCCTGGGCCAACAGCTGATTCTTAAACAGTGAACTACATCGTTGCTTGATTTAAAATTTTACTGCCATCCAAAATTCTGCTCCAGTACAAGGCAGACCTTACCATATAAAGCTATCAACTATACAACTGAAAACAATTTTCTAAAAGCAGTAAAGCTCTACTTTACTGCTTTACTAGCTGTAGGGTCTTTTAATTAACCATAATGTATACAAGTAGGCAGTATATACCCAGTCAAAATGACACTGGAATATCTAATCTAGCAAGAAATATTATAAAAATCCTCTGCCTTCAGGATACTAGAAGTTATAATAACTTTTTTCTCCCATTTCTTTTTCCTAGCCAGTCCAGTCACCATTAATGTTCCTAAGAAATTAATTCATATATGTTTGCAATGAGACACCGCAGAGTTTCAGAAGTAATGGAATAACACCCAACAAATTCAATAGAGGACAAAACCCCTACTTCTTTTGAAGGCCTAGCAAAATATGAAAGCAATGTCATGGAAACAGAAGCTCTCTCCATGGTAACATCAACCCTAGTATGGCAGCTAACCACTCTAATTTCTAACTTGTTCCAAGACAAGGTATTAGTTTAGTTTCAGTTTTCATTTGGTATTTGTTCCATAACAATCCATATATCTAGCAGCTGTAAAGATTTATTAAAACCATTAACAGCTCACAATCATGCAATATCAAGCCAAAGCTGAAGAGAAGTGCATGGGCAAACTGATTAATTGTGATAAAGCAAGTCTGCCTAACACTGTCTTTTGGTAAAAGAGACTCATGGCAGCATGCAGGATAATTATGTTACAGCTGGTTTCCATTACGCTATCAGACTTCAATAATTATCAGATGAGCAACAGTGTGTCGCATGAAACACACAGAAGAAACTACAGAATGAAAGGCACAAGTCGTAATTGCAGCTAAGCGATCCTTATTATTGCCTCCGTACAGAATTTTACATTTTTTATCAGACAACCCAGCAACCAACATTTGCAAACGCAGCTGAAGACTCTTACTAGCATTATAGCTTCTCTCCACAGACACAGACTGGCTTTGTGTATAGCAATCGGAGCCACAGGAATGATTTTCAATGAATAGTTTTGACAAATTAGTTCCTGTTTATGAACTACCTGTACATAGCTTGTGATTCTGACAAAAACTACTATCTAAATTTATTCTATGACAATGCTTGTGAGTCTTTGATGTGATCACCAACGCTGTTTCACTTATCTGACTGCTCTATGATACAAGGGACATGGTGCTACATGCCACTTCAATCCAAAAACTGAGTAAGGTCAGTGGTGCAAATGTGTGAAAAAAACCCCCACGTGTTCTGTAATATTTTCACAAGTTAAATACCAGCTCCTTCATGAACACGTACAGCAAGCATAGAAAATAGAGCTTATCCCACAGAAGCCTTTTAAAAAGTGAACAAACATACACAAAAATAGGCTACCTGGTTGTTCTGGTACAATCACATTCTTTTCTGGTTTGAATATTTTAATGAAATATAAAAAAGTTAAACCAAATCCTCTGACAACAATGAGGGCATCATGACTGTGTTACTTAAGCTATCTGAAAAAAAAAAATGTTTACAAACACCCCTCATGCGAAAAATTACACAGAAATTCTTCAGTTTTGTTTGTATCAATAATCAATAGAAGGAAGAAGTATATTTCCTACAGTCTTGGTACATGGAAACAGTACAGTGCTCTGTAATTTAAAGTGTGCTGTTGATTCTCCTTAAAAGAATCACACTCTCCCAAAAGCATGCTAGTGCTCTGAAAAGTCTTCAAGATTTCAGAAACACAATTTGCCAGATATGGTCCACACATACCTGTTTATTCATCTAACAAAAAAAAGTCTGTACTACCTAAACCTTTTTAAAAAATATCCTATAAATGACACGTAAAACAATAACGTTTGTACCTCCTGTTCTTTCATATTTGGCCTTTGAGCCAGCTGTGTAAGGGGAGGAGGGAACCACCCCTCAAAAGCCAAACACGTCTGAATTTGCTTTGCTTGAATTGACCTGATGCTAAGACTGTTGTAAAGGGTTGTACTACCTCAAAAGTAGCCAGAATAAATCCCCTGGCATTCTTTTCTCCAACTAAGCTTTCATTTCTTCCTCAACTTTGCTTACCACAAACATCCTGTAGAATAGATTTAGATAAAAAAAGACAAAAGGAACAACCTTGAAACTCATTAGCAACATAGCAAACTTTTTCACCTGTCCTGAGCTCATCCTATGAGCATTGCAATCAACTTAACATTCACTGTAAGTAGACTGTTTCCAAAACTGCTTACAATTACCTTTCATTATTCTGTTGTTCGTTTTCCTTATTACCAGCAGAAGATGCCATATTTTCCCTGAACAATGGCAACATCAATTCACAATGTGACAAGTCCCTAAGACACACATTTTAATTGCTCTCCTAAGTTAATAGCTCTCTCTAGAGAACTCTGTGTTACATAAAACATATGTTTTGTTCCAGTAGTTGGACAGATGCACAGATATGAGATCTTGGGAGTTCCAATGATCACTCTTTGGAAAACAGCAACCTTCTGTTTGTCAGTTAAAACTTGTCAGAACTTTCAGATATCATTTAAAAAGTGCACTAATTGCTTCTGCAATGAACAATTCAAAGTGTACAGAACATCTGCATTTTGGAAGTCCAGGATATTTCCAGCTAAGACTTCTAGTCATTTTCCCCTTTGAGAACAAAGCAGCAGGTATGTTGCAGTTGTACATTCCTCAATCTCGGAAGGAAAGCATCTAGAGTAACATGGAGCAGAAGAGAATTTCACTTCAGTAACACAACTACAAGTACTAGGAGAAAATAAGCTTTTGCTTTAAGGAATATCTGCAGTAATTATGAAAGCAATTTTCATCTGTTTATCTCTGACTTCTACAGTTAAGCAATGAACTCAGGTACTGTTCTTCTAACTATACTTGGAAGAGTATAACCTGTATGATAGAATCACATCTAAATTATTCAGCGTGCATGTCAGTGGAAGATAAAGGAACTTTCTTAAAAGCCATCGATAGCTTTCATATCAACCCAGGTCCTCCATTTTTAATCACACATTAATGGATTTGGTTCACTATTTTTGGAACATCAAAAACTAGGAAAAGTGATGAATGGAACATCAATTGTATAATTGTAACCAAAACAAAAGTTACCAGCAGGCAAAACTGAGAACATAATTGTGTTCTGTTGTACAGGACAACAATTCAGAACACCATCCCACATGCACTCCTGAGCCCTGCTGTGTATACTGTGCTGTGCACAGTACAGTACATACCATTACTTTAAATGTGTTGGCACCAAATACACACAGTGACTTCCAAATATTTCTGAGAGCACCTGCCAGCCATTAAAAGATATATTTTGACAGTCACAAAAATTAATTTACCCAATCGTGATACTGATCTTCCATTTTGAAGTTTACTATTTCTAATAACAGTAACCTAGCAAATATTGCAAATAATGAATAACAGTAGTAAAATAAACCATTCAACTTCTTAAAGAATGTAAGCGCTTCACATTAACTGTTTTGGCCATCCAAATACCACAAATCAAGTGTCTATGCACCTCTGAAAGCAACCCTGTTCTCACAAACCTTGGGTAAATATGCCATCTTCCTGAAATACTGGATTACTGCTTATGCCTAAATAGCAGGATGAAGATCTGGCTAGATGTTCTGCCATATCCTGTTACAAACCACTATTTCTGCATTACTGCTATGAACATTTCACGAAGGATCCTCACGAAAACTTAGCGGTCTGTAGGCTGTCTTGTTCAGGGGAAAGTAAAAACAATTGCTGCAAGGTAGTTCTTCCAGATATTTTCCTAAATCTTTTCAGTTTGATAGAAAGAGCATGGATGAATCACACAAGGCATTCTGTTTATTGATAACTATTCTGAGATCTGAAGAAAAGGGTGTTGATAAAACACCTCCCACTATACCTTCCAGTTTCCAAGTCATTCCTGACCCAACTTCTCAGTCCTGAAAAGAAAGGATAAGCAGGAACACTGCCATGGAGACATCTAACCACTGCCTATGTTAAGGATTAAGAGCTCAATCAACTACTTAGATGACTCAGTGAAGAGTTTTCACTGATTCAAAGATGAACCTCCCCTAGGCTTCCCTAATCAGCCATCAAAGAGGTATGTTTATCAAAGCTGATCCACCGCATGTATAAATTAACCCAATTTGTGGAACAGGCTTATTCTCTTAAAAGCAGGTGCGTTTTGCAAAAGTTGAACAATTGCTGAATATCCTGAATATCACATTTACAGTATATTTTCCTATTTCTTTTAGCTATAAAGCATATGCAATTTGACATAGCTGGAAGCATGGCAGCAAGTTCATTCAACAAGCCCTTGGCATGTAGCTTTGAAACAAAGAAGCTATGCAGAAGTCACATTTGAAAGGATACAACAATTCTGCCTACAAAATCTATCTTCATTTTCCCAACATTTCAAACTTTAGTACCCAGAAAAGGCTTTTTTTCCTTTTCCTAAGCAACATGTACAAAGACACCACTGTACTAATGTCAACTGGCAATCCTGAGGATGACTAGAACACAATGTAAAACTTAACAAAGATCTTTCCTGCCTAACGTTGTTGGCAGGCATGATGAATAAAATGCACAACAGAGGTTCAAGAACCTATACAGATAGCTCCCATAACTGCAGTTCAATGTCTAAGAAATCAGAGAACACCACATGGTATAGGTCAAAAGGAAACAAATGAGATAAACCAATAAGAACTAACACTTTCCTGAGATTATCAGGCTCAAGGCATTGACACCTGTTCAGGCAGACATAAAAAGGAACTCAGGTTAAACAATTTTAGCAAACAGCACATACATTTGCATCTCTAAATGTACCAGAGGACCAACAACAGAAAATTTTAACAAGGAAAACTTTTGCTACAGCATTACCTTACTATATTGAGAGCTAAAAAGACTCAGAACTTGCCCCCTCCTTTTGCCTACTTTTTCCCCCCCCAAATGTGGACGTTAGGAATTTGTACCTGTAAGAAATGTTCAAACTTCCTGCGGTGTCAATTATGTCATCTCCTTGGAAAGTAAGTGGAATACACAAAATCTACTATGTTCAGAAATCATGGCACTAAGAGTCTTAAATTTCATTAAATGAGCTCTAATTAATTTAATTAGATCTTACTTACTGGTGCTTACATTAGCATTTTTGCTGTTACTTTTTCTTAATTTTCTGGCTTTCTAACATTCAAAAAAAGGTGGAACACAAATCACTTCAGAACAGCAAAACCAAACTGGAATTGGTATAAAAATTTTACTTGCATCATCTCAGAAAAATTCTAAAAAAATACCGTGCCATGCTAATAAACTTGAGTATGTTCATAAAGTACAGAATGGTATATTTGAGATATGACTAGCTATTTAAGAGATGAACTGCTCGGAACATTGCCATGGAAATTGAATATAACAACTATTCATAGGCAGAAAAGAGTTGTAAAGCTCGATGGCATTTCAGGAGACTGACAGCAACTTCTCTGTTAACAGAAAACCTACAACAGCACAAAAAATGTGCACTGACATGACAACAGCATCCCCTGACTAGTAACAGATGCAGTCATGAACATTCCTCTTGCGGAGGATGAGATATTCTAAAGAGACATGAGAGGTTTTTAGTAGTATGGGTCAAGGCAACAACTGAAAATTTTTTTCTCTCCAGATTTTCTTCCCTTCTGCTGCAAACTCTAGAGAAAAAAATAAGGCAATCTTAACAACCACATTAAGGCATCAAGGTTCTGATCTTTTCTCCCTAGCATCCAGTAACAAGATGAGTGAGAATGGTTCAAAGCTGTGCCAGGGGAAGTTTAGACTGGACTTTAGGAAGTGTTTCTTTACTGGGAGGGTGGTGAAACACCGGAATAGGCTTCCTACAGAGGTGGTTTGCCCCAAGCCTGTCATAGTTTAATAGGAACTTGGACAACGCTCTTAAAATGCTTTAACTTTTGGTCTGCTCTGAGGCAGTCACACAGTTGGACTACATGGCTGTCACAGGTCCCTTCCAACTGAAATATTTTGTTCTATTGCACTGCCTCCAAATCTTGTATTAACACCACAAAATAAGAAAGCTAAATCAAAAAACTGGTGTTATCATATGACTCTTCCCAAGTTTTCACATACCAGCTTTGCTATCGAGACTATAGCTGAGCCCTTCTGAAGCCATTACCTGCTATTGCAATAGAAATATTTAACAATAACTGATGCCCTATTAAGGGCAAACATGGTGCCTGAGTTTCAGCAATATGCCAGCAACTGACTTGGTCCATGTTTCAAAATTCACAGAGGATTCAATAAAACGTATACAGTAGAAGAGGAGGCTTTCCAACGATATAGGATTATTTAGAAGAAACTAGCACTGTTTAATGAAACAAAATGCAGCCTTTTTGGAGATATTTTATTTGGTGGTATTTTTTGGTGATAGCTCAATTCAGTGTTAACTTCAGTGATTTTGGATGAACTTTTACAAAGTAAGAAAATAACACAGCCTAATATACAATGGAAAAAGCACAAATAATTAACAGGCAACCAAGCGTTTCAGATCACCACTAAGTCTGCCAAGGGAGGGGAAAGAAGATGTATTAAGAACTCATGCAATGTTAGTCAGTAATAAAAAATCATTAACTATTAATTATTCACCTTTCATTTTGGAGGCTAAGGTTTTTGTTAGTATTCAGTATGCAGTGTAAATTAATTTAGCCATCCTGGAGAATAACATTTACCTTACAAGAACAGAGTTCATCAGCTGTTCTTCTTCCTTCCCAAGAAAAATCCCAAACCCACACAACTGGACTTTATTCCTCATCCAAAATAAGAGCATGGAGGAGTACCAAACAGAAATCAGCCTGAGCTTATGCAAAAACATCACAGAACTCAGGAGCAAAAAGATGGAACAGAACAGAGTAAATTCTGATACGAGCTTTCCATAGATTCTCAAACTGTCCTTAGGCCTCCCTAACTGATGGTGGCTAACATAAGAAAAAAATTCCTACATCCTTTTCCCAAGCAAGGGAAAACAATAGTTCTAGGTAGCAAGAAAGTTGGTTAACAAGAGATTGCTAGCATAAAAATTAGACAGTCAGAGATATCTAGCAAAGGAATGATTTACAAGGTAGATAACAAAAGTAATTTCACTGATGAGTGGGCAGAGGTCAGAGAGCCGATTCTGTTATCAGGAGATAAGAGGTCGTTTCTGAGATTTCCATTAAAAACATACAGGCTGGCAAACTGCGAGCATTCCAAAACAAATCTAAGAAGTTGCTCACTGTTTTGAAGTAACCTTTCATAAAAAAAAAGTATTGACAATTTCCAGTCTTTACACAAGCACTCAGAATCTGTGAATAAGATGTTTTACTTGCAAACTAACTCACTCATTGTCTGGGGCATGATCCCAGGGTGACATACCTGTCCATGAAGTTTCCTGCTGGCCTGTTTCACTCCTCCTAATTAGCACTTAACTTCGCTCCCTGCTCTGCCAACCTGTTACATGCAGAGGATTGGAAAGCTGATCAGATGGAATGGAGCTGTGTTAGCCATATGGGAGTTATACCAGAAGCATCTTAAATGGATAAAAAATGATGCAGGAAAAAGAAGCATCAGGGAGAAGCAACAAAAAGAATCAAAAAAAAAAAAAGAATGAGGGAAACAGGCTACTGGATAGACATGAAAAGGAAAAGAGGAAAGGAAGAGTAAAAAGGGAAGAAAAGAAACAATAGTAAGAAAACATTGTCTTATATTTGTCTCTCACCATGGAGTTGTTACAGAATGGTTGGTCAGTGCAGGGCATGGGGGGGCACTACAAAACACATATATTAAATCACCTACAAAACAACCAGGCTACAGATGAGACAAAACCATCCATCACTTCCACTAAACATGCTCTTCTCACGATCTGTGAAAGTTTTTAGTTGTGGAAAGGGAGGAAGAGGAAAGAAGCGAGGTCTCAAGTCATAGCCTTTCAATTATCATAGTGAAATTAAAGTGCTTGCCTGGACAGTAACCAATAGAAGTAACTCAGGTAACTGGTGAATTAGTCAGGAATGATAGGGCTCAGTTAGCATGACTCCACAAAACAAACTAACCTGCAGAGGCAGAGAACAACCTCCCTGCTCGTTAACATTGTTTCTAACAATTTCTGCTTCAGTACAAGCAGCTTGCTATTCATAATATGAGTTTAGGTAGGAAGACCAACAGAAGAAAATAAACCCTATTATATATAGCTGGAAGTCGAGATTTCAGCAGTAAAACTTTTTTATAAATCCCTTCTCATTAAAGCATACCGATGTCTGAAAACTGAGCTAATTCACAGACACCTGATGCCAAATCTCTTCAAACCCAAACGAAAAGTCAGAAAACCCAGAGCTCTTGGAGCCTAAAGGCATAATCTCTATGCACAAATCATTTCAGGTATCTTAATTTTCATTACGAGAGAATTAAACTGAACTTGAAAACAAAATACTCTTTCTCCATTCGTGACAACTCCCAGTATCAGTGTTGCCTGTTGCTAGTAGGGGATATATCCCTATACTAGATGTCTGTGTCTAAGAGGAACATCTCTGAGTAAATGGAAAAAAACCCAAACAAACCCAAAAAGACTTTCAATCAGACTGAACAAAGACTCAGCTAATAAGTGCAACATTATTAGTTTGCTTCTGCATTCTACTTTAACCGTTGAAAGTATGGGAACTGTGGTTGCTTTGCCCTAAAATATTTCCCCGTCTGTAAACAGTCGTATTCCATTCATCCTCCCCTGCCGTCGCTTTTTCCTTCTTTGAGATTTTGCTCAAATTCCTACCTACTTTTTTTTCCTTCTCCTCAAAACACACATGAGGCTTTGGAGCTCCCAAAGGAGGCTCTTAAATTCCCCTGATCTTCTAAAACTCAGCATAATATCTGTCTCTTTTTCTGCAAGATCAATTATGTCAATAAAAACAGTTGTTTTCTTCTGAATATGCTACGATTTCTTCACTTTAGACAAACTTTTATAAAGGTCTATAAAGCTCACAATGATCAAAATTCAGGCCTCTACCCCAATTAACAAGAGGTATCTTTCTACATAAAAAGATGCAATACATGTAACTGCAACTAGAATACAAAAAGAAAAATTATTTCAGTTATTATTCTCAAGGGATCATTCATGCATTGTTATACTATGTTGCTCTTGCATTGTCTAATCATTTATACCCTCTGTAATACATAAAATAAAAAAGCAGTATCAACTATATCAGCTTCACTCTTTTCGGTTAATAAGATTTCATACTTATTTCCAAATTAATAGGTCTCCAATAAGTTCTTTTGCTTCAGAGCTATTACTTAAATTTTCCAACTACAAAAGCCATTGAGAAAGCTGCACAATGCTTGATCTGGTAAAATCAGCTTAATAACAGATGCAAAAAACCTAATATTCCATAAATCCAGAAATAATACTGAAATCTGAGAATTAAAATAGACTAAATAAATACATGCAATATTTTTAAGATTAATAAACTTTAAAAACATTTTTACAAGAAAATTGAGTTTTTGTTGGGTTATAAATTTCTCAGTATATTATACTAGTAACTACAACTTCTAGAAACACAAAACATATTCAATATTAATTCTCTGTGACAACAGCAGTGAGAAACATTCCTCTGTAATTTCATTTCAAGTAGAAAAGGTAATTTCAAATGTAGCTGGAGTAACTCTGCATACCTTAATCTCTAATATTCAGGAAAGCACTTCTGACAAGCTCTAGATTTTAACAATATATCAAGACATCAGGACTCCTTATGAAAGCACGGATTTTCTTTATCCTAGTAGTTTTGCTTTGAATAGGAAATAGCTATATGCTTAAAAATAAAATTTAACAAAAAAAAAAATAAAGTTATGTGGTCTAATTGCTCAGTTTGCTGTCAGCTGATGTAGAGCTTGCACTACAGAAGAGAGGTTATTTCTTGTTTCCAGATGGGAGTGTCACCACCCTTGCTAAGATCTACAATGCAGGAAGTGGAGAAGAAGAAAATGTTTTATCTGGAAAGACAAATACAAATGTTTTCTGTGAATAACTGTAAGGGTAGAAATATCTGTCAAATTTGAAATAATCAAAACAAAGACCTTGTTTTACAAGCTAAGAAAAAAGTTACCATGGATGATGTTGCCTGTGCTCTGCTCTGGCTGCAATTAATGCAGCAAAACGGTTGGACTCGATGATCTGATGGGTCTTTTCCAGCCTGGGAATTCTATGTTGCAGTCACTAGCTATGTCAACATAAAACACACATGGCAGTGTATCCATTGTATCAGAATCAACAGAAGCAGTAAAATGGATGAGGCCATGCTACCAACTTCCTTTAAAACCACTCTTCCTGCCTAAGAACCACTTACAGCATTTTTGCTGGCTGTCCTCAGTTCTTCTGGTGACTTCTCCCCACCTCCCAGTCATATTCCTTTACAAAGGCTGACATGGTTCAAGAATGCATCACACTTTAAACAACACGAGTCACAAATTTTACTACAATTTTAATCGCTGAATATCCTTGAGAGAGAAAAATAATTCAAGAGCTCAAATCAATGGTTGAAAGACTCACAGAACTCATCCAGTCAGAAAAAAATCCTTCTTCATTTAGCAGCACATCCTAGTATATATGTGAAAAAAACCCACAAGCCAATTCCTTAAAACTACTACCATGGATTAATCCAAAGTCACACATACTACAAATTAGATTGCAACCAGCTGTATTATAAGTAGTCCGAGGAACTGGAAAAATCAGAACCAACACTTTAAAGTAATCCTGACCGAAACGAAGATGGGAGGATGAGTGGGCAGGGAGGGCGAGAATTTCATTTGAGAGTGAAGGGAGAAAAATCCATTTTTATGCTACTTACTCCTGTAGGCTGAAATATCAGTCCATCTACTTCATGGCTAACTTCTCTGGCAAAGCTTCCTTCCAGGAGCTGTAGAAAAAAAGGAAGAGAAATCTTTTTTCCATGGAGAAATATTTCACTTAGAAGATTGCACATTAGAGTAGATTATATGCTACTACTGCAATCATTTGCTACTAAACTGCTTATTTATGGTTTAACATTAGAACTTGGGAAATGTCAACACAGAAAACTTCAGCAAATTAGCAGTTTTTATAAAGAGCACTCAAGGCTGAAACAAGTTTCAAGGAAGTGAACCTTTCAGTTCTATTAAAGCAAAAAAGCATTTTTCCAAAAAGAAACACTGAGAAATCAAGATGATCCTATACACTAAAATGAAGAAAAATCAGTAATGAAAAAGAACACTATAGTCATTTGTGGTCAAATTAAAAAACAAACTTGCCGCTTTAATATGAAAAGAGCATTTACTATAGATTGAAACTACGTACTGAAAAATATTTCAGGGCATTATTCAAAATTTCTATTTGGCAGACTCCTTATCTAGGGCAAAACCTTGTAACACAGCATCACTGTTGCAAAACAACTGTTCGAATTAATTTGTACCTTGAACATTCTGTTTTACATTCTCAAAGATCATGAATTCCATGTGGAGGTGAATTTACCAGAGAAAAAGCATCTAATTGAACAAATTAATGACACAAGCTAGTCAACAGTTATGAGAATTGATGACAAACTTCCATTTTAAATTAATACTTATGTAAGGAAAAACAAGAAACCAATAAGAAAGACAACTGACAGGTAATAGCAGAAAACAGGTGAATTATCAAAACACTTCTTTATACATTTCAACTTATGTTTTACTGTAGAGATGAATCTGTCCTGAAATTGTAGGTGCCTTCAGTAATACTTGGTAAAAAAACCTTGGCACATAAGGTACCACATGGTCATAAAACATAATAAACACAGACCTCAGTCAGTTTTAACTGCAACATTTTGGCTTAGACTGTTACCTTCATACTGTTTCCTTTCTATAGCTCAACTTCACTCAATGATCTACTGACTAAATTATTCAAACAAAGTCAACAAAGGGCAAAGACAAGAAAGGAGTTGAGAACTAATATTCATGTCTTATTGTGGGCTGTATGACTCAAAGTAATGCACTTATATGTTTCACAGATCAAAATCATGCGTTGTTTTACCGGCAGCTCTCTCCACTCTGGTCTACATGTACTCTTAGAAAACTACATTAAAGCCCTATTATAATTTCATAAATGGGGAGGAAAACAAATTTACCATTTCAAAAACATGTTCTGATATTCCTTTTCATTCACTGCTTCATCGGCATTTTAAAATCCCTCTTAGCAACCTGACGTCCAGCTTCATATTTGAACTCTTCTCGTTTTGGAGGGTCACAGTATTCTCACTACGACATTTCCTCCCAAGTGTCAATTGCATATCAGAGACGAAAGGATTTTTAAATGAGAGCAAGTCTTAACAGATAACTAAACTTCTTTGTACTCCCAGTTATTTTGCTTTCATTCTCAGTTATGCTGCTTCCATTCTCATTAGGTCAATTACAAGTATTAGAATGATAACGCTCTAGAAAGGAGTGTTTACTAGAAAGGATTAGCTGTTGTGGGGGGAGAACTGAGAAGAAGGGAATGGAGATTTTTCTCTGATCTTTGCATACACATTTTCTTGATAATTAAATTGAAAGAGGTTGTGTCTGAACACTGAAAATTGCAGAAAGTTTGGAATGACAGGAGAATAAGCAGAAAAGGAATATAAGTAAGGATTTCTGACACTAAAAACCAGCTAATACAAGGTTTTACGTTTATGAACTTAGAATGTAGATATCATGGTTCATCTTTGAAAAAATTATGTTCAACTTTCCACATATGTTAAAATTTCTAATTAACTTAAACAGTACGGTCTTTTTTAATAGGCGCTATGATAAATGGCACACCTGCTTGACTGGGATGACTGCCAGGGATCAGATAAAATGCAATGCATCTCAATGACACTTTATAAAAGATGGGTAAATGATGCATGTGAGTCAATTCTTCTGGTATGCTATTCTTTGCAGTCTTTTGCCACCTACTTCCACCTGTGAAACCCTTTCTTCACTTCTTGCAGGTTCTGGCTTTCCCATGAATGTTGCAATAAACCACATCCTTAAGCTGCAGTTTATTATTTAGAACTCTCCCTTTCTTACTTTACACCTAAATCAAATTTAAAATCATTGCTACACCTAATAATATTACTCTAATGAACAAAATGGTAGAATCATAGAATAGTTTGAGTTGGAAGGGAATCTAAAGATCATCTAGTTCCAACCCCAGATCATCTAATCGCCTGGAATAAGTAAAGGTGTAGGACAAGCTACAAGATTTTTCCTTGCTCTTTAGCCCCTGAGCTGAGGAGCAGCAGTGTCACCAAAAGCAGCACTAACAACACACTGAAGTTGATTTTGCCAAAGTACTGGACTAGTCAGAAGTTCTTAAAGGAAAACATGTTTTGGAAATCTCTATATTTATCAAACAAGAAATCACTGGGCTCCTCCAGCAGGAGAAAATTTTGGTGCATGCAGATTCCACACAACACTAGTAGGTTTTTACTTATGTTTCTTTAACTCTGAAGCAATCCACATGATTCTAATGAGGTTTCAGACATTATTTCATTCATAAAATATTAAATAAGTCCAGTAGGTACTACTGTAGCTTTTCTTTCCTTATTATAAAATAAAAACTCATAGAAACACAACATGCTCTGAGAGTTATGGAGATTCTAAAACATAATAATGTTCCTGCAAAGTCATATTTGCTTTCTACAAAATAATTTGGCTAAGATCCTTTCACATGACTATAATCAATCTGCAACATCACAATATGCAAACATTCCTAACCATTTTGCCCATATTTCCTATTCAAACTTGATGGTACTTTTTAGTCTAGTGAAACACTTGGAAATACATGGGGGGAAAAAATCCCTTTGCCTTTTATTATACAAGGCAAATCTCAGGTCCATTTTCCTTGTTTTTTCAATTTCAGAACTGTTACACACTTCTTTCAAGCTGAGCTACACCCACTCTGCCTGGACCAGTGCCCTAAGCAGTTTTTAGAAACACCTTCAAACTACTGATCATCCACCTGGTCACTCCACGGCAAAACTTTTAAAAGAGAATAAACTTCACTCGGAAGAATGAGTTGCTACCAACTGAATTGTCAGTTAACTATAACGTAAAACACCATCAGACATGAGTATACTGTCATTCCTAACTTGAGTGAGCCAGCACTTTCCCTGGGACAATTCATTCCTGAGGATCACAGCCCTCACCATCAGACTACAAAGTAATTTTCACACCTTGAAAACTGTCAGGTTTTACAGACATGGGCTCATAAATCTCTCCACATACAATATATAGCTATAGAAATATGTATATATTTTTAATGTATACTATGTAAATATTTAAATACATTTTTATATATATATAAAAATACATATATTCACAAATACATACATACTATATATAATATATATACAGTCTTCAGAAAAAGATTCAAACATTACCAGAACAAATAACCACCCTTTTAAAAGGAACCGATTAAGCTGTCTCTTTCCTTGCACTTCCCTAAAAGCGATTGACTATTCTGCTTTTAAAAAAGGGTATCACTCCTGTTTTATTTTCACATAAATGTTTCATCTTGCTCACTGGTTTCTGTATCTTTCTACTTTTATGTGACAATCACCTCAGTAGCTCTGTCTCATCTTAATCACCCAAATTCAACATAAAAATTCTTTACTTTAACACTAGTTACTGACATATTTAAAACACTCCAGAAAAAGGTTTACAACCAAAGTGGGAGGTACAAACTTTTTAAAATGTACAGTGACTTAACAACATTCAATAAAACATATCTGAATTTAATGTGTCTGCTACTAAAAGAAGTGTTTTCATCATGTTTTTCCTAACTCACAAGATAAAAAATACATCTCTTATTATATACAGAAGTGTCTGAAGAAATGATTTATGAATCACAAATACAACTGAAGATCTGTGTAACACATCAGTATTTATACTGGGTAGCCTCCTTGAATATAAGTTTAAAACAAAACCAAAACACAAATAAAAGAAAAAACTCAGCTTAACAAAACTCTTCTGCTAAAAAAAAATCAGAACTGAAATCTGGATCTGTCCTATTATGGTAGAAGAAAAATACATTGAGAATAACCTATAACAAAATATCTTCAGAAATCCTGTTTTTGAATGCTATCAGAAATCCTCCAGAATGACTTCAATGTTCATCCCTGTTAAGCCAAAATAATGTAAAAATAGTCTGGCTCAGATTCATTTCAACTATCATGTTTCTCAAAATAATTCAATTCATCAGTAACAGGCAAAGATGGAGCAATCATCCAAACCACCAGCACTGTAAACTCGAGCTTCAAACACCAGATTTTGAAAAGGAGGCCCCTTAGAAAAGAATTAAAGATGCTGTTGGTAAGACAGTAGCTGCCTTCCAGACGATACACAGGCTACCGTGTGGTGCTTGATAATACTACCAAATGCAGCTGAATGTCAGGTGAGGGAAGGTGGTCCCTCAAAGTTACGGTTGCAGTCTCTGCTCCTTGCTTCTCCCCAGAATCTTTCCAGTTTTCCCTGTTGTGCAGCATAATTTCTTTTTTTGGTTTGTTTTGTTTCCAGAAGTACAGAAGGTATTAAGAATTAAACAGCTGCTTTCAGTCTCAAAGCAGAGAAACATCAAATAGCATGTGAGTAACTCTGTACCGGGGTGGAAAAGTTTCATATATTATTTAAAAATAAAATTCAAAATCTCAAACTTTCCACAAACAGAAGTTGGCTAATTCACATTTTAAGAGAAACAGAGCCCAAAACAAAGTGCTCAGCGAAGTTTTGATTTTGGTTTGTTGACTCAACCTACTACAAATATATGGTAAAACTTTCCAAACAGGTTTAGTGACTCGGGGTATTATGCAGCTTTGGGAATTACAGGAGCACATATCTGCTGAAAAATGGGGGAAAAAGGAAAAAAAAAAATCAACTAAAACTGAATCCACACAGACTCTTATCTTTTTCATACTTGGGATACCAGTCACCTCATCTAGAGCCAATATTTGAAGTAAAATAGCTGACCTAAACAAATCTAGTGTAAATTCACAGTGTGAGGGGAGATGGGAGAAGATCAAAGACATATGCCTGGTGGTTTCCACTGCCTCCTCTTCCCTCCATGCCCAAAAGCAGACATAGCCTGGATCACCAGTTCAGTCAACTTTCAGACTGCAGTGAACATGAAACTTTCTCCTCTCATGTATATTTAAATCACTCCACGTGTGATATGCTCAAGTGCCATGTAATTTATTGGAAAACTGCGCAATCTCAAGTTACAGCAGGCTGTGCTGAAGATCCACAATCTTCGTTAAGTTGTTCCAATGAAGTACTGCAGGCACAATTAAAAAGTTAATGCTTATTTCTAAGCCATTTTTTTTTTTCTTTCTTCAACTTTTCTTGTTCCTCTATATAGACACTGACTAAGACATCTCTTAGAGGTTTTTTGGGCAAAGAAACAAGACTCACATTTCAAATCTTTCACATGGAAGCAGATGTAACTCTTCAAATGTTTCCTCTTCAAATATGCCTCCTCTAAACTAACAGTTATCATTTTTTAAGCAACTGAAACCATCCCAGCTAGATAGACAGACTATTCCAGAAGGGTTACGGCAGCAAGAAAAACTGCATTCCCTCTTCTCCTCCATGGGAGACTCATTTCAAGGAGGTATCTGGATACATGAGGAAAGTATTTCAACAGCTAGTGACTCATTACAACTCGTTCCTTGACTCAAAGTGACTCCTTCCAAGTAACTGAAATCACAGCCCATAGTCTCATGAGTCTGGCTTAACACATGGCCATACAAGTAAATATTTCTGCTTGTACCCTGTGATTCCAAGAGCTGTAACTAGCATTTCAACATTAACATTTACTTTCCTCATGAAAACACAAGCAATCCATCTCTCATTTATATGACTACATATTTTCCCTCAAATCACCTATAAAAAATGATGAAGACTAGATTTTTAATAAATTAACATGACCTAACCTTTGCATGATCTATTTCCTAGTAAAAATATGATATGCTACCTTAGGTCAAATAAATGAAGTAAAAATAGTATCGGTTGAAGAGATTCCTTACATCACAGTGAAGTTAAATTCTATAATTCATCCTCAATTATGCATTGGGTTTGACTGTATTTAAAGATTTTGAATTTTTGTTTGCTGGAAACAAAAAGAAAGGAAATGCAGCATGTTAGCCAGGAGCATAATCAGAAAACCATGGTTTATACTAAATTTTCTTAAGTTAATATACTAAAAATCATGAAGTTACAGAAAATTTCCTTGCCCACGCTAATAGTCTAAAATATGCATAAAGGAAAAAAAGATCAAAAACTGTGGAAAATAAATTAAAAATTTAACTCCCTAAGATGTAATTATTTAAAAAATTTAACATGCTCATGAAGAACAAACATATATTGAAGAATAACAGCTACACTTTCAGCAAACCAGTCAAATGACCTGCTTTGCCCAAACTGCATAAGGAACACAAAGTATAAACAACTCAATTGCTCATTACTTACAAAGAAATTTCATGCTCTTGGGCTGTCAAAATCAGTGTATAATTCAAATGGATGAAAGTCCTTTAAAATAAAATAATCTATGCTTAAAGCTCAAATCCTAGCTTTCACACAGTCATCCACTCAAGATGGTAATTCAAGATAGAAACAGAGAAAAGCTGCAAATGTTATTTTGCCTGTATGAATCTGTACCTCTCAAAAACACTTGATGTTAAGCAATAACTACTAAACAAGAAGAAAAGTAAACTCCATAGGTTCATCTGTTTAACAAAATCACCACTGTTTTGAACTATGTCATCTGTGGCAATAGTTGAATCATACTGTGATTAAAATTATACCAAATGACCGCATAAAAACACATTGGGAATTTTCTCAGTTGATAAAATTAAAAAACCCCATACTTATAATAATATACTTATTTATGGAAATCCTTTTAGTTTTTCATTTTACTAGAAAGCTCTGAAACCGATCATACTGAAAGACCAAAAATAACCTCTTTGCCAAGTTAATCATACAGAACATTTTGGCTCAAAAGACATTAAAAACACCTAATTACCGCAATGCATTTGTTCTCTATAAGAATGAAAGCAGATAATGGCAGCAATGTGAGACTGATGTTCACTAATATGATCAAGAGACTAATTATTATCCATGAATCATTTGTAGCATTCAAAACTTGATTAATGTCAGGTCAGGTTTAACATGTGATAGGTTTTATTAGTAATGCTCGGCTATCCCACAGCTTGTCAGTTGAAGCGAGTGCCATCTGTTAGTGCAGGAATAGCCAACAGCCACAACAAAAGCACAGTGGATACAACTGGTCACTGAAGTAGGTTTTAAGAAATCCACACGAGCGCTATCCTAATAATTTTAAAGATGCTACATGAGAAGCTGGCACAAAAAAGTCCATTAGAAAAAGGAAATTTGCAGCACAAAAAGTGAGCACACAAGGCAAGCTTTTCTCATTTTAAAGCTTGACCAAAGGAGCATTTGATATGACTGGATTTAACTTCATAGACTGACCTGTCCCTAATACCAAAAAAATTCTTGCAAGGGGAACATGCACAACTTTTTCTCTATAACCCTTCATTGTGTCTAGCAAAGCATTCCTGACAGGATACACTGCTTTACTCCTTAAAGCATCACTCATGGTATTCAAGTACATACGGCACTAACTAATGGCTCGTGTGGCAGAACACTGTTAGAAGACAATGAACCTGAAACTCATTTATATTCAACAAAAAAATGCTTACTGAGTCTCCCACTTGTTCTAATTACAGATAATGACAACAAGAAATGTTTTCACAGTAGGCTCACTTTTCAGTATTTCACAGCACTCTTTGGGTTGTCAGCTTTACCAGGGGTCACCTCTCCCACATACAGTTCATGCATAGCTCTTGGGGAAGGACAGGAACTCGCCTGCTGTTGTAACAGCTCACCTGGGCACCTAGTCTGAACCTCCACCAGCTCTGCACTGTAACAGTGGGAGCAGCAAGGCTGAACTAACTTGAAGAGGCAACAGACAGGTGCGTGCACAGAGAAGACGGAAGGTGACCTCATTCTACCTGGGTTTGCTCCGGCACCTAAATACTTTCCTCTGGTCTAAAACTAGTTAGAAGCTCAGCAGGAACACTGAAAGACACATTTATTTACCTCACAGCTCTCACAGCCCTCTCAGATGTATTATAAATATGTTCTCATTTGAAAGCTCTCTTGCATTTTAAGTGGATGAAGCTGAAAGGCTGTGGATTGAGGCTGTCACTGGCATAACCTGCAATCTGTACTGCAGCTTCAGATGTTCTCTTTTCAGGCTAAGAGCACTATGCACAGGGCTCCCAGACTCCTTGATGCAAAAGCCAAGTATTCTGAGGACTTGATGCTAGTACTCCCATAGACCATAAACAGCAACATAATTGAAATAGGCTGCCCAGGGAGGTGGTTGAGTCACCTTCCCTGGAGGTGTTTAAGACACAGGGTGGATGAGGTATTGAGGGACTTGGTTTAGTGTTAGATAGGAATGGTTGGACTAGAAGATCCGATGGGTCCCTTCCAACCTGGTTGTTCTGTGATTCTGTGAAAGAATTCTAGTGTAGTCTCTTCCTCAACCATTTGCCCATATAATTTCATAGCTGATGACTGACAAGGACTCAAACTACTTGTGTCTGGATATGAGCATTCTAACTAGCGATACCACTCTTCATTGATTAGTCTTTCACCAACAGAAGAGCAATTCTACAGGAAGATAACAGAAGTTCCTGTTTATACTCATGTGATAGGGAATGAGAAACACTTCCAAGCAAGAAAGCCAAAGACGCTCTTCTGTTCTATCTGCAACCTGCTTCGTATCATGATTGAAACACCTCTAAAATAAACACATTATTTACACATAGGACTTGCAGAGCTTTCCCAGCTCCCACCAGAAATGCTGCCAGACTTGCAAGAGAGTGCTAGTCTACTTTTTCCAAGCAAGAGAAATCATATATATCATCTTCTGAAACCTGCTCCTTAAATCTTTCCTACTCTCCTCTAAAAGCTTTAAAGAAAAGCAATTTCCTGATACAGGATTACCTGGAAGAATCAGTTGTCTGTGATTCTTCGCAACATCCAATACTGAGAAGATGGAAGCTTGATTTCATTACCCAGTCGTAAAGGAAAAAAATGCTATAGTGAATAACAATGAAATATACTGCAGATGTGACGGGGAACAAAGTTGGATGGTTCTATTATTTTTTAATTCCTTTTTGGTTTTGCAGTTAATTCATTAACTGCACTTTTCAAAGATGCTACTGACACTAGCTATATGCCCTGCTTCTTAATTATTTGGATAGAGATATTTCAGAAAAACACAGAGCATGCTGCAGTAAGAGCTCCACTGACTAAACTATCAGCAGTTTCTTGGTTCTGGGTGAACAACTCCAAAGGTCAATGTGCCTAATATATTCAAAACAATGCCCAAGAATAACACCAGCACTATGAGTATTAATGCTTAATTTGACAGCACACGTGCATTCCTGAATTCGAAATAAGCATTAGGCATTTCTCACTGTCAATCTCTTTTCAAAAACACAATTGAGAAATTGACATCAATTAACTGTGATGTTTTCAAATGCTTCTTTCAAATAATAGAAATAGGCTGCTTAAAGAAACTTTAACTGATTTTTGTGATAGCTGTGAAATGGAAGGAAGATGGATTCCTTGATGCTGCGAGGGAATGCCTCTGCCAAACAGCAATAATATTTAATATTTTACCTGATGACAAAATGAGTCATATATTTCATAGTTTGGCCATTCAATTTACTGTGCTCTTGCCAGCTCTCTATTTCAACTTGTAAGGTACCTCCAGTTTTCTCCTTCAGGAAAGGGGCTTTGCCCACATCGCTTTCCCCGTGCTGTCCTACCTGGCAGAGTACTACTGCTGGAGACTAGAGTCCTACTGGAGCTGGAGAAGGTTTAGTAGATGCCACAAGCAAAATCCTTGACCTATTTACAAATGGTCCAAAATCTGTGACACTTCTGAATGGGTAGCAGGTACCCAGTGAAGTCTGTTACCTGATGTCTTCCACCTGAGCAAGGTTCTCCCACTAATGTTTAGAACCAACCCTAGGACACTGGGTTTGAGCAAATGCAACATTCAAAAGTTCTTCTGATGTCAGTGTTAAAAATGACATCGAGTCTAGTGCAATGGGGCCGCATATATTTTAATCAGTTATGTAAATGACCTTCCAGCATTAAAAACTCGATAGGGTTAATCTGTTACCCAGTCTCCGTGTAAACTGCTACAACATAATCCAGTCTCTGGTTGTCAAGAACATGGACAGGCCTTTTTTGAATTAAATCAGATAATTAAGGGTCATGTTTTATTAAGCATTTACACTAAGATTTATCAACAAAGATAAATTTGTATATATAATAATTCAATTAGATATAAATATGATATTCAAGAATACAGTGTCTTCATACATTTATGGTTACAATGCCTGATTCAAACTGGGCTTATGTGTTTCTCTGGACATTGACGTAGCGATTTTAATACAAAAGGTAAGATTTAACATGGCCTCCTTGATGTTTAAAAAAATTTGATTCTTCTACTATGCAATGGCATTTGTGGTCTTTATTTGCTATAAAGCTGATATTAAAAATTGCCACTGTAAGGCCATAATATTAGAATACATTTATTATTTCTTGATTTTATAGGCAAAAAATAATTTTGTACAGTATTTTTTTTTGCAAACCTGAGCACATCACAAGAAAAGAAACAACCAGCAGGGATGTCCTATAATCTTGTACCATAAAATTGCTTTAAATTTCACCTCCATCCTTAATATTTCCTTTGTGCTTTTATTAATTTTATCCAAATTAAGCACAAGTCCCTTGAATGCCAATCCAACAGGAGAAGGCTGATGGCTTCCCTGCAGAGCGGTATTGCCAGGAGGCAGTTTGAAAAGAGACAGGCTGTGAAGAGGCACAACGGACAATATTAAACAGTTGCCCCTCAATTAATGAGTGGAGTGACCCACTTAGTTACCTCAGCTGAGTCCTCTAACTAATTCAGATAATACCAAATACACCAATTCAATTGCCCATACTGGGATACCAACTGGTAATTAGGTTCAAACAGATTTCCATTTTCTCTGTTTGGTAGCACACCACGAAACTGGAAGTAGAAAACACTCTTAAAGACATTTTTCCTACAGAGAAAGGTATGTTATTTCTATTGCACAAAATATAGACAAAAGTTTTTTTTAAAAAAGTTAGATTGTTTGAAGCCAATGTTAAAATGCTAGAAGCTAAAGGAAGCATGTACTGTTCTAATGCTTAAACTTAGTGCACTAAGTATAATGCTGCATCCATATGCCTTTATTCTTTCACTAGTTTAATTTTTTTTCTTTCCCAGACTATAGTTAGGCAAGTCAGAGTTTAATTATATATTACACATCTGAATTATTCTACATCAATTTAATTTGTACCACTAGCAGTATCTAACATGGGCCACTCATTATGAAAATAATCCTTCATGGAAATAATTTGAGACTGTTTGTTTTAACTTCAACAGATCATTTTCTGAAAAATGTGAAATATAACTAACGTGTGAATAATTTCTCAAACCAAATGCAGAAAACTATTTGCCTTTTCCCATGACCAAAATTATATCGTGCTGAAATATAATACTTGACCTCCAACATCATAAATAATAATAATAAAAAGCAAGTAGCCTAATCCTCTTTTGTTAACTCTAGGAAATGAGCACAGATTCTTGTTCATGAACTGGTCTCCTCGAGTGACTACAGTAGCAGTATATCTAAAGCATATAAGCAGAGCTTATTAAATCGTTTTTGTAACAGGAATGGACTATAAACTTCATCTCAAACATGGAAGTTAACTGTGAGTACTTTGAGCAACTGAGCAATGCCTACCATCGGAATAAACATTTCCACTGAAATTTCCAAACAGTAACACAGACCTGGGAAGGCTTAATTGCAAAAGCATGACTCCTACTTAAATGAAAACACCTCTCGGCAAGCAGAAAAAAAAAAAGCACTGAAAGCATATATAGGGTCACAGACCAAGTCCACACAAGCCCAGCAGAAGAAGAAATCCTGGGATTCCTATAACTCTTGGTGTCTATCCAAGGAATCATCAAGATTGAGATTGAAAATATGGCAGAGAAAAAAAGCATACTCCTTTTTTCTTAATGGGTATGTAATTTTTGAGATAAAGATTAACTGTTTGATAATTCTATCAGATTCAGTGTGTTGTCCTGTATTTCTGACAACTGGGGGAAGTTAATGAGGAAGTCCTAAGCACTGGTGACAAAACCGTAAGTTCCTGGGTTGAGCAATATGCAGCAAACAAAACTGCAGCCCACCTCCCCCACAGAAAGCAAAGGAATACCAAGAGGCAGCTGGACACACCACCAACCTTGGCCTACAAAATCCCTGCTACCCTCATCATCCCACTGCCAGAAATTATGTTTACAGAACAGTATCCATGCCATTCCAGTGCTGCAGCTGGCTGCATAAAACAGCTCCAGTTCAAGCACTGAATTTTAAGTGGTAGTAGCCAACATTCAACTCAAGAGCCACAGTTTGGTTATCTATTTCATATTACAATTTACAAATCTCCCACTTGGTCTGGCTGGAGTCCCTACCTTTAAAATTCACATGGCAAAATCATTTTTGAAAAATCAGGCTGAAATACTACATGCTGGGATACAGGACAACTGCCAAGTGAAGACTTCAAATTCTCATATAAGCATCTTCCCGTCTTCTTATTAGCTATTTGTTTACTGAAGTTCCTCAGGTCAACCATTACTTACATTTGCATGAAGTAAAGCACTCAAAAATTCTGAGTGAAGGTAACCACCACCACAAAAGCATCTAAGGGTGGAATAAGGCAATACTGCTTTTAAACACTAGACTTCCCACTTTTTGGGAGTTGGAATAAGACTAAGTATGGAAGAAATATACAAAATAAAGAAATAGAATCAAACATAAACAAAATGGTAGAGGGGTTAGCAGATAATTAAAAGGAGACAAGATGATAAATAGGCCAAAAACCTGGAACAGAACAGATGGAGTGAGGACTATGGTGCAGGCTAGATACTGAAGAATGACTGCCAACTCTGGGTCAGGAAATGCAGGATTGAAAGGTGAGCTGATTAAACTAGTCCTTAAGGCACAGAAAATAAAAACAAAAACAGAGGAAACAAGTCTTTTTGGCATTAAAAATCCTCCAGATGGAAACACTCCTCCTCCACATAGATGCGGAATTCAAAATCTCCAATAAACAGACAGATTTTTTGACACTTCTGCTGCTGTCACTGATGCCGTTGAATTCTCTCATCTTCTATCCTATAACTGTAAACCTTCTCCATGTTTTTGTCTGTAGGCTACTTAGTGACATAAGACAGGGCTTTGTGGTCATTTGCAGTCAGCTTTGGATTAACAACTCTCTCAGCAGGCAAGGGTGACCTCTGTCCATATATTCTGCCTTTTACCAAGGTTCATTTTTTCAGGTCATGCAAATACTACCTCATAGTTGCCTCTGTTGCCTTCAAAATACTTCACACTAACATCAGTGAGTCATGTACTTACACAATGTTCTCCATCGTCAGAGGTCCACAGCCATTCAATTTTCAAAACTAAACCACCTCAACAGCAGCTCTACATTACCTGGTACAAACTGTTAAACACTCCACCATTTCTACTACAACAGAAGTAGTTTGAAAAAAAAAAAAATCCAAATGTCAAGTAAACACAGAGAACAAAATAAGTCATCAGACTTGACTGAAAACTTCCAAGAAGATCCCAGACCATTTAATCTTCTAGCAGAGACTACCCACCTTGATTCTAATCCTTCTAGTACAAGCTGTCATTTTCAAATTAGATAATAGTCTAAAAGCTGACAAGTCATTGACATACAGCATGCTAACATTTGAAAAAGGTTGTTCATTTGACCTTTGTCATTGTTTAACCTTTAGCCCTATTGATCCACTGAGAATGACAGGCACAATTCTCCACGGGACCATGGACTGCACAGAAAGAAATTTTCCTTCAAGTCCCGTTAGACAGCATTTTCACTAGACAATAGGCCTTAGCAATGAAATCCAGACAGGGACAGTCCATCCTAAAGAGCCTTATTGAAGATTTGTGGTTGATTCAGGCAATGAAAAAAAGACATGTAACATTTCCAAGAGCTTACTTATTTCTATCTACTTGTACTCTCTCTTTGATATAATGAAGATGATGTCCTTGTTGAAAATCCTAAACTATTTATATAAATAAAAGGCTAAGGCTCAAATAAGAAGAATATGTAGCATATAAAGCATCAACCTCACTGGTCTTTAATAATTTACCATACAGGAATCCCAAAACTCCACATCTACAGACAGCTGCTATCCCTACGTGATGAGTGGGAAAGCTGGCAGATTTGACCATGTCATTTCCTTGAATTCTGATGCACACTAATAGATGAAAAGAAAACAAGCAATGCAACAGAAGTGGCCAATCACACAAGTGTAGTAACAGCCAGCAAAGATTCAACATGGCATTATCACTGAATTTGTCTGCGTCAATAATCAAAGAATTGTTAAACAGAGTTTGCTCTTGTATTGCTATCTTGGAACACGTGTACTCTGAGTGATTTTGTCTTCTAATGTAATTCCTAAATTCTTTCAAGAAGGTATTTTTGAGCATTCTCCATCAATATGAAAGTTCAACAAAGTAACATTTCTAGAGGTTTCGAGTTGATTCTCCCTTTCTTGTCTTCCTCTTACCACCAAAACTCGGTCTTGCAAAAAGTAAAAAAAAAAAGTCCATCAAAACATCTCAAAATAACACTCAATACGACGTTATGAAGATGTAACATTGTAAAGATACAGCCCTTATTTCCAAAATCTAGTACTAACAACAAATATAAAGACACAACTATAAACACTGCCACACTTTATAATTGCACTTCAAAATTGCATTTCACTTCACACTAAATTGATTTTCGCATTAGAAAAAACAGCTAGTTCTCTAACACTGTTATTAAAGTCCCAAATCCATAACCCTAAGAACAATTTCATTATTGGACATATTACATAACAGTACAAAGTTTACTGCTGTTTCAAGAAATTACTTCCACATTTTCACTGAGTATAACTAAACCTATGTAGACAATATTCTTTTTTCGTGGTAAAATTCAAAGTTTTAGTCACTTATTCTGTTTTTAAATACAGCACTGAGACTCCTAGTGTATTTGAGTAACCTGCCTACAAGCCACCGAAGGTAACACTAACTTACTGATAGGTACTATTGTTAATAAGAAATGGTCAATGACTGCTTTCAATTTGGAACACTATGTCTTAAGTCATTGAAAGGAATGATGGGGGAAGGCTGTGAAAGGAAACATCTACAATATTCTCTTTCGTGAAGTTCAAACTGCATCCTGGGAATGTATTTCTAAATTGAAGTCTCTCAGAACAAAGATAAACAAAGATAAACAAAGATGTGATGTGTGGTCTCAGCTGTGGTAATTCACAAGTAGATTTGATTCTCTTCTTGACCCTACACAGAACCCAGCTACACTTCAAAATAAATCAAAGACGTACTGCTGCTGACACAATCTATTCCTTGCACCTATTAGTCCTGATATGAGAACTGAGATGCCTATATTTCCTTTTAGCAGCAGCCATCCAGTACATGTATTCCCTTCTTCTTGCCAGGCTCTCTAAGGAGCCCAAAGCTTAATGCAGATCTCTCTCCAAAACTTCTTCTCAAATGGAGCAGTCGACAACCTGAGATTTTGCAAAACTGGAGGTAGGACTACAGAATGCATACAGACACCATGCATCAAGGAAGCCAATCTCTCTCTCTCTTTGAAATCTACATTGTCTTGTCACTCAAACCACACATCACAAAGTATTACATAGCTCAGAAGCTTAATTTCAGAGTACCAGATAAGCTGCAAATGCAAGATCGCTTTCCAAGCACTGTGTCTGATACTTCACTGTTTCTGAAGTCTGTATCTGCTCAAATTGTACAAAATACCCTCCAAGTAATTATCTTGTCTGTGATGAAAACACTACTAAAAGAGACTATATTTGTTGTCCTAATTTTGATGAAACATATTCTTTTCAGCAGTATAGGTTTTACAGCTTTTCAGTTGTTAATAAGCTAGTGCAGAGGTCGACCTTCTCTGTGGCCAAAGACTGTTATATCCATCAATTTTTCTTTGAAAATAACAAGCCTTGAACATGACCAGAGAATCTACATCTTCTGGCAGTGAAGCAGAAGAGCTGGAGACAGGGAAAAAGCCCACACCTCTCCTCAGATCACTCAAAGGTGTTAATCTTAAAGTACATCTAATTGAGAAAGGAAGGATCCTGTCAGATCCTTTCTAAAGATGGAAGGATCCCACTGCTCTTATAGAAGAACAAGAAAAGAAGACTAATTAAACATAAGAAGCAGATCTACTTAAGCACATTCCACTTTTAAGTCCTTTAGCATTCATTCAGCTGCCACCATCTCTGAAGATGGGTTGACCTATATGCTGAGGGCTATATGAATAAAAGCTTATTTAGAAGTTGGAAGGAAATCCTCATCTCCCTGAAGACCTTGCTGCGCTGCACACAGACTCTGTAAACCTTGTCAAGACATTTGTCACTGATATAAAAGAAATCAAACTCGTTCTTTCAGCTATACTAATGAGATATTCATTAGTCTGAGTACCTTCATTGCTATAGCTGCAGAGATGACTGAATAAACGCAGGAAAAGATCTTTTGGGCAACAATACTATGTTTAAATAGTCCTTTCTCAGAACAGGGCAATGCTTCCAAATAATAGTCTTTCCTGATCACGTCTAATGAAAAATTCTGTTCATGAAGTTGTGATGACTATGAAGATGCAATCTTCATTATTTTCCTAAAGAAGTGTTACAAGAGTCACACTCAGCAACTGCACAGAAGTAATGAAACAAAACATGTATTTTTGAGGTAAATAACAGCAACAATAATTTAGTCTACATGAGAGAATACATTTTTATGAATACTACTCCTTTTAGAGGACAGACATTTGAAATATATTTTGAACCTATACTGGTTGCCTTTACACGTGTACCAATATTGTCTGAGATAAAACTCCACATCAGTGCTGGTAATATTACCTAAAACTCCCTACAGTAACCATAGGGCATATAAACAATTGTTAAATATTGACATAAAACTTACTTATTGAAAAAATTGACAGGTTTAAAGTGTCATTAGAAGTTACCTGTTCTAACAGCATGTTTCACTAGATAAGGCATTTAACATCAGAAGAACTGTTTAAAACCTACAACGTACATTGTACAAAAAGAAAAATTTAAAACCTATGGTTATTTCAAAACCAAAATGTAGACAGCTTTACAGTCTTCCCCGATTACCAGTTTAAAAAAAAAAAAAAAAAAAAAAAAAAAGCACCCTAAAGCCAAATAAAAGAAAAACAAAGAAAGAAAAACACAAATAACACAGCAAACCCAAATAAATTAATAGCACATGGGCAAACTTATCACAAATAGTTTTTTAAGGCTGTGAAAATTAGGGTGAGAATTTGTTGACTGAAACTGCACTTGCAACGTAATAACCTCAAACGCAGGTTACAACTTAAAGTTTTATCTGGTACTGCAGACTTAATGACATCTTCAAATACTACTTTTTCAAATCTCGAGATGGATAACAAAACCCTAAGAGACATCCATATTTTCATATTCCCTGCTCCATCAAACTGCGTAAGTCATTGCCATTATCTGTTCCACAGGTATTTTCATTACTTATAAAAAAAGCAGCAAAACTCAGAAGAAAAGGAACACCCCCAGAGAAAGAAAATGTGCTATAAAAGAAAAAGAAAAAAAACACTGACTGACTTTTCCTAACTCTAACTGAAGGGGACATTAACTAACAAAAAGAGATTAGTTAAAAAAAGTAATCTTCCAAAACACAGTTTCACAAAAGCCATGATAGTACTCTTAACTGCTTTTCTCCTGGCAATTTGATCTAATACAGGTGCAAAGTAGGAAATCATAAATGTTAGAAATTATTAAAATAAAAGAAAAATAACACCCGCTATTGAGTCTGCACTGCCAGTAACCCTGCACACTTCCAGCCATGTTATCTCCAACTGCTGCACACAGGAATATTCTTCACAGAAATCATGGAAGTAAACTGGCCAGAAAACAGCTTCATTTTATAATTCATAACATAGTCAAATGTGACAGTAAACACAAGGCCAAAATAAAGAAATATCGTCCAAGCATTAGTGTCAAAAGCAGTTTTAAGTCTATTATGGAACAAATTCTAGCTGTATATATGTTCTTCCCCCACTCACCGACATACCTGATGTTTTACTGCAGGGTAATAAGACAGCTAATATCTTAAAAAGTTCTTGCTCAGAGCTTCAACAAAAGTAGAGAAATACCAGTAAATAGCATCATTTCATTGCTAACTCTAAAAAGTGCCACAGTCAGAATTGCTAAATCCAATGCATTTGAAAGCATATGAGCCATTCAGAAATCTCCTTTAGAGAGGAAAAACAAAAGCCATTGAGCATAACTTAAATTTCCTAAGTGTTGCAAAGCAGGGGATCATTTCCATAGTCACATGCTGGCAATTATATTTAACTAGCATGAATTTGTTTACAGATGTGTTTTACCTAGACATTTTTCTAGGAATGCTTCCAACCAATTCTTAAGATGTATTTCTTTTGTTGAAATTTCTTTTAATTTCAAGCTCAAAAGTATGAGTCCTAGACAAACAGCCTTTTTCTTCCCATTAAAAAATTTACTTCAAATTTACAAAGATGATCTGAAATAAGACAATCCAAAAATGCAACAACAGGAATACAGATAAATGATTGAAATATTTATAGGGCTCTGTCCACACAAGCTTCTCACAGAATTGTTCATGATTTGAACTTTCTGAAGACTGCTACTCTCTGCCAGGTTTATTTCAAAGTCCAGCTTATGCTTTATCTCTTTATTTACTTTTCATCCACCCTTGCTAAGCCAGAACACCACTATTGTTCTTCCTGGGGCAAAATTCATTATTACCTACTATGGGCTCAAGGAAATGACAAAAGCAATGGCATGTTCATTGCTCCATGTTGCTGAGACATGCAGTTACGTCCAACAGCAGTGCTGAGAAAAATGTGTTCCTCTAGAAGAAAGTATTATCAAGGAGCCATTTAATTCACAGAAGATAATAAAAGTATAGACATATCCTAATGCTCTTTGAAGTAGTTGAAGAAAAGAGCACAAAATGAAAGACATGAACTCATTTATTTATAAGTTGTATGTGTTACTTCAGATGACCTAGGGCAGTATTTTAATAAGTAAAATGCGGAGATATTAACCAGAATGGACTGTTAGTAATCATCGCTGAACACAAAGTAGGAGCTCAATCACAATTCATGATTCTTATACTACAGCCAAATGGTAACTAGGATTAAAAAGAACATGATATTCTTACCTACAAGGGAGTAGTGCAATCAACACAGCTCTGAGACATTCCCTTGAGCTCAGAGGCATTTCAGATATAAACCCATTAACTTCTATGTCATCATTCAACATTACAAAACTAAAGAATTAGATTTTGCCAAAGTACAGGTTTATAATATGGGAAAACAGTAATTTGGAAGAAACAGGCAGTCTAAACCACTTTTCAGAGTATCTTAAACTGCCAATGAGTCCTCAAGTGTTTCTGAATACTTAGTTAGCAGAGGAACTTGCTGGAAGCTAAAAAAGCTGAGGGAAGACCTGTACCCAACACTGCTTTGCTGCTTTCAACGCCACAACATAACACAATTGAAATCAAGTTTACCTTTCTTGAAGCATAGATGTCAAAAAAAGGTTTGTTTCGAACACTAAATGGTTCCTGTGCTTTGTCAATTAGACCACTTTTCATCTTCTCGTGTCGTGGAAATATAATCTCTTTCTCTATACAAGCAAGTCGAACATTAAAATCACAGTCTCCAACAGGCTGTCCCTGCCAAGTTATAAAAACCAATATTAAAACAGAGCAAATAACAAATTACCCAAATAGCATAAGACCTCCTTACACAATACTTAATATCATAAAGATACATAAAAATATTAACTCCTACACGGTTTTGCCAAATAACTGTGTTCCAATTATCTCAGTCTAAGAGGTTTAATCAAATCAAAGTTCATAGAAAGATAAACTATAACATGTTTTCAAGCATATATGATTTAAACACTTATCTTAAATAGTTAAGCAAAATAATTTAATTATTCCCTAATTATAGATCTGGATATAGAACCTACATACTTTTCCACACAATCTTCCTCTGAAGTAGTTTAGGTCATCTTGCTCATAATACTTTCAATGACAACACAACAATGTGACTTACACATTTAAGTACACTTAATGTTTTAAATGTACTATGCTAATGCCTTGAAATAAGTAGTAATTATGTAGTTGACCGCTTTTCTGCCACAGAAAAGAGAAAAGTATAGCTACAGTTGGAAAACATGTCAATAAACAGTGGCTGCAAAAACCTGAAAGATATGTGATGGTTCAGTCACTAAAAAGGTAATAAAAGCACTTCTCTACATCTCAGTAGGGCACTCTGAGCTCTCCAGATCCAAAATAAAGCAGCAGCTTTATGTTTCTCTTTAAGCATTTGTTGCACTGCACCAGACCAGTATGAGTATTCAAAATGCACATTTGTCACGTAAGTAATTGCTCCTAATGAGTTTATTATATTTTGAGCATTAGATAGTGGGGAGGACACACTGTGGGTATCACAAAGAGAAAACAAGCAACTGACAACTTATATATTGTAAAGTCAGTTTCAATCAGGCATGGCAATTTATAGCAATATGGCACAAAACTCAAAGACCTACATTGTTCCAGGCAAGATACAGTACTGGAAGTTACTTACATTACATCATCCTTCATTTTTCCACTCCATTCACTGAAAACATAATTTTCAAATCCCATCCCTTTCACAGTCCACAGAGAATAAGCTTACAGAGCTTTGGCTTCAAAACCAGAATTTTTCAAAAGTAGAAAGCAATGAGCAAAGGCAACTTGGAAAACATGATACTCAAATCATCGGTGGCAGAGATACAGATGGGCAGTAAAACAAAGTATTGCCTGTACTAAACACAGACAGAAAAGGAAAGAGAATCCAAAAGGAAAAAAGCCTTGCTTTCACGTGCACCCAAAAGAATCAGAACTGATCAAACTGAAAGAATACAAAGGAAATTAATGGCAAAATGACATCTTGAGGAGGCATACCAAGGAAAGAGATGGAATAAGTAGTATCTAAGCATATATCTTAATTAGGAAAAAAGGGAATGCCAATTTCAAACCAACATGAGTTCAATTTAGTTCCTTCCAAATTCATCCTGACTTTCATCAGAAGCTTCTGCATTTCATGATCCCAGAGGGGCGTTACCTTTCTCTTACTTTTCTTTCCTAGCATAAGATTCTTTGACGGACCTCGATCAAAAGTCCTCAATTGTTCAGTGTAACAGCTTTAACAAGATACATTTACCACCACACCATGTGTAGCTTACAACCACTTTCATGCAGGACTCAGCTTCTGTCTATACAAGGGGAGGCAGGACAGCCCCCATCACTGAGCTGGGGAGCACATCCTGCACTGAGCCAGGGAGAAATGCCTCCCGGTCACCTCCTTGATCCAAGCCTGTGAAGAAGAAGAAAGTCTATCTGGCTGTTAACTTTGCCTTCAACCTTGCTTTCCTTTCATACATGAAGGTGTCATCAGTAATGAGCTATTGAAATGGATGGAAAATTAACAGTATGGAAAAATCCAAGGATAAGGAGAATGGCTCTGTTTATTCATTTCTCACAGAATATAGCTGGGTGACCTAAAGATTTTTTTAAATGCCACAGACAAAATTCTGGGGAACGGTTTTTCTTTCTCTCTTTACCCATGTACAACATGCCTGATAACTCATCAATACAGTTACTGGGCTTCTTCTGGCTTGTACATCTAACTGAAACACAGAAAACGTATCTTGACCTCTGCAACAAAAACTGATTGAGGAATTCTCTCCTGGGAGGTCTGTATACATATCTTTTTATTATTTCAAAGAACACTATAAACTGTTCTCTGGGTACATTTCAGCAAGAGGTGGTATAAATACTCTGTTCCCTACAGTAGCTATTCCAACTCAGCCACATTCTATGAGTAGGCCTGAAAGAGAAATGAACTAATTAATGTTTTAAATATTTGAGTTTCCAATAAGTGTTAAAGTTATTTAGGGAGCTTGTTTAAAATGATTCACTGAAAAATGCTTTTGCATCATAACTTAAATTTAAATTCCTTCACAGTTAAATTAAAAGCTGCGATGACTTCATATGTACAATAACCAGTTGAATCACTTTTCCTTTAAATAATCCTTTCACTTTCCCCATCTACTTGGAATTGCAGCTCTGCCAATCACATATTTTTATTTCTAAGCTTGTTAAGCAGAAGGGTGTATTACCACAAGGTTCCATCACACAAAGGTCAGAGCTAGGTTGACGTAAGATTATATGAGATGGGAAAACATACATAATCCTGCCAAGCAACTTTACCAGCAAAGTAAAGTAAGAAGTTAAGAAGTATTTAATTTTCACAAAAGCACATGACTGTAGCAATAAGAAAATTAACATAACATTGAATTTAAATCAAGGACATACTGAATAAAGGTAATATTGGAGGAGGAAGGTTTTTTCTTTGCTATTAGACGCTTGCCACAATTGCAAAAAATGCTGCTAATATACAATGGATTTCTCCAAAACCTACAAGTCATAAAACCCAAACTTTCAGCAAGTAAGTAGGAGGGTAATGTAGGCTGCAATTAGTAATTTACAGACCTTGACAAAAACAGGAAGATATTATTTAGTACATAAAGCACACATTTAGAAGCTGACTAAAAACAAGTGTCTGATACGTGTATAATCCAAACACAAACATCAAATCCTAATATGTTTCTAGGCAATACAGATGTTTTATTAATTTAAATATTCAGATGTTTGAGATTATTTAAATATCTAAGTTTACACTTCTCTGAGAAGGATGCGGGTCACCACTGCCTCACAGTGTTGTTACTGGAGTGCATCACAAGTAGCATGTTATTTCCTATCTATGCTAGAGAGCTAAACTTCCTCCTCACTGTAATTAAAATGTATCCTAAAGCAAAATATTGTTTAGACAATCCTCAAGAGAGGAGTCACCCATTGAATCAACACATCCTCCTTGAGCAGCAAAATTCTCTTCACCTGCTGAAACCTTGTGCATTGCACTAAGAGGTCACAGCATGAAGTGGGCTTGCAATAGACATGACATTGTAAAGTATTGCTTTGATTTTAAGCACAATCCTCCAGATATCCTCAAAATATAAAATGAGATTTCTACTGAGCTTTGAAATCTACCCAGGACTGAACATTTCTAAATTTAAACTTACATTGTTTCAAATTAACTTCTCAATAGAACCCATACTCAATGAGTCACACAGGAACATAATGTAGTGTGCCACAAAAATACATACATATTTAAAAATACTAAAAAACAACATTTCTAGCTGATTTAATAACCATTGTCTTAAGGGGGTGGGGGAAGGCAATTTAATTGCTGAAAAAAAACCACCACAACAAAAAAAACCCTCCAAAACTCACAGTCCCAATAACATTTCTTCAGATGGGTGCTCAGAGATTGAACTTGCCCTCTATCTGGTTCACCGAGACCTCAGTGTTGAAGTCACAATCTGATGCTGATACAGCTACAAGGGCTGTTGAGAAACTCAAATCCTGGTTCATTAAATAGAGGAAGACTGCAGCAACTGATTAGACATGTGTAAGAGAATAACAGGATTTCTACTGCAAGGTGACAGGTAACCCTGAGAAGGCACCATGTGGTTGCAGCCCAGAAAATTCAGTGAGCCTTACATGGAAAGTCCTTCCCCTAGACGGATGCAGTACAGATAACAAAACGCAGTATATCACGGCTAAATCCCATAAAAGTACATTCTCTTAGAATTTGATATTTATCTGCCTTTGGCTCAATGTAGTTATAGTAAAAAAGAAAAATAATGCCTCGGCCTGTGTAGACAGCTGATAACTAGCTTGGTCTAGGATAAACTGAGAATATTTATTCTCTTTCTCCATGAGATACGGTTCAAAGCCGACCTGCCAACAAAGCACGCTCCATTTGCTTCCCCAGAACAGCACCTTAGATATGAATAATGCAGCACATACACGCATATACGTTCCACGCACATCTTCACTTATTGAGCCATAGCAGAACATATGTCACAACTGTCTTAGCTTTAACGATTTTGAGAGAATAAAGAATAAGCCCAGGCTGATATTCTACCCTGTGTTTAACATTATTATTGACAATTCAAGGCACCCACAGCTGACATCTGCATTTCCAACGAAAGCCCATTATTATTTCTCCCATCTTCTGAGGACCATGTAATCTAACAGTTGCATTTTATATTAGTGGTCTGGCATGTATTTCTTCCAACTGTGGGTTTATAAATGCTGCTAATTTTTTTATACGCATAGCTTCATGTAAAAATCAAACTCAAGGTGCAGTTTCATTCTCCAAATAGAAATATTACAACATTCAATCCAATTTTTTTTTTTATTTCCACCTACATTCTCTTTTTATAACAGGTTTAAAAGTAAAGCATTAGAGAAATTAAAAATGTTGTAAAGTTATGACTCTTAAATTTTTCATCTCTAAACAACTAGACAACCACTATAACCTGAAAGAAAAAATTAAAACCTGTTTTTTCTAACTTTCATCACTCAAATATTCAAAATAGCTGTGGTAAGGGCAAGGAATTTAGCAGTTTCAAAACGGTTTCTAAAATTTATCTTGGCATCAATGAGGTACAGCATGTGAAATAGTGTTTCAGTTGTAACAATTCAACATGCTGCGGGAACATAATCACTGTTTATACTTTGTAAGCTTATACAATGAACTATCCATTGATTTATCACAGGATGAAAACAGTTTGAGGAATCAGACCTATTTAAAAGACTGCTTAAGACATGTATTAAATTATTTGTCTTTCCTTTAAAACAAAATATCACTGAAAATAAATTCAAATATGTATGAATCAACAAAGAAATGGAGTTTGTAGCCCATGCATAAACATCAAGGCCTAACAGAACACACAAATATAGCTCCACATTTTTTTTTATTAGCAAACATAACTTGAACAAACAGCAGGACTGTCAAAACTGTGACTAAACAGATAAGATCAAAACAGAAAAAGCAGATTGTACTACAAACATTACTTCGTTCCTCTCCTCCTTGGATTGCTCAAAACAGAATACAGATTTGGGACAAAAAGGATAAACTTTATAACTACAATTGGATGAGAAGTTTGTTTCACCAGAGTAAAGGTAATGCAAATAAGGCAGAATATTTATGGTCAGTTGGAGTGACTGAATTATGATTCTCACCATACCTCAGTGTACGATAAAGTAGCAGACATATGGAAACAGGCATCTACCATGGATGAACACCTAAGCCGTCATTTTTGAAAGCAAAGCTCCAGTTAGGCACTGAAAGCTTAGTAGCCGCTATTTTGGGATCATCGACAACTCAGTCCAATTCATTGTTTGATTACATGTACAGTAGCTTCATTTAGAATCTTCATAATCCTTATAAATCCTTCTGAGCCTTCAAAAACAGAACTCAATAAGGGGATTTTACTGGGATGTAAATGATTAAAACCAAAAGGAATTATGATGTGTCTAGACTGGCTGCCTAGCCTCAAGTAATCTGAGAAGTAGATGGACTCGCATTTTAATTACAGAAGTAAAAGTCATAATTCTAATAGCCTATAACTATAAAATAGATTTGCCATCATCATCCTCAGATATTTACACACAAAAAAGATTGCATGCAGTTCTCCTAGGGGAATATAAATTTAAATAATTTATTTTGCACTGAATTTAGTCTAACTGCAAAGTCAAATATCAAACATTGGGCCTTGCTACTTCTGTTTTTTCCAATTATTTTTTCTAGTGCTTTTGTTGCATGTGGTACAGAGGCATCCTTACTTTACTGTAACACCAAATGATCTAGTAAATATATTCTCTTTCTCCTTCTACTCTCCTCCCACTCTTCCTTTCTACCACAAATAGTTACTGCTGGGTTTTTATATGGCCACCTTTAGGACAAAGAATTATCACTCCCATGACTTGTAGAATTGTGGGAAAATCCCTACCTCTTAAAGATGTTATTCAGAGCACTTCATACTTGAAAAGACTATGCCACTCATTTTTGTAGAATATAAATCACTTCATAGGATTTAAAATACTACTGCCTAGCACAGTAAGTATAAAGACTCCTAAAAACTAGAAAAGTGGGGGGTGGGGTGGTAAGTAGTAGCAATCAGCACTGATTCACAGATACTACCTTATAAAAGGAACCACCTACCTTTACTAAACCATGAAAGAATCAGAAATTAAGTGTCTGTTTGTAATAGATGTTATATTCCAGAAGACTTGTAAAAACCTATAAAATGAAGTCCACAATGTGTCTTTAAAATATCTAGGTCATTGTGTGCATGGTTAACATAAACACATTAATTACTATCATACTTATTTCAAAATAAGTATTTTTCTTCATACTTCTTTTAAATAAGAGAAATATTGTAAAAAAGGATGACAATATGGCCTTCATGTTCCCTCCTAGTTATTTGAGTATATTTGCCATGGGAAAGAAAATATTTGAGAGGTCTTGCTTTAATCTTCATAAAACCTACCGTGAATTATAAATTTATTTTAGAGTTGGCAACATCCTTCTGATCAACTTTGACTTTTTTTTCTTTAATTCTATGAACAGGAAAAAGATGAGAAGGCAAGAGCCAGGGAGAGAGCTGAAAATATGAAATATTGAGACTAGACTAATTCCAGAAGAGGAGGAATTAAAACTAAAGGAGGGAAATAAGATACAACAAGATTTGAACATGTTCCCACTTCTTCCATATGATATTCCCCCAACCACTTCCTATTTTGCCTATACTTTTTCCTCTTGAAATAGTGTAAAAAATGCCCTTTGTTAGACTTAATTCCCAGTACTTAGACAACTGGACATGATAATGCAACAAAAAAACCTGCCCCACTGCTGAGTTTTTCACAGTTTCCACTGCAGTTGTGGTCACTGCCAGCTTCTTGAGAGATCTGAGAATTTGCCCAAGACAGAAGCTGGGTTGAAGTCCACTTGGCAGTTCCTATGGGAATGACTGTTACAAACTGAAAGTAGAGGGAGACAGTTTTTCTATTCAATCACATGCAACAGTTCCTAGCACAAGATGATTAAAAAATTTTCCAAATAAAAAGTGAGGGGTTTTAAGGCTAAATGTGAGACACACAAAAATGTTCAGTGAATATACTGAGAAAATCTCTTTGAAGAGACCTTCTAGGAACAAAAAAAAAAAATTGTTTGGGGACTTTATTCTCTAAATTGTGTAAGATTTGAAGTATTTCAGTCATTTTCATTTACAATGCAACTTAAACTTTCAGGTCTCACTTTGTATTTTTCACGGTTTGCTGAAGAAGTGTCACATCAGAGTACGCAATTAAGAGTAAAACCTACAGAACCTGAACATCTGAAAAATAGAAAGGATTTAATATCATGGCAATTTCTAAAGCTGTTCTTCAAGAACTACTTGTCTCCATATCTTTCTCCCAGGAGCAACACCCTGTGCCTCTTTCCCTGACAATTATACTAGCGATAATCTGCCGTTCAAAAAGGTTCTCATGAGACAAGCTTCACATGAAGGCATGGAAACACCTCTGGGGAATAAAACAAGACATGACAAAATTTAATACGCTCCATTTGCTTCTATACAATAACGCATTGACTATCCTTTATTTTTGAAAATGGGGAAACCAAACTATCTTCACTGCAATCCATAGTGCCCCCTGGGATGGAAAAAGGAGGATTTAACTCAGAAAGGTAAGGGAAAGGATGAGATCAGATGTGTTTTTCACATAATCTAACCAGCAAGGAAAACAGTCAACCTTCAAACGAATTACAAAGCTGTAGAGTGCTTCTTCAAAACAACTACCTTATTAGACAAAAAATATAAAATTAAAAACATAAACCATGAAAGATACCCTGGTCAGCAGGTACTAATTTTTACTCTTTTAGCAATAATTTACTTTTTGTAGGCATCATAGAAGAAGAGAGTTTTAAAGAAGGATGCAAAAGCACATCAAAATGCTACTTTTGAGTTGCATGTGCTCTTTATTCAAGCACAAAGAGCAACAGGGAAGAAAACCACAAATTATCTGTTTGGAAGTTTACAGAACAGGTAAGGAGATTTGCAAATTTTGCTGCTGAGACATACAAGCAAGGTTTTCAATTATGGATAAAAAACAATGAACAGGGAAGGGGAATAAGTCCAGAAGGCCACTGAAAAAGACAACTAGCTAAGATGCATTTCTGTTTATCTCCACAGGCCCAAAAGCTTCAGCAGCATCGCTTCTCTACCATATCAATTCTACATCTTACAAACTCTTCCGGCCCACCATTTGTTGCCCTCCCCATTCTGTAATGCTAAAGAATACGTACACCCTGAAGAATATTATAACACATTACCTGGCCAGGCTGCCCTTTCTCTCAGTAACCTGTATTATAAAAATGGGAAGACAAGGAGAAAGCAATCTTAATGAGCCTCTCCCAGTGTGACACCAGAAAGCAAAGTGAAACACAAATGAGTAGGTGCACTGTATTTCATTTACCGGACACCTCTGAGCAATGACAGAAGGAAGTAATACATACAGATTTTTAGAACATAACACACAGCAAGAGCACCATAACAAACATCTGGGTGCTTGGTAGTTATGTCTCCACAATAAATAACAGAAAGGGTGCAAAAACAAGTATGTGCTAAGCATCCTCATGTTCCAGACTATTAGTAATGAAAACATTTAAAAAATTGTACTCTCAGGTAGTCCTATGTGAGAAATAACCTCAGAATTAAAAGTAAGTATGAGAGAACAACTGGCAGCCAGGTACACTTGTAAAGAGAAAAGATGCAATTAAACACTTGCACCTCCAAATTGTGCCCTCAAAATTTTCACAGTACATTTTTAAGATAAGGTTAATAAGCTAATAAATACGACACAGCACGTACTGTGAGATTTACATCACTTTAAAAGAAGGTTTGTAATGGCAAAGTCAGAAACGGTAATTTTTACAGGGATTTAAAACAAAAATTTTTCATTCATGAATTCAATGAGCATGTTGGCTGTGGGCAGGATTTATGAGCAGCATATCCGTTTACCATGACAAATTTAATCTAATAGCTACAGCATTGTTATGCATAATGACAACAAAAGAAATCTTGATCTTGACTTAATTTAATGCATGGAGTATTAGGAAATTTAATCAAAACTCTATCTCCTTTCTAAACATTAAAACAGTCATTCTTTTTCAAGCATTCAGTCTATTCTTACCATTGCAATCTGGTCTCATGAAAACTTGGCTAGAGTTTAAAACTTTAAAGGCCAAAGTTAAAGAAAAAAAGGAAAGTACTATTCATTTTTGGCATCTTTGCTAAGAATGCATTAATTAGATCCTAACATTATGCTAGTGTTACTTTCTATTACTTCATTAAGGAAAAAATAGTTGCTTAAGTTTACTGTCTATACATCTACACATAGCTGTTGATTACAATCTTAAAAAAAGCCTCTCAAAACAAGGTTTTTCAGGAAGGGCTGTCTCACACATGACTGGAGAATGAAGACATTCTTTTGCGGATTGTTTCTGATGAACATGGATTTTAATTTAGTTGTTTCTGGGGCTGTTAATTGTTCTACCGTCAGCTTCCTCTGTAACACTACAATTACCCACCAAACTTGTTATTCGCTATTCAGGTAAAAGAGGTAGCGCTATGAACTCAACTACGTACAGACACAAATCAGGGAGTGGGAAAGTAAAAGGCCTTGCAAGGATTTAGCTCTGTCCTCATAAAGACTAAACACCATAAGGAATGTTGGGTGTCATTAGCCTTTTATGTTCAGAGGAATATGAAAAGTCCAGATTTTATATGTGTGAAATGCACACATAACCAAAGACACAAATGTGGACAAAAACCCCTCAAATGAAATATTGAAAGCTAAATAAACACTTTTTTTAATAAACACTTTCTCATTTTTCAATGAGAAAAAGGATTCTTCTTATGAAAAAAAGATCCATTTAGGTTGTAAGAAAAAACTGACTATGTTATAACTAATTTCTGCTTCAAGAAACATCTCACATGCCAAATGTGACTTGACACAATAATGACCATTTTCCCATGCTGGCGCCACCTCTTCCACTGACAAGCATAAGTGGCATGCTAGTTTTCATGTTTCTTGGATCTTCTTTTACATGGCATAGAGCAGAACTCTGTTGTGGAAGGTAAAAGCAGCAGCACATTACTAGCACAGAATACCTGCTATTTCACAAACCACTACTTTCTGAACTTCAGAGAGGTGAAGCCCAAGACTGTGAACTAGGATATACAGTGGGTACATCTACACTGGTGAACCAAACCATCAAAGCCCTCATCTCTGCTCCTGAAGCCACCAGCTGTCTGAGAACGTTCATACTCTCACTCTCCAAAAGAGAATGATGACATTTCGGATCAACTGGTAAGCATGGCGCCTGAGCACTGTTAAACTTGAGTCTATTCTTGAAAATTCCTCAAGAGCACTCTAGTCGGCCAGGGCCAAAACTGTGCCAGGGACCATTTAAACTACTTTAAGTTAACTTAAAGTAACTTAAATTTTTAACTACTTAAAACTTCCAGTAGCAGGGTCCTGCCTTTTGTAATTTCATTTATTAATATACATTTATTCAAACTCCCAGAATGGGCTTTGAGAGATGATTTTATATTCTTAGAATTGTTCTTTGTATAAAGAGTGAAGTAAAGCAGAAAAGAAAAAGCAAGGATTGCTCTGTGTTTCCTCAAAAAGTTGAGTTTTAAAAGCAGGCTTATTTCAGTAGCATGTAGTTTCCTTTCTACGAATTCTATTTTAGCATGTGAGACAAAAGAAGCAAGATAGCAATATCATATTCTGAGCTGCTATCAGTAATCAACATCATGATTCAGACTGCAGAAAATTACAATTAAAAAAACCTAATCTTTTTCAAATCTCCTGAAGGATCATTTCTTCTTCCTGACACAGGTATCTCTTGTGACACAATCGGATGTGTTACCGCAAGCTCCTAAAAACTATATGCCACAGAAACAGTAATTAAAAGAAATGAAGACAAATATTTCAGTCGGCATCCCTGAAGACTTGACTTTTCAGCAGCAACAGGTGATAAACATCTGAATTTATTACAAAATTTATCATGAAAAGACACAGCCAAGATAGATTACAACCATGTTTTCCCTAAGAACTCTAGGATAGGTCTCTCCCAATCACTGAAACTCAAATTTTTGTTTTTCTTTCTTCCTAAGAGTTTTCCTGTGTAGATATCTAGAGCTAAATACACACTACATATTTCAATCAGTTTATTCTCTCAGTTTCCTTCATTGTTTCTAGAAGGATGCTGTAGTTCATTCCTGATACACCTTAGCAAAATCAAAAAGCTAAGTATAATAAGCCTCACTGATAACAGCATAGATTAAAATTTGTAAAAGGTAGGTTTTCCCTGCTCACTCTCAGTTTGCTCTCTCACTACCATCTTTCATTTCTTTTTTTCCTATAGCCTGTACCAAGTGTTAAGTTTCTGTTACAATACTCTCCTGATAAATCCATCATCCTTTTTTAAGGTGACTTCCTTACCTCCTCTGAGTCAGGACTTCACCTGAGCATGACTAAGTCTGAAGATAGATCCTTTGATGTACTGACACACTCAGCTTTGTGATTCCATTATGTTCTCCCAGAATCATAGTATTCTACATAAAATGAAAACTGTTCCCTTTACTCCCAGCTGATCTGTTTCTAGCAGACTACTGCTCCTCTTAAATCTCAAACTGACATTGGTCTTTTAAACACTTTCCAAATGGCAGAGCTGCAAGGGACAAACTGAACACAACTATTTATAGTTTGGGAACTCTGTGGTTTTTAGGCTGAAACCTTAAGCATACAGCTTTAAGAATAAAATGTACCCTCTCAAAATTTCTGCTCATAAAAGGCAACAGTGGCCATGGTACTCTGTTAATTTGACTCAGAAAAGCCAGGCTCAGCATTCTGGAGTTCATTTGGGTATCAGTCTTCAGTACTATACACCCTCTTGTTAAAAAACAGAGAAATACATCACAGATCTGAGACTAGGTTGCCCTGCCTCAACTGCTATCTTTCCAAACACAAGTTCTAACACTATTTAGCTCCCTAAAACTGTGATAACAAAGAACCCAAATATAAGAAGGAGTTACACAGCAATTCTGAAACACGACAATACTGCTGGCCAAATACACCAAGAATATTTCAAAGGGTTATTACAGCATATGACATTTGGAAAATTTTAATTATGACATTATTTTGCTGTGATCTAAGATTTAATTCCATGATTTTTCTATATAGATGTTAACAGCTTTCACTGTACTATTTAAAGTCTTCCTAGGGGGCTCCTGTTGACATATATCTCAGTATAAATACATGGCGCACTCTGAAAAACTACATATGATCGTATTTTAGTACTAACTTGTGTATTTTTATGTTAGTGCTGGTCAACATAACACAATCTCTGTAGTATTAGCAAATAGCACATGTAAGTCTTTGGGACTTAATGTGGAATTAGAGAGTGCAAAAATGTGAAATTAGAGAATGGTGGTAAATGGTGTTAAATCCAGCTGGAGGCCAGTGACAAGTGGGGTTCCCCAGGGCTCAGTGCTGGGTCCAGCCCTGTTCAATGTCTTCATCAATGACGTGGATGAAGGCATTGAGTGCTCCCTTAGCAAGCTTGCAGATGACACTAAGCTGGGTGGAAGTGTAGATCTGCTGAAAGGTAGGGAGGCTCTGCAAAGGGACCGAAACAGGCTGGACTGCTGGGCTGAGTCTAAGGGCAAGAGCTTTAACACGGCCAAATGCCGGGTCCTGCACTTTGGGCATCCTATGCAGACTTACAGACTGGGAGAAGCCTGGCTGGAAAGCTGCCTGGAGGAGAAGGACCTGGGGGTGTTGGCTGACAGCCGACTCAACATTAGCCAGCAGTGTGCCCAGGTGGCCAAGAAGGCCAATGGCACCCTGGCTTGTATCAGAAATGGTGTGACCAGCAGGGCCAGGGAGGTGATTCTCCCTCTGTATTCAGCACTGGTGAGGCCGCTCCTTGAATCCTGTCTTTACTTGTGAGTCCCTCACCACAAGAAGGATGTTGAGGCTCTGGAGTGAGTCCTGAGAAGAGCGACAAAGCTGGTGAAGGGGCTGGAGAAGAAGAGGAGTGGTTGAGAGAGCTAGGGTTGTTTAGCCTGGAGAAGAGGAGGCTGAGAGGAGACCTCATTACTCTCTACAACTACCTGAAAGGAGGTTGTAGAGAGGAGGGAGCTGGCCTCTTCTCCCACGTGACAGGGGACAGGACAAGAGGGAATGACCTCAAGCTCCACCAGGGGAGATTTAGGCTAGAGATTAGGAGGAAGTTTTTCATTCAAAGGGTCATTGGGCACTGGCAGAGGCTGCCCAGGGAGGTGGCTGATTCACCTTCCCTGGAGGTGTTTAAGGGACCGGTGGGCGAGGTGTTGAGGGGCATGGTTTAGTGTTTGATAGGAATGGTTGGACTCAATGATCCGGTGGGTCTCTTCAAACCTGGTGATTCTATGAATGCTCATTTCTAGTTAAGTATCCAGTCTTAACGTGAAGAACCTTGACAAATGGGAAGAATGATCAGGGGTTTTCTAGAGGATTGTTAAGGTTTGGGACTAGTCTGCTTTTGAGTAGGGCTGTAAATGCTTTAAATTTTGGGGTTTCGGGTTTTTTTTCCCTGTCGGTTTGTTTTTAAATGTGCTGGAAATGAGAGAGAGAGAGGAGTTAGTTAAAACATAGTACTATTTTAATGTCAAGGACAAATTAAGATAAGGTTATCAGTATGCATACAAGCAGGGCTTCAGCTGCAAGAAGTCATTAGCAATGGTCCTACTACCAAGATTAAAAAACACAGTGGTTTTTAGGTTAATTTTAGAAGCTTAATTACAAAAAGGGGCACCCGAGGATGTTTGACTTGGCAAGAAGTGATCAACAGAATTTTATCACCAAGAGAGGTAAATCTATTAAAAACTTGTAATTGGCAAGAAAAAGATAAGTTCCTTTTTAAGTTGTGCAAGTTAGATTTGTGTAAATTCTCCTAGCAGAGCTTCAAACCAAATAATTATGCAAAGCATTAGTCCTGTTTAAAACCGAAGCATTCATAGAATCATAGAATAGTTTTGGTTGGAAGGGACCTTAAAGTTCACCCAGTCCGAACCCCCTGCCATGGGCAGGGACACCTCCCACCAGATCAGGCTGCCCAAGGCCCATCCAACCAGGCCTTGAACACTTCCAGGGATGGGACAGTCACAGCTTCCCTGGGCAACCTGTGCCAGTGCCTCACCAGTCTCATTGTGAAGAGATTCTTCCTTATGTCTAGTCTAAATCTGTCCCTCTCTAATTTAAAGCTGTTCCCCCATGCCTTGTCATTACACACCTTTGTGGGTAGTCCCTCCCCAGCTTTCTTGTAGCCCCTTCAGGTACTAGAAGGTCGCTATAAGATCTTCTTTCCTCCAGTCTGAACAACGCCAACTCTCTGAGCCTGTCCTCATTGCAGAGGTTATCCATTTGTCTGATCATCTTTTTAGCCCTCCTGTAGACCTGTTCCAACAGTTCCATACCATTTTTTTGTTGAAAATTCCAGATCTGGACACAATATTGCAGGTGGGATCTCACAGGAGTGGAATAGAGGGGCAGAATCACCTCCCTTGCCCTGCTGGCCACGCTTCTTTTTATGCAGCCCAGGACCTTATGAAACAAACACTCTCCCACTCTAGAAGAAAATCCCAAAACGACAGACAGCTTCATGAGGTGCTCTGGAATTCCTTTTGATCATGAAAGTAGTTGTATCATCTGAAGGTGAACTGTGGAGTTACTGTACTCGCTGTCTCTCGTGAATTAGGAGATTTCCAGCATGTACGCCATGTCATCTTCCACAGTGACTCAGTATAGTCTGCAGTTAGAGATGTGACATAGCAGCTGGAGAAACGGGAATGCAAACCCCACTGACCAATACCTTTGCTCAGGCAAACCTCATGTTTTAGTCAGGTCTAGTAAATGAGATATTTTCTACCGACCTTGTAATGAATTGCTCAGCCTGTTTTGCCTGCAGACTCTCCCCTGCTAGCCAGGTGTAAGTGTTACAAGTTTTCTGGCTTTGTCAGAATATTCCTTCTGAAATCATAGAATCACCAGGTTGGAAGACACCCACCGGATCATCGAGTCCAACCATTCCTATCTAACACTAAACCATGTCACTCAGGAGCTCATCCACCTGTGCCTTAAACACCTTCAGGGAAGGTGAATCAGCCACCTCCCTGGACAGCCTATTCCAATGCCCAATGACCCTTTGAATGAAAAACTTCCTCCTAATCTCTAGCCTAAATCTCCCCTGGTGGAGCTTGAGGCCATTCCCTCTTGTCCTGTCCCCTGTCACTTGGGAGAAGAGGCCAGCTCCCTCCTCTCTACAACCTCCTTTCAGGCTCAGCCATTCAACCAGTTTTCCACCCAGGAGAGTGTGTGCCTGTCCAGGCCAGAGGCTGACAGTTTCCGTAGCAGAATGCTGTGAGAAACTGTGTTAAAAGCTTTACTGAAGTCCAGGAAGACCACATCCACAGCATTTCCCTCGTCCAGCAGCCGAGTCACTTCCCTGCGCTCCATCTTGAAAATGTTTCCCCGCAATATTTAAGACTTCGGTGTTATTTTGCTGTGACAGTATATGCATATCCCAAACTGAGGGAAGAAGACCATACACTTCTCACCTCATATTTCATAGAATGGTTTGGGTTGGAAAGGACCAGAAAGACCTTCCAGTTCCATCCCCCTGCCATGGGCAAGGATATCTTCTACCAGACCAGGCTGGCCTTGAACAACTCCAGGGATGGGGTGTCAACAACTTCTCAGGGCAACCTATTCCAGTGTCTCCCCAGATTCAAAGTAAAGAGTTTCTTCCTAATATCTCTTCCTAAGCTAGCATGTATTTCCCACTAATTATTACTTTAAAAGTAGTTGTCTTCTATCACAGTATGACTACACTTCCAAGAATACCAAAGTCGGTTTTGGTGACTAGTACCCTACCTACATTTGCAAATCACATTTACACGGAACGGCTGACTAAAGCTGAGTAGTATCTTACTCAAGACTGGATATAGAGGTTTAGCAATACTGTTCATCATTTTGGGATCACTGAAACAATTGGGTTTTTTTCCAGAAGCATTAACAGATCTAGCATGCTTTTACATGGACAATTGTATCACAAGCCCAATGACCAAATTTAGCACATTGTTGTGGCCTAACTACCGTTGGGAGTCAAGCCTCATGCAGACGCTCACTCACTGTTCCTAGAATTGGATTAGGGAAAGAACCAAAAGGGTAAAAGTGCAAGAACTCATGGATTGAGATAAAGACAGTTTAATAAGTAAAACAAAAGCTGTGCATGGAGGTAGTGAAACAATAAACTCATTCACTACTTCCCATTGCAGACAAACATCCTCTCTTCATCCTTCTTCCCTCAGCTTTATATGGTGAATATGATGTCGTATGGTATGCAATAGCCTTTTGGTCAGTTGACGTCAGATGCCCCAGCTGTGTCCCCTCCCAGCTTCACCCATCAGCCTATCCTCTGATAGGGTGGGGTGAAAAACAGAAACGGTCTTAACACTGTGCAAGCTCTACTGCTCAGCAGTAGCTAAAACCTCCCTGTGTTATAAACACTGTTCTGGTCACAAATCCAAAACACAGTACCATATCAGCTCCTATGAAGAAAATTTACTCAATCCAAATAAAAACCAGTACACACTCTTTTCACAAAATTATTTTAAATATGGTTTTAAAAAGACATAAAAGGTTAAATTTGTCCTTCCAGAAGGACATTTTTTCTTCCTTAGACATAACAGAGAAATTGCCAGAAAATTTATTTCTTAATAAGGGCTAAGACAGAAACATGTTGTCAAGGTTAGTAATTAAAATAAACTTCAGTAGGAGACTCTGCCGTAAGACCCCTGAATAACTTCTAATTCCACGTATCATGACTTTTGGGGGGAAAAAAGATACAAAAAAAACCCCAAATACATCAAAACACACCCATATTTGAAAGGTGCTTAAAAAAACCCTTATTTTCTGTACTGCTTAACAGCTCGCTCTTATGACCACAAAGATTTTATTCCTAGCTGTCAACAAAAGCTTCTTTTCCATGATTTCCACAATATTTCTTTACACTGGCAGTAGTGCAAATATATAATAAATAGGAGAGCTTGCTGCCGAGTATTTAACAGAGGAGCAGCTGGCCTGGTTTAAGAGAAATCTGATAAAGAGGTGCTAGAGTAGCTTAACAAGGAGCACTGTGATGCTTCGGTAACAAATACACCACTTGCAGGCCAACTTCTCTATCCCCTCTCAGTTTCATTGCCTAAATAGTTTAAACATGCTCTAGAAATTTTCCAACTGTGTTTAGCAGACTGATTCTACCTGCCACCTTTTCTTGAGCAGGTGGAAATAAATCAATGTCTACTACAAGGCTGCTTTCAATCGTAATTCTAATTCATTGCTTGTTATTGAGTTACAAAATATCCAAACACTTTTGGTGTTTGAATTTACTCTAAGCCTCTTGCTTATACAAATAAGATTAAAATGGAAATGAGAATCAATAATAACTAATGATAAAAGCAATAAAATGAAAGTACTCACATTAAACTTAATAATGTCATATATCAAGTACCGGGGCACAACCTGTCCATTAACCTTGTCGATGATCATTTCCTTAAAAGAAAAGAGATGACATTTACATTTATTTCAGTAATATAGACAACTGTCAACATATCTATGCCTGTAAGCTTGCACATATTTGTAACCGTGGTGCAATCAAACACTGGACATATCTTGATTATGAAAAAGATTTTACAATGGGTCAAGATTATAAAAATATTACTGTGGTGTTAAGTGTCTCTCATTCAAAAATAAGCCAGGAAGATGTACTAAGACTGACTCCACATTCTCATCTGCAATATTAATAGATTAGTTTCCCCACAGCTTTCAAAATCACTCTTTTTCTTGAGAGAATAATGAGTTAGAAACCTCAGTAAGAACTGTGATTATCAGTCAACCAAGCCCTTTTGGAAATTTCACCTACAACAGGAACTACCACAACAAGGAAGGAACAAACAAGCATTAACATCCATTTTCTATGCTCAGATTCTGTCTTTTCACTTTAACAGGATCCTAGGCAGCAGTGACAACTGCAATTATCTTGAGTGTCGCATTGTGACTAAACAGCAGAGTTTCTTCAAATGGATATATCATAGATACTATCTGCATCACATGGAATTAGTTAACATTCAATATATACTGGTAAACCACCTTGAAACTACATCAGCTAGAATAAAGACTATTAACAACCGACATCCAAACATGGAAGTGTCTCCTGAACTTAACAGGACATACAAAAATATATACATTTTACATGCCAGTGCTTGCATTCCTATCTTGGCCTTCATATGATATAAACTAAAAATTGCTTGGTTTGATAAAGAAATAAAGAATGTTTAGTTTGATATAAATTAGCCATGATTATAACCAACCAGTTGGTAGGTCTTTTCCATATAATTGGAAATACTCACTTCTCTCAATGCAATCAATCTTCTCCCTGCCCCTCCTCTCCTGCCCTGTTCTTGGCTAACAAGTTAGTTTTATTAGCTAAGGATTTTTTGCTGCCAATACCAAGTTAAAATTCCAAATTCACACATTGGACAGAGAACAGTTCAAAAAGGTGAAAACAGATCATTATAGCATGATGAAAACAAAATTGTGAGCTCAAGAATTATTCCAAAAGAGAATCTTATATCAACTCAAATTAATGTTGTTTGGTTTGTTTCTTGCTAGGTCAGTAGCATTTTCATGTTTCACAACCTTTTAAATTCTCTTAGGATCCACAACTTCTACAAATTAAACCCAAACAAGAGTCTCAACGTAAGACTGATTTTCAGCCTCTAGCCATACCAAGCCTCTTGAATTGCACCTCGCATTTAATCGCATTTGGCTTTGAAAAATAAGCAGGCAGTTGTAAAAACATCGATCTGTTTTAAAGTAAACACAAAGCTTGAAGCATTTGAAACCAAACTAAACAACATGAAACCGCTGTTCTCAAAAAACATTGGGAAATACATCAGTTGCCTGCTTAATAGTTTGGAATCTCATCTGCTGAATGTTACACTGAGATGGAGATTGGACTTGCACAGCCAAATAAAGCATTCACAGGCATTGATAATGACTACTTGAAGTGCCCTTACACATCTTGCCATATCATTAAAAAAATAATAATTCAACAAGTGAAAAATACTCCTTTGCAATATTACATCATCTTATTCCTAACTCTAAAAAACATTTAGTCACAAATATTGCCAAATAACATTGGCAAAACGTCTGCATAGAAGTGATGCAATAAAATGCTATTCTGTAACTTTCCAATATCTGAGTAAAGACACCAGTGAGATCTCAAAGGAACAGCAGATTCAGTGCTGCAATGCCTTCTTGAGCAATAAAATTTATAACTAACTGTAAGAACAGGTGGAGTAGGTACACCCTAAGAGAGAAGGAAGGCATGACATTCAAACTTGGAAAGAGTGTGTAGAAATAAAATGCAGAAGAGGGGAGGAGGGGGAGGGAAAAAAAAAAAAAAAAAAATAACCCCTAAACCAAAACCTCACCCAGAAGAATTCCTGATGACACTGTATTTCTTTCAACTATCAATCACATTAGCAGGTAAAAAAAAAAGTTTTAAAACGCATTTAATTGAACATATACTTAATGTTTAAGGACTCATTTCCTGAGCATGCATATTCAGAGCCTCAGCTTTGATGTTAAGCTAGCATTCATATGAAAAACCCTGAAAACATTTCAGTTCCTGGTATTACACGATTTTATGTCTAATTTTCAAAATCTGAATCTCTAAATATTCGGTTTAAGAAGAATTATAGAATACAGTCAAGAAAACCAAGAATTATGTTTAAACCCTCTCTGGAATGTTCAGTTTTAACACGAAACTAGTTTTATAAAAGAACTTTTTTTCTCCTTTAGACATATATCAACCCTTTTGACTCTACTACTGATAAACCACAGAATCATGGAATGCTTTGGGCTGGAAGGGACCTTTACAGGTCATTCAGTCCAACTCCACTGCAGGAGCAGGTACATCTTCCACGAGACCAGGCAACCCAGAGCACCCTCCAACCTGACCCTGAATGTTTCCAGGGATGGTGCCTCCACTCCCTCCCTGAGCAACCTGTTCCAGTATTTCACCAGCCTCACTGTAAAAAATTTCTTCCTTATATCCAGTGTAAATCTACCCTCCCTTAAAGTCATCATTCCCTGTCGTGTCACAACAGGCCTTGCTAAAACTTCTGTCCCCGTCTGTCCTGTAAACCCCCTTTAAGTACTGGAAGGTCACTATAAGGTCACCTCATAGACTTCTCTTTTCAAGGCTGAACAACCCCAACTCCCTCAGTTTGTCCTTAGAGCAGAGGTGCTCCAGCCCACTGACCATTTTCATGGCCCTCCTCCAGACCCACTCCAACAGAGCCATGCCCTTCCTGTGCTGAGAATTCCAGAACTTAATGCAGGGCTCCAAGTGGGGTCTCAAGAGACCAGAATAGAGGGGCAGAACCACCTCCCTAGCCCTGCTGGCCACGCTTCTTTTGATGCGGCCCAGGATACGGTTGGCCTTGTGGGCTGCAAGCGCACATGGCTGGCTCATGTCGAGATTTTCATTCACCACGACCCCTCACCAAGTCCTTCTCTGCAGTGCTGCTCTCAATCACATCATCCCTTAACCTGCACTGAAACCAAAGACTGCCCCAACCGGGGTGTAGAATCTTGCACTTGGCCTTGTTAATTGGTCCACACAGGCCCAATTCTCCAGTTTGTTCAAATACCTCTGAATGATACTCCTTACTCACACCCTCACTTTTCTTCCTGCCTTGCCTCATGTTCTCTTTTCACATCTTGACTTAAATCCCAGTCACCAACACAAACAACAGCACAATATGCCTCTGAAGTAGATGATAAATTCCTGCGCTGCTCATCTCTGACATGACAACATTCACTGCTCTATTAGTTATGCCAATACAACTGTCATGTGGAAAAAGCTTTAAAGTGATCATAATTCAGATTAGAAATACTCTCACACATCATTATTTAGCAGCCCGATTTCAAAATCTTTCTTGAAATGATGAGAATTAAAAAATACCTCAGGGAACAGACCTCAAAGGTAAGTTCATAGACTGCTAGGGAAATGTAATATTTGAGAAACTGGTCACATTCAAATTCACTCAGTTTGATCTGAGTAACAACCTGATACTGTAAGTCTATATTGAAGCCAATTTTTAGATAACTAAAAAATCACTTAAACCCAAAACCACTTGCATGATAATAAAGCACAAGTATCCACAAGGCGCACCTGATGCATCCATTTCCTTTTATAGACCTCAAGTAGATTTAGAGCCACTATAGAGCTTTCTAAAATTACCACTGACATGATGCATGATCTTTACTGCTTGTCCATTAGCTGCTAGTATTAGCTTAACATGCAGGCCTACAGATCAAGGCCCAATAGCCAGTTTTCTTGATATTATCTAGCAAAACTATGCTGGTGTTAATCTCCTTTTCTTAATCTTCTGGTGCTGCAAAGCGTAGTCTTACAGCCTACCAGAAACAGCAACTTCTAGCTGGACATACACCAAAAGTACAACGCTGGACTAAGTACATGGACTTTTTCCCTTGAACCATACACCTAAAGCCAGTAACTCAAGCTTAAAATAATCCAAAATTTAATCACAAAGCAAAAGATCTCATTTTTCCAGCCACTTGCATAATGTATTTTTTGTTGACAGAGTGTGGGATCAGATCTAATCACACGTGTGTTTACCATTCCTGTTCCTCCTGTGCTTTGCCCTTCTTTTGGGCACTGTATTTCAGAAAGGGAGAACTTTATTTTTTAAAAAATCTATTTTGCACAAAGTTCTAGCCTTTGCAAACTGAAAAAGTTATAAGTTATGCCATTTCTGAGAAAGCTTACAAATAAGTGAGGTCTCTACTGATTAAAAAAACCAAATCAATCTCAATCTCACTCTCCACTTTGGCAGTCCTTGGCCCTAGGTCTTAAAGTGTGAATACTATTTTATATGTGAATTAAAAAAACCCCAGAAAATTGTATTAAAATGTTAAAAGTATTTCAATTCTAATAATGCCTCTGCATTTTACACTCAACCACTCCAAAGTTAAGCTGAGCAGAATGCCAAGAAAGTTCTTGAAAATAACTAATTAGTTTTCTTGCATGACAGCCAAAACACTTGAACAAAAATCTATTTACTCCCTCAGATAGCAGTATGGATGCAAAACACTTGGCTTCTAAAGAATACTTCATATTATACCAGTCACCTGTAGGTAAGATTCAAATTAGCTTTAATGAGCTTTGCAGAAAACTTTTTTCCATGCCAGGAGAAGAATCACAACTGAGGAGCTGGAGATGAGCACGGAGTACTGCAAGAGATCTCCCAGTGCCAAAGACAGAACTGATCATACTAAGAACCATTTGCAAGTAATTCCAGCCCGAAGTGTACCATAAATGCATTAGAAATTCTCAAAGACAACCACATGAAAGGCTTATACCAGAAGCCTTAAAACAAGTTAACAGATCACTGAATTCATGGAAATTGCCTTCATGAAAGTTCTATATAGGCTGGCAGTCTAAACACAGTTAGGGGAAATTACCTAACATTTTGTATTCTTAAGACTAGTTGTTTTGCTGCATGGTACTGATATCTCCGATTTGTCTTTCCTTCTTTTTAAGATGACGTTAAAGCAACACAAATCAGGCCACCACATTCTGTACTTTCATTCTCAGAGAGAGAAGAATACTTCAAGGCAGCAAGTATGAACGACTTCAACCTGTAACTAAAGAATTAACTTTGACAGCCCTTTAGCGCTAATTAACAAAGTTAATTAGTGTTGACACAAAAAAGCCAAATTTTTCTTCCAGTGGATTAAGAAAAAAGAAATAAATTATACATAGATCTAGAATAAAGGAACAGTCATGGAAATTATCATTTGGCACCGACGTTACATAAATACTCAATTACAAAGCTAAGCTGATGCTTCAAATAATAGGCAGATTTTATTCTCAAACCTGTTGAAACGAATTTCAAATGAAAAGACAAATCAAGAGGGTTTTGTGTTTTCTTTTTTTTAACTGATCATACTTGAATAAATGTACAAATCTGCACTATGAAAATGTTTCCATTGAACGGTTTTAGTTTTATGTCAAGGTGCTTAATTCAACCAATACTTGTTCATTTAATGTCATTTTGTTTTCCACTTCCTGAAAAAGCAGGGAGAAGGAGGGAATCATAGTAAGACTACTTCTATGACAATAAAGTAAAATATTGAAAGGCACTATAACAGTCAAACTTTTATATAAACCAGAAATTAAGTGAAATCATAGTTCACATGCCAGTTAACAGAATTTTATTTATTCTGAAAAGACCTAAACTATACATCTGGAAAACACAACATATCAGAGCAGAGCTCCTTTCTCACAGCCCACAGTGACATTTATGCACGTAACTCAATATCCGTGCATCCCTGTCTTCCACCATGTACATATTGGCCACCTTTACTAAATTCTCTGGTTTGAAACGTAAAAGAAAAGTTTCCCTGAAGAACACCCAGGATGGCACCATACAGACACCAGCAAGTTACTACCTTTTAAAAGCCTTAGAAAGAGCAGGGTGAAAAATAAATAGTACCAGGCTTTTCATCTCAACAGTATGGAACCTAATGGGGAATAGTAAGAATAGTAAGAATAGTAAGAATAGTAAGAATAGTAAGAATAGTAAGAATAGTAAGAATAGTAAGAATAGTAAGAATAGTAAGAATAGTAAGAATAGTAAGAATAGTAAGAATAGTAAGAATAGTAAGAATAGTAAGAATAGTAAGAATAGTAAGAATAGTAAGAATAGTAAGAATAGTAAGAATAGTAAGAATAGTAAGAATAGTAAGAATAGTAAGAATAGTAAGAATAGTAAGAATAGTAAGAATATTTTCACCTCAACAGTATGGAACCTAATGAACCTCATTAAGAATATTATTATAGAATCACAGAATCAGAATAATCAGGTTGGAAGAGACCCACCACATCATCAAGTCCAACCATTCCTATCAAACACTAAACCATGTCCCTCAGCACCTCATCCACCCGTGCCTTAAACACCTCCAGGGAAGGGGAATCAACCACCTCCCTGGGCAGCCTCTGCCAGTGCCCAATGACCCCTTCTGTGAAAAACTTCCTCCTAATCTCTAGCCTAAATCTCCCCTGGCAAAGCTTGAGGCCATTCCCTCTTGTCCTGTCCCCTGTCACTTGGGAGAAGAGCCCAGCTCCCTCCTCTCTAATAACCACCTTTCAGGTAGTTGTAGAGAGTAATGAGGTCTCCTCTCAGCCTCCTCTTCTCCAGGCTAAACAACCCCAGCTCTCTCAGACGCTCATCATAAGGCCTGTTCTCCAGCCCCTTCACCAGCTTTGTCGCTCTTCTCTGGACTCACTCCAGAGCCTCAACATCCTTCATGTGGTGGGGGGTCCAGAAATGAACACAGGATTCAAGGAACAGTCTCACCAGTGCAGAATACGGAGGGAGAAGATCCTCCCTGGACCTGCTGGTCACACCCTTTCTGATACAAGCCAGGATGCCATTGGCCTTCTTGGCCACCTGGGCACACTGCTGGCTCATGTTCAGTCGGTTGTCGACCAACACCCCTAGGTCCTTCTCCTCCAGGCAGCTTTCTAGACCAACTTCTGCTAGTCTGTAGCTCTGCATAGGGTTGTTGTGCCCCAAGTGCAGGACCCGGCATTTGGCCGTGTTAAACCTCATGCCTTTAGACTCAGCCCAGTGGCCCAGCCTGTTTCGGTCCCTTTGCAGAGCCTCCCTGTCCTCCAGCAGATCAACACTTCCACCCCACTTAGTGTCATCTGCAGACTTGCTAAGGGAGTACTCGATGTCTTCATCCAGGTCATTGATGAAGACACTGAACAGGGCTGGACCCAGCACTGAGCCCTGGGGAACCCCACTTGTAACTGGCCTCCAGATGGATTTAACACCATTACCCACCACTCTCTGGGCCCGGTCATCCAACCAGTTTTCCACCCAGGAGAGTGTGTGCCTGTCCAGGCCAGAGGCTGACAGTTTCCGAAGCAGAAACTGTACATCATTAGGAAGCTACATGGCTGAAGAGGCTCCTAACAGACATGACAGCTTGTGCAACCCCTTTTGAGCTGTCAGCATGGCACTTCTTGCATTATAATCTCAATTTTTCATTGAAGGAGAGGGGGTAGAAAATATTCCATTATCTGCTCCCCTGTCACTGAGAAGGTAGATTGTTCCTTACAATAATTACCATCACAGTTTTGATTTATACATGCTTCACAGGTAAATGTTCATTCAGTAGGACAGAACATTCACAGAACTGACATTTCAAGAATACTGACAACAACAGCCTGAGAAAGTAAAGAATATTAACAGGGACAATATGGTCTCCCATTATCTGAAAGATCTATTAGGCTTCATAAGACCAATATTAAAGATGATCTCAGATATTCAGTACTTCAACAAGTAAAAGTGACAGCAACGTAATGAGCCTCCAGTGCTACTGCAACACGATAGGAAAGGGCATTCATCTGCCTTGACAGGTATTTAGTATAACAGCTAATGAAGTTCTTTCACTCATCTGAAATAGGAATGTCAAGACAGGAGTAATCTCTTCCTGTGCTACTGTTCTGAAAAGTTCATAAGAACACTCCAGATTGGCCTTCAAACAGCAAAACAAAGATGTTTTACAGCCTGTTTTTCAAGTAGCTTACAAAGTAAGTTTATATAATTTAAATTAGTATGATAACTTATAAATGTTTTAGTCTTAAATGTAACTAAGCCATTTCTAGATTGCAGTCAATAATTCTGACGAGCTGCAAATAAAGGTGACAGAAGTGAAGACATCAATTCACAAGTCTAACAAGATGATGAAAATCTTATCAAATTCTAGAAATATTTACATTAACTGGAGTAAATTGACCATGTTTACTATATGAAAATATGAAACTGTAACAAGAGCTGAGGTTCTGCATTTATTTCTTTAGCTTCTCTTCAAGCATTTTCTTGTGTTCAGAGAATGCCATCTCAATACCTTGATTTATTTCAAAGACAAACAGCTCCCCCCAGAGCAGTCATCACTGCTTTTCTGTAGATAAGAAATGACTTATGAAATGATTCCCACATGCAGCCAGTGACTCAATCTATATTACTCCTAAAATCACATGATTCGCTGATCCAGGCTTAAAAATTTGGCACTGTTTCTGAACAAAAGCAAAAGGCACTGATATTGTTACAATAATTAAACATTACGCTCCTTACCCCATCCAGAAGAGTGTTTGCTAGATGTGCACGAAGATCTTTTCGAAATGGAAATTCCAGATTAGATACATGAAAAATTGAGTTGTCTCTATCAATCATATAAACTTCATTCTTGCCATCAATCAGCATCATGTACCTGCAAAGCAGTGGTTAAAATATTATATCTAAAGGTATATCCTCTAAATCTCTACTATTCTGACTTATATTGTGCTAAAAAAAAGCAATCATGACAGACATTATAAGAGAGTAGTTCAGAAGGATTTTTTTATAGTTAATAGTTTAAACCTACTGATTCAGAAAAGCAGATAGTTTAATTCAATGCAATTATCACAAAATATTTCAAAGTGAAAGGTTCAGGAAAAAAAATATATATGCCTGAAAATCTATTAAAAATAGCAGAGGTTTCATAGAATCATACAACAACCAGGTTGGAAGAGACCCACCGGATCATCGAGTCCAACCATAATGACCAGAGGACAGTTAGAACTTCCCTCTTATCCCCAGATAGCAGCCTGCCAATGGTCTTTAGGGGTTAACTGATGTGATTTAGTGCTGCTTGCCCTGTTCCTCTTGGTTTTTAAGCTAAAAAAACCCTAAATGGGGTGCAGGGGTGTGAGTAGCAGCTAAATGAGCTGGGGCTTAAGGAAATGAAATTATTTATCAGTGAGAAACATCTGCAGAGAGGTAAAAAAATAAGATTATTTGTCTTGCTGCAAGAAGACAATAGCCTAAATGATACTTAAGAAAAACTCTGATGTGCTTCTCATTATTCTCAAATTATTTAAGCCGAATGCTTTATTTATGCGTTTTTAAAAATCAATGCCATAAGAAATACACGAGGGTAATTCAGTTAGATTTAGCTCAGATATCTTTTACTCTTTTTCTTTTATTATGTGGACCAGAATTTTGCCTAGTATAAACCTGCAGAGCTTCATTCAAAAGAACCGCCCTTCCTATCTATCAGTGTTTACTAACACTGCAGTGCTGCAATGTCCCAGCCAACTATTGAGACACTTTTTAATAAAACACTGACAGACTTAACCAAGGTACATTCCTCACACATTACACACAAAGAAAATCCCAAAGCTTATTACACTATCACCAGCAATTTGTGAGCTTGGTTCAGCAGCAGGCATACAAATTTTCTAAAAATTCCTTTACATTATGACAGTATTTGGGATCTCAAGTCATTAATTTAGACTTCTCTGTCCTTTCTTTTTGGAACTAACAAGATATGATTGCACTTAGTAAGTCTACTGAAAAATCAATATGATTGTCAAGACATGATTGAATGGCGAGACCGGAAACACCATTGCAGGGCAAAAAATAAGTGTAGGAGAAACAAAACTAACAATAAAACTCAAAAGTACATCCAAAGTTTGGTGTCTCAGTCAAACCTGAGTTAAGTTAGGTTTACTAATTACCACCTGAGCTGCTGTAATTGATCTTATGCCTGATCATTCCACAACTAACCACGTTGGTGGTCTACACCAAAACTGAGAGCATGACCCTAAGCTGAACTTTCTTTCACTGATCCTTCCCTTTCACCTCACACACAGACGTGTTAAAAACACAAGTGTTATTACAGTAGTTCTCCTGAGAAAAGTCAAAAATCACAGAAAGCCAAACATGAGAAGAAAACAGGAGCATTACAGACTGTCAAGATAATTCAATGGTTCACAACATTTAATGTTCTTGAACAGCCTCTGATATAAATACTGAAGGGACATAAATCTTCCTAGAACAATTAACCCCCTTGGTTTGCAGCACAGTTACTTTTCATAGAATCATCAGGTTGGAAGAGACCCACCGGATCATCAAGTCCAAGCATACTTTGCCTTTTTTTTTTTTTTTTTGCTGTGCTTTTGTCAGCACAGAAAAGGGGAACACTTGATTAGAGATGTTTCACCATCCACACCATAATTTTTTGAAAGCACTTTTTCAAGACTCATTCAGCCTAGAACTTTTCACACTCGTAAAAGTCCTTGGATATATGGGGGGCTGCAGAGGACTGACTTTTCCTAACTCATCCATTTCTCCTTGAAAGTCTTGATCATGAAGAAATAAGCTATCAGTAGTCTTCTTTAAAATTCACCATTGCTCTTACAAGTAATGCCCACAGGATCTCTGCTGTCAAAACAAAGCAGCAAGCATCCCCCAGAACCCCTGCAGGCAAATGGTCTGCACAGGCAGCTGTCCTCTTGCCTGCACAGATCCTCACTCTGGAAATTACATCTGACTGCAGGAGGACAGCACCACCCATGTGGCTTAAATAAATACTGCCTTTCAGTATTAGGACTATAATCATAATTCATTACTGACCAGCTCAACTAGTGTTTTTCCACATAAAAGATGAGTACTTCAAGATGTTGTGTATCAGTTGAGAAAAAAAAAAAAAATCAACCAAAATAAAAAAGACAAATATGAGCAGAAAACCTGTGGGGGGAGTGTATATTAAATTAATGCAACATTAGGAGAGCTGAAAGCTGCACATAAGATGCTTTATGAAAAAATTAATTCAATATATGTTCAAATAGATAATCTGGCACCAGATCTTTGGAAGCAAGAAAAATCTACAGACAACATTCATTCTTCAAACCATGTAAATTTATTCAAAACTAAAATGAATTAAAAAGACCGTGTTGTGTTTTTCTCAAAAATTAAAGAAACCAGGACAAGGAAAGGAAAAAGTGTATAAGAAACGCGGAAAAAAAATAAGCACAGTGTTTTACTTTTAATTTTACAAATAAGCATAATTGGCCATCTCTGCATTGCTACATTCACTGCTGTTTTAAGTGCATGCTTACTTTGTAACTAGCTTCAATGAGAAAGCAGCACCTAATACTTCAAGAGATTTTGCATTTAAAAAAATACTTGCATCATCATTACAAAAGCGGTAAAGAGTTCTTATAAAGCTTTAAAAGAAAACAAAAAACCCCACAAACAAGTAAAAGCTTTGTTTTCAGCCACCTAAGACACCTACAAGTTCAGACAACACAAAGAAGATTACATCAAAATCTATTATTCAAACATCAAAAGTAAGCTTCAAACCACCACATTCTCTGAAACTTTCACTGAAAAACAATATCTATGGAAATTTTCTTCAGAGTAGGTAGTTGGGCAGCCCACCAACCACTACTGGTGCAATTGATTGTCCTTCAAACCACATCACTAATGTTACATCTCTTGTCCCATGATCCTTCTCTTCATCTTTTTAAAATCTGTCGCCGTTAGCAGTTTATACCATAGATTGTCAATTAAAGGGACAATGATAAGTCTTACAACTGCATGCAAAAGACGATTAATCAAACACCAGCAGGAATCACAATTATCTTACTTCAGAGAGCCACTGTGAAACAGCATGTGCTTACTTTGAAGGCAAAAAAAACCCCTCGTCTCAGGATAATAACTTATCTCTATGTAGAACTACTTGTCATGGGTCTCATGAAAATCTATTTGCCTAACTTAGAATCTGAACAAGTTCTCTGCATGTGAAAGACATTAGACTGACCCAGATATGTCGGTTTTGGAACAGTTTCTTGTTTGGGTTTTTTTAAGCTGAAAGCCTGGGAAACACCTCCACCCTCCCATTTAACAACCTATAGGGGAAAAAACTCAATAAGGTCCAAACAATAGAATATGTCAAAATTCTAATTATTACTCACATAAGACAGAATAAATTTCATCAAGGATAGACTGACTGCTGCAAGAGTTCTGTGAGCAGCTGATAACTGGAAGAAGCCAAAGAGATACACAACCATACCAAGGTTCTGGTAAAACTGAATTAACTAATGAGGAGTTCTGGTTGGTTGGTTAGGATTTTTCATTTTCTTGTTTAATTCAAAAAGCATAAGTTCATGTCCTTAAGGTCAGGCTTTAGGTTTTCTCCAGATGACACTTCAAGGTTTCTTGGAGAAATCTTGTAGTCTGCTGATCAGTAGATTTCTGATTATTATTTGTATGTGCCCGGACTGGTTATATATTAAGGAAATTAAGGTATTAACAGCATAATCACTTACACCAGAGTAGAGACAGCACCGCATTGGCAAAGAAAGAAGAACAATGATTTCTCAAATACATTCAACAGGAACTGAAGGACCAAAACAGCACATAGGAGCTCAACTGTCATGCATTGTACTGCACGCTGCATACACCACTTGCCATTACAGCTGTATATTTATTACTAATTACCTCTATTGTGTGAGCACCCAAAAGCTCCAATTAGTAACCAGGCGCCATTGTATTAGACTCTGCTAGTACACAAGATGACATGGTCCTTTATCAGATGGCTCAATCTGAATTTAAAACAAGACAAGTGAATAGAAGAGCAAGAGTGAAGCAGCAATAAGAGTTATAACAGAATTGCTCATTCACCTTTGATAACTATACACGAAAGTGGAGAATCGTGTTCACACGACAAACGCTTTGTCTCCGTAATGCCAATCCAACCACTATAAACCAGCCAGTTTCCATTGCAACAAAAGTTGCAATGTCCACGTATATTTATCTCACAAGTTAAAATCCAAAGTTCCATTAGAAGCTACTTTCATTGACTTCTGGTCACAAGGCAAGATCTGTTACTAATTGTAGCTGGACATCAGCATTAACACAACAATTCAGGAAACAGTATGAAAATTTCACTCACAAATTGTTGCGGTCCTTGGAATCACACAAGCAGATCTCCAAATCACCTACCAGGGTATTAATAACTTTAATTCTCAAACTTTAAAAAATGTCAACCACCAAATAACATCTTGAAAAGTCTTCTCTTCAGAAATCAATTATTTTTAGCATACCCAAATAAAGGCAACTGTTTCAAAGGCTCATTTCCCTCCACATGTATCCTGCTCACACAGTCCACATCAGCTGGGGCCAAAATACATACTAGAAGAATGATTTTATTAAAATTCCATTTTCAGTTTAGTTGATTTTCTTGGTGGTGGCGAGTTTTGCTTTTTACACAATCCTGAAGTTGACTCAAGCTATATTGAAAATGATGAGTGAAAAACCGAGGTTTCTCCTTTATGTGGATGTTTAGTATTTCTCACCATTAAATATGGAAGTATTATTTCAGGAAAATATTATAGAAGGCAGAGTAAGGCAAATTACTTGGTCTCCCGCAGCCTACAGTCATTCAGAGTCCTGAACAAGAACAGAACCGTGCCTCTCAAGCTCCAAATCCAATACTGCACCCACCAGAGCATGCAGGCTCTATCCTCTCCGGCTTATTAGGATTCACAAAACCAGCTTTCAAAATACTCCCCAACACAATACCTCACATATCATCATAGGGCTTGCCAAAACACATTTACAGTGAAATTCATCTCCTAGAAGTTCACAGAAGTTTTGCTACTGACTTCCATTTTATGATGCATTTTATTGATGTTTAACTTAATTTCCTCAGACAAAATCCCAGCAAGTATCCTGGCAATAAGATCACACGTTAATTTTATACTTTATAGTAGTTTTAAAACCTCAAGTATGATAAAAAAACCATAGCACAGCTTCCTCCAACTTTGAGGCCTCATCTCTTGAGTTTGAGTTCAACACAAAATAAGTTTTTTGAAAAAAATCTAAAAGAAGCAAATGGATTGAAGATGTTTTTTTAAAAGGAAGCTTAAAAATTCAGCTCCTATCAGAGCCTTCTTTGCCCCACAGTATTTCTTTAGAAGGGCTATATCAAAGAAGATTATTTATTTCAACATGGTACTGTTGTCACTATTTTTCCTTTTTAAATCTGCTTGTGTCTGGATTACCATATTAAAGAATGCAAAATGTAAGAAATTCCATCATAAACTCTAAGCACAAAATACACGGCAGCTTTCCATTCCCAGGAGTGTTCATTACACAGCCTAGAATGCAGTCTTGTGAAAGCACTGCCCTCCCACACAAATAAGCATTACCCAACTCAGAATAGCAATTAGCATCACTAATATGCTCACTGACGCAGAGGCAACAACGAAATCCTGTGGCAGAGATCATTTTCATTTCCTTAATTTCCTTTTCTGACTGGCAACACTTCAAAATCATGGATGCGATCACCTAGGACGAGGCCAAGGCACTTGAGCATTTTACTTTGGACCCTACCTGGCAAGACAGCGTCAGCTCCTGGCCAGACAAATCAAACACTGTAGAAATGGCCATAAGAATGAAAATTAATGACTGCCCTTTACCCACTGACAGTAGGAAATCATCTATCTGTGTCACTAAGCTGCTGCAGTTCCATGCCCTGGCTTGAATCCAAACTGTGCTGGATCTACAGTAACAGTTTAAATTAGACAAGTCTGACGTTGGCCTGTGGCAGATGGAGCAATACACCCTAAAGTCCCGATAAACAGGGAAGGCTCAGCTTGCTTTTTTCTCTTCTATTAATTGCTGCTGGCAAGGGTTGCTACTTAAAACTATGACTCCTGAAGGATGACAAAGCCTGGATACAGGGACATTGACATAGGAAGTTATGTGAAGACTCATTATCTCCAGTGTGTAAACAAAAGGAAAACACTATCTTTTTAAACACACACTGTCAGCCCTGTCACAGATACTTCCAAACCTGTACGTGCGTTTTCATTTCCACAACTACATCGCATATCAGCCAGCAAGAAACACTGCTACACATAAGCAGCTGTAGAATTGTGTATTTGACTTGATAATCTGAATTGTAAATAAAATTTTTAAAAATCATCCACACAGACTCTCAAAAGTTAGTCTGCTTTGAATATTCCAACAATATTCCAACAATCTTTTGTTCGCATACTTCCAGGTTAAATACTGCCATCAACAATCTCCCCAGTACTTTAAACCATAAAACTCCCTTAGATTCTGACTGACAGTCATTTCCAATTAACAGCCTCCAGCTCCAACATTTCTTATTCACGGTCTTCCATTTTCTACAACTAAATATCCTTCCAGTTTTATTATTCTGCTCCTCAGTCAATTCAGTGGTTTGTTTCCCTCCCTTGTTTGTCAGAATATACTTGGTTGCTGTTTCAAAATTCTTAATGCCAATATAAAATCAGTATTTAAGACCTCCACTTACAGCTTATTATAGGTTTTCTGCAAAACCATCAACTCCCATTTTCTTTCAATTCTTTCTTTACCCATCTTACCATTCTAGCAATCTGCATTAGCCTCAGTCTCTACAATAAATCAAAATTCTGTCAAAGTCCAGAGGCATTATACCATTACTCCAAATACTATATTTCCTTTATATGGTACAGAAACTCCTACCAAAACGGTTGAACTCAGAGGAAATGTCATTCCTCATCTATACTGAAAACTGTGTTCCTCATCTGCCCTGGTTCCACTAACTACATCCCTTATTCTACCCAAACCTGTCATTTTAGAAAGAGAGAACCTATATTACTGAACTATAGTGGCCAGAGAAGACCAATACCATCCTACCTTGTATCAGAAACACTGTGACCAGCAGGTCCAGGGAGGTTATTCTCCCTCTGTACTCTGCACTGGTGAGGCCGCTCCTTGAATCCTGTGTTCAGTTCTGGGCCCCTCACCACAAGAGGCAAGTTGAGGCTCTGGAGCAAGTCCAGGGAAGAGCAACAAAGCTGGCGAAGGGGCTGGAGAACAGGCCTTATAAGGAACGGTTGAGAGAGCTGGGGGTGTTTAGCCTGGAGAAGAGGAGGCTGAGAGGAGACCTCATTGCTCTCTACAACCTGAAATGAGGTTGTGGAGAGGAGGGAGTTGGCCTCTTCTCCCAAGTGACAGGGGACAGGACAAGAAGGAATGGACTCAAGCTCCACCAGTGGAGGTTCAGGCTCAACATAAGGAAAAAATTCTTCAGTGAAAGGGTCATTGGGCACTGGCAGAGGCTCCTGAGAGAAGTAGTTGAGTCACCATCCCTGGAGGTGTTTAAAAAACAAGTAGATGAGGAGCTCAGGAACATGGGTTTAGTGGCAGATAGGAATGGTTGGGCTCAATGATCTAAGAGGTCTTTTCCAACCTAGTGATTCTATGATGGTATTTTTGCCTCTCATTGCAATTGTAACATTCAAAGTTCAAAGCAATCTCTTTTCATCAATGATGCAAATTTAGCTTCTACCCTCAAGATTTTTTTTCCCCTCAATATTAAAATGCTGTACCACTAGGTTTTTCTTTTGTAAGTAACTATCTCTTATAACATTACGAAGCACCTGGATTTTTCACTAGTCAAAATTTTCCACCAATTCTCCACCTTCAAAAGAAGGTAGAATTCTAACCTCTGACTGAGTTTCATAATTGTAAGGTGTCTACTTCAGGGTGACATGAACAGTTCTGTAGATTTCTGTAAGTGTGTTGGTTAAACTCTTACTACATCAACAGTGACCTTGCATTAGACATTAAAGTGTGCTCAAAGTGACAACTCTGATCAGGCTGAGTATCTGCAGCACATGCAGCAGTAACCCAGAAGTTTACCTTAACAATCCTGTAGCAATTTGTTAAAAACCTGAACTCCGTAACATCTTTTCATCCTTCAGCTATTATGTAAACAAAACCCTGTCCCTTAAACTTTAGTTTGCATCTTTCCTATGTCATGAATGCTTTTGAATATTCATGTTATGGTTAATAAAGTTATCCTACCTTATCTGCTACACTAACATCTAATTTCATCAGAAATTAGGAAGTTCTCAATATCCAGCTTCATGTTTCCAAATCACTTGTTCAAGCTACTGTCGCCCTGACTTGATGACAGCATGGAAAAAATTTTCTTGTCTTACTGATCTTCTCATATATAAAAATGAAAGGGCTATGCTTGATTTTGACATTCACAGAATCATAGAATCATTTAAGTTAGAAAACACCTCTAAGATCATTAAGTGCAATCATAAATTTCTGACTGCCAAGTCCACTACTAAACTATATCCCCTAAATGCCACATCTACACATCTTTTGGACACCTCTAGGGACTGATGAACTGATAGGAATGGTTGGACTCAATGACCCGGTGTGTCTCTTCCAACCTGGTGATTCTATGATTCTATGATTCATCCTGCTTACCTGAGACCACAGCACTTGATTTCCACAAAATTCATTCAGGTCATTTTCCCCGCATACATACACTTTATGCACGTTATCACTGTGTGATAATAGATACCCCATAGCTTATATAGGTATTAAGCCCTCAATCTTCACTGCTCATCAGTCTCCTCCACTGTTACCTCCCTCAACATCAAATTCTTTTTCTTATTCCTGCCTGCGACCACTCCCCTTTAAAGACTGAATGCAATTTTCCATATTTGCTCTCCTTGAAAACCCAAGGTCCAGGGAAGATTTTTTAACTATTGTGACCCTGAAAACCATCACAAGTGAAGTAGAGAGTCTGCAGGTACCAACATTTTCTGCAGCAATCTTCAGAATGCCCCAAACTACAGTAATGAACAATGCAAATAGTGATATCCAAAAGTACTAAGACACAGGCAGGAAGAGAGAGACAGGACCATGCTTCGCCTCCTTAAAGGCTTCTGAATTAATTCTGTCAGTTGACATCTCCAGTCAAATTAAAAAAAAATACAGCAAGCAAATCATTAGGTCACATAACTAACAGTATGGTGCCTAATACAGAAAAAATTACATAATTATACAACTCGTTGGTATACTCTTACCTGGAATACTATGTGCAATAGTATTAACAGGGAAGTCAGGTTTTGAATAAAAGAGATAGCAGTGATACTATGGAGCATGGGAAAATGCCTAAGCGTGGAAAGCAGTATCATTTCTCCTAATAAGATAACATAGTTCAGACTGAGTTCAAACTTGAGTTTTTCCTGTTTTATAAATCAAGAATAAAGATGCCTTTAATTAGTTTAACAGATGGCAAATTCAAAGCCAATGTAAAACCACATTTTCTATCTAAAGTATTTTGAGACTGTGAAACTCTGCAACAGAGCTGGTAAGCCAATAATTTAGCAAGGTTAAAAAAGACTATCCAGTTACAGAGTTTTTATTGACTGCTTCCCGGGGTTTTAATTAAGTTAGAGTGCTGGGGATGGGGGGGGGTATTTCTTTGTTTCTGAAAGGATATTAAATATTATGGGTTAAATTTGAAGTCATCTTGTCATCATTACCTACAACAAAGAGTAGATTAATCTCCAACTATGATATACTGAAGAATCCTTATAGTGAATTATAACATATCTGGTGTAAAATCAAAGAATTGTTAACTCCCTATAAAAGATGTAACCCAGTAACAGAATCTGGACAATAACAGATTTATTATTAGATTCTCATTGTTTCACCCAACTTTTGATGATTCTAAGTGGTCGAGCTCATATATTAAAGTATATGTCTACTTCCAAGGGAGGAACTCTGTTAGGAAAAAAGCACACAGTATAATGTTATAATTACTTTTTACAATAGAACAAATTATGTCTCAAGCTTGACTGAACTACTGAATTCTCTTATAATTTTTTATCATTATTATTATTTATGGCAGATACCAAGTTTCAAGCTTGCTTGAACTTGTTTGACTCCATCCATCTTCCACAAATATTAAGTCGGGAAAATATCATGGTGACTTAGAGAGAAATTCATGCCTGAAGCAACAGGCTCAAAAACAACAACAAAAAAAAAAGCAATGCAGCAATTACACATTGGTATAAGAAAGAAAAACAAATTAATTTAGCATGAGGTGACAAGCAGTTACATTCCTTCTTTTCCAACGCAATAGAACCATAACATCTTGCGGGGAGGCCCTAATGTAGCAGTCAAAAAAACAGATTCCTTTAACTTTGAACTAATTTATGCCAGAGTGTACCAGAATGTATGCCAGGTCAATTCTGTCTACATCACAGACACAATCCACAGCAGAGCACAACTGCCATTCGAGCTCATAGATTAGATCAGCTCTAAGGGGAAGAGCTGCCCTAGATATTCACAGAGTTAAACTTTACAAATCAAATGCTATTCTTCCCTGAATACGCTTAAGCCATTATACTTCATGGACATGCTTGTAATCCCCTCAAGAGAACCAGCAGCAAAGGACACTTAGTTCCACTATTAGAAGTGGTGTGGGAGAAAGAAAAATAAACAAATATACCAGTAATGACTGATACATCTCACTTGAACATCAGGTACACGCGCAAGCACACCATTTATCTTGATCTAATTAGAACATTTTAGGACTACAGTTGAATACTCTAGGATCAGTATTCATAGCACAAGCTACATAATAGGCATTTTGATGCATTAACTATTTATAAACAAACAAAGGAGCTTGCTTAGAAGACAATCTGTCCAAATATTCAAACAGCTACGTATGAATAATCAGTTAAATAGTACTTTTCAAGCAGCTAAGAACTGGGACCAGTTTTGTAACTTTGTGAGCTGTCAAAAGGCTTCAGAACTGTGAAGCATTGAACCTGCTACTTCACAAAATATATGTTCCATATGGTGTCACAACAGCAGTGTTCCTTAACTACTTAAGAAAGGGACACAAAACCCACTAGTTTTCTTCTGCCACTGTTTTTTAAAGTCTTGACACTGTTGCAAGCACACATAAATAAGAAACCACAACCTAGAGTAAGAATGCCTTCTTTGGTCACTGGAATGAATCTGGATCGAGATTGGGGATGATATGTTCCTTCACACCTATTTATTCATTCCTCTACACTTAGACATTCAATGATTTAAAAAAACAGACTTCAGGAGATGGAGAAGCAGCAAAGTGATATGGATGTGTCTTAGTAAGAACTAAACACAAATACACTATCACCACCCCCCAAAGAAAACCTACTCCAAACCACACACTCCAAATGCACCACTAAAAAACAATTTCATCCCAGCCCAACAGCTGTGAAACTAAGAGACTTTTCTTTTTATTTTTTTTATGTTTGGACTCGATGCTCCAGTGGGTCTCTTCCAACCTGGTGATTCTATGATTCTATGACTTACTCTATAATATACATCGCTACTCTAAACAATACACCTTGTGGAAGCATCTCATGAGTAACAATATTTACACCCAATACTTCCAGACATTAGTTTAACACCGTACGAACCACTGTGCTGTCTAGTTTGACCTACAGCCTCTCAATCAAGAGGGACCTCTCCTGGTTGATAATCGATGTAGGCAACAAGTTACCTGGTGATGCTTATGACTCTGGTTGCCAAAATCTGGAAAGTCTTTTTGTCTATCAAAGTCAGTCTGCTTGCCAAAGTCTATGCTTGCTTTCATTCCCTGTATAAGAGGTAAAAAAAGGAGAAAAGGACAACATGGCCTTGGTAACAGACCAACAGGTAGAGATGAGGCCGCCTAGTTCTACGGCTTCTTCATCCTGAGCTAGAACATCTCTACTTTGAGGTAGGGGACACACCAACTATGCTGAAAGTGCCCTTAATCCTACCTCAACTTATCAAAGTCTTATTTTTTAAACTCTCAAACACCCAAGAAAGCATCCAATATTCATAGGTTCTAATGTTGTGGGAAATATGCAGATATCAGTCTTCTAACCCTGAATATATCGCCCAACACAACTTTAACAGATAATTACTAAGATGTAGAGTGTGCAAGGATTCACATCTCAGCTACTAAACTCCCAACATTCTAGCCTCAAAACACATCATTCCTGCCACCCCATCCCACCTTCTCTTCCCCTCCTACCTAATCACACAAAATAAAAGCATGAATTAGGCATCTGCTTTTTCAGAAAATTAAGAAGAATGCTGAGTAGCTGTCCTACACACATGAACAATGTATAATTAGCACTCAACAGTTGAGGCTTGGCCCACTGCTGATAGTTACATAAGCACAATTTGAATAAGGCTCATTTAACTTGGAATTAAACCATTTGAGTCAAGCCCAGTTGTTCAAAAAACATCACTTGTATTAAAAATATCCATTTGGTCCTGAAGAGTCTGTTTAGTACATGTCCAAAACACTGAATATTTCTGCCTTTTAAAGTTTCAGACCACAGAAACATACCCTAACCACAGAGGAAGAAAGGGATATGCAGCATTACCAACCAATGGTCCAACATCGATAAATATTTAAGTCTATTTCTTAAGATTAGTGGAGAGACAGGAAAGGGAAGGGAAGGGAAAGAAAGGGGTGGTTTTAAAGTGCCCAGATGATTCTAACGTGGGTTCTTCACTCTATCCTATCATTAGGATGCAAATACTCCTTCCTAACCCCAAGATCACAAACATATTACTATATGACTAAATGAGAAGACATTCAAAACATAATAAATAATGATTTGGTTATTCACTAGCCATCTAGGGTTAGAAAGATACCCAAAAAGTGGGTATTCATAACTCTCTACTCACAAATGCTATCCAGTGAGTAATGGCCCTCAACTTTCCTGTTAGCACCATTTCCAAAGCCATCTGTCAGAACTCAACTTCCTACATTTTTGTCCCCCTCTTTTAAATCAGGAAAGATTCCACTAACAGTTGTGTAAACTTCCCCTTAGGGCACTTCTCCCTACTGGGCATAAAATTACATGTCCAGAAGAATCTGATCATGTCATTTGTACCAATCTGAAAATTAATACACAAGTCCTTTCTCATTCCCAAAAGTCTCTTTAAGTTCAACTCCACAGTAATATCTTCACTCCCCAGTGAAAATACTTCCACTCCCTAGATCTGCCTTCATGACAAGCCAGTCTCTTGTTCTTAATAATGAGTTCTCAAGGGCATAGATTTGGTTTTTTTATTGGATTAGTACTGCTCTCCAATATTCTCTGTCCTCCACCATTCTCATCATTATCCCAGCTTTCTCTGTACCCTCCTCCTGTCTCTCAGGGATAACAGTTTTTCCATAAAACCATTGAACTATTTATTCTTTAATCTTTTGCAGACAGGCTACCATTCGCCTTCCTTGCCACCTAATTTTAGGCTAGTTTCTTTACCTCTTAATTTCTAAACCAAAACCCCTGTTCCTCAGTTCTCTCTATTTTTTTATAGTGGCTCTTGAACAATGATCACCTATTGACAAGTTACTTTTATCACAAATGACTTTTAGATAGCTTTTCATATTAGAAATATGCAATTTCTCAGTTATGTTTGAAAGCTTCATATCATCATTCAAAAATCAAATTACAGTGAAAGAAAAAAGTATTTAGCCATACAAATTCAGAGAGAAACTTTTATCTCATCTTCATTATGTTTCAATAAATTGTATGCGTATGTTACCTTAAAATACACCCAAACTTCCTTCAAATAATAGTCAGAAATATTTTTCTGAAGAGGCTGTAAATGCAAATAGATTTAATCTTCTTAAAAAAACAAAACAAAAACAAAGAAACCCCACCAAAACAGAAGTTCTCTTCAATTTGTACAAAAAGTTAAACTAAAGGAAACCTGGGAAGCTACCATAAGTAGGATAATATACTAACTTACATGCTTTCCATAAATCAAAATGATTTGATTAATAAACACAATCAAAAAATCCGGTCACAAGTTTTATCATATAGTTAAGTGTAGCTTTATTATTTTTATTTTCTATTACAATATCAACAAATTGAGAATTATTTAGGCAGCGGGCCTTCTTTCTAAAATGTAATTTGCTAATCATGAGAGAAATAACTAACTTCAGAAATATCCTATATCCTTTCATAGAATCATAGAATCACAACGTTGGAAGAGACCCATCAGATCAATGAGTCCAACCATTCCCACCAATCTCTAAAACATGCCCTCAGTAGCTTATCCACTCACACCTCAAACACCTCCAGGGAAAGTGATTCAACCACCTCCCTGGGCAGACTATTCCAATGCCTAATAACCCTTTCAGTGAAGAATTTTTTCCTTATGTCAAGCCTGAACCTCCCCTGGTGGAGCTTCAGACCATTCTTTCTTGTCCTGTCCCCTGTCACTTAGGAGAAGAGGCCAGCTCGCTCCTCTCCACAACCTCATTTCAGGTAGTTGTAGAGAGCAATGAGGTCTCCCCTCAGCCTCCTCTTCTGCAGGCTAAACAACCCCAGCTCTCTCAGCCATTCGTCATAAGGCCTGTTCTCCAGCCCCTTCACCAGCTTTGTTGCTCTTCTCTGGACTCACTCCAGAGCCTCAACATCCTACTGCACACAGTATTCAAGGAGCGGTTTCACCAGTGCCGAGTACAGAGGGTACAAACAATTAGCATCAATTCTGAAAGAGCTGCTTTACGTTTTGTATCTACTTGTTCGCATTTAGATATCTCCAAGCCATCAAATTTGCATGAATATTTTTCAAACATAATAGCCTTTGGTAAGAACTACCTGTTCTGTATTTCTTTAAATAGCTGCCTTACCATAATTGAACAGCCACAGTATTCTGATTGTATTTATTATTTTTTACTAAACCTGCATGTGTAGAGATGTGAAAAATAAAAAAGGTACCCATGCAAATGTAGGAAAATAACTTACGCCCTTTAATAGCTCACATTTAGCTCAGGTCACATATAGCAATTGTAATACCTAGTTCTGTTGGATGGTATTAAATTTGAATTATTTCACAGACTTTTAAAAGGTTTTCATTATTCTTAGTGGTAGCAGTATTTTTCTTTTTCCAAAATTGGCATCTCATTACTTCCCCAACCCTACTCCTGTCTGAACATTCAGCTCCACTCATTAGAACAAACATCTGCTACAAACAGGATTAATGAGACACATCAAGGGATACGGCAAACCGCTAACCACCTGGGTTAATCGCTTTACAGTACAAAGTTGATAATACAGAGTCATACAGTATGCGTTGAACATACTGTTACAATTATCTTAACCAGATAGCAACTACTATTTTGGAAATACAGCAATAGACAATGGGATAAACTTGTAAAGCTGTGCATACCTTCTAGCTACTGTTAACATACAACGTATATTTCATCTCAACAAAGCAAAAAGGCACGAGTTCAGTAGTGGGAAATTCGCCCTTTGGATTTTGTTGCCTTCTGAATAGATTAGCATTAAAATTATTCTTAAGACACTAGAGGTCAAGCAACTATTCCAACAAGAATATGGGACAGGACTCGCACCAAGCCAGTCAGAATAACTGCAGACTTAAATGATTATTTTAATAATAGTAATTTAAAGTAATATGATTTTAGAGGTGTTTTTCCCCAAAACAGGGTTGCTTGCAATACTTACATACATGCAAACAGCTGGTATGAAGAAAACACTCTTCTGAAGAAAGTCAATGCTAAGTGGGCGTCTAAACTCTTTTAAATCAAAAGTTCATCTGTCTAAACCTGGGATGTAAATGTACACATCCTTACGCAGAGGCATTTGTAAACAGGAGGGGAGCAGTATTTATTCACACTGCACTCCCCCTCAGAGCAAACACAGAAAGGAAAGTGAAGGCAGGCTGGAGCAAGAACAAGGAGGAGAGCCACATGTACGCTCATGTAACAAGGGTTGTGGAAACCAGGTACAGAACAAGCCAGACCGCAGTGTAGGCAAAAACTCTGCAAGTAAGAATAGACTAAGCAAGGGTAAGTCAAAAGATTTTGAATCCAGGGCTCCAAGAAAATGGAACAGGGTGAGTTTTGACTCAAATCACACTCAGAACTCTCACATTTCCAAAAGCACATAAGATACAACTTCAGTAAGTTTCCCCAAATTGACTTACAGAATCCCTGTCCAATCATTTAAGTAAACAATTTCACATTATTTAGTCAAGACAAGATGATAAATAATAATCTTTCCTTTAAGGAAATACTTTCTTTTTTAAAAAAATATGGGTGCCATACAAAAAAAAAAAAAAAAAAGGGCAAGAAAACATGTATGGTCTACCTCTGAAAAACAAACAAACGGAAACCCACCAACACCACAGCTTTTAAACCAGAAGGGTGAACGTTCAGCTCCAGTTGAAATCTAAGAATAGCAAATACTTTTGGAGAAAAGGAATAGTCCTCAATGAAATTACTGACACTACATGCCAGTAAAACAACCTACAAATGAAGACTTCAGTCGTGAAACCTCTTGGGAGCGCTGTTGCTACAGGAATAAAATGCAGGTATTTAATAACTGAAATTTAACAAGTTTGGCTATGTTAACAAATACTGCTATTAACCAGGATGAGTGTTTTATTTAAGTGAGGGATTATAATATAAAGTTATTACTTAAGCATCCGCTTTTCTGTCAGTGAAATCAGGTTGATGAAACAGAAGCACTTTTTTAGACTAAGAGAGCGAACAAACAAAACATGCAAGCCAAATAACACTGTGATAGTCAAACCCTACGCTGCTACACTTAACAGAATAGTCGCAGAGATATTTGATAACAAGGGTTTCATCTTCAGATAAAACAAGCAAGGGATTCATAAATGGATCTCCACTAACTGATGTCTTAATAGTAAATTCAGGAAGGTCACGCCTGTCAACACAAGCATTCAGAATAATTAATGAAAATCTGTTTAATTGCATATGGGGTCCAGATCACCAGAGAACAAAATAATTAGAAGCATGCCCAATGTAAAAACTGCCATAGTCGTTTTTCATTGTTGATTAGGGTAGCTATCATGCAGTGTCTACATGTCCAAATAATAGCTCGTGCTTGCATCCTTAATTTCTTTCACAACATTCCTTCAGCTAAATTTCAGTAACATGAGATCTTTGTAACATCATTTTTCCCCTCTCAATATACCTATCAGTCTGTGTACCTCCATAACCAACTACAAACAAATAAGTCTTTTGAGAAAATGTAAACTACCCGGTTCTTTTGGTCTTATTCTTCAACTATTCTGTTATGTCATCATTCTAGAATCCTAAAAACATACAGGATAGAATGTACAAAACACTGAAAATTCATAAAAGAAATTGCATGTGCACTTCTTAATTGCTTTCACAAAATACAGTCCTCCAGGTGCACTACTATTTTCTATATAATTACACTAGTATTTAGAATGTATGCATCCTGTACCTTCGCGTTAGAGAATAGGAATATTCTATATGACTTCAATTTTTCCAAATGAGTAACAAAAGATATGAAAGACTCTTCATATTGAAAACACACTAAAAAAACCCCCCCAAAAAAAGTGGAAAAATAGTTTACAGCTCTATGGAATAGCACTAACTGTAATTTTATAGCCTCTTCGTATTTGTTCTAAGACACACCCATCTGTATTAGCTAATGGCCCATGGGGTTTGAACAGACTATTCTTCAGTGGCAACACACAATAGAAATACTGCAGATAAAGCAATTATTTCCTTTACTATCTTATGGCCTTCTGTAAAGAAATTATTTTTAACACAGAATTATCTTCCACTGTTACTACTTTTCGATGCAACAGGCTTAAATTATATGAAAAAACTTCCGTGAACTGCCTTTAATACATACTAAAACACTACTGCAAACCAATCTCTAAACCAAAGGCTTCCTGGAGGACTAAGCTGCAAAAAAAAAAAAAAAAAGGCAAGGACTACCAATATCTGCTGCACAGGACATTAATACTTTGTGAACGTATTTTCACAGTTATACAAGTCAAGTCCACGGGCAGTATATGTGGAATGTGGATTAAAAGCATAATAAATACAAGACTCCCACCTGGCTCTTCAGTCTAAATTGGCTGAGTTTACTTGTTTAGGCTTAGCAGCTTTTGAATGTACTGTACTTCTCTGAGAATAAGCCTGGATCTCCCAACACCATGTTTCTGTAACCTCGCACCCTAAGAACATCTGCATCGCCTTACCCAAGTGCTTGTGCATACAGCCTGCCAAAGTTTATAAGCCAACTATTCCCACTCATTTCTTAACGCTCAGATGGCATACTGAGTGCAAGTTCACTTTGTATTTTCACACCATGCTCTGCCCAAGCTAATAAACCCCCAGAGTACAAAATTCACAGATGAGAGATAACTGAAGGGATTTTTTTCTATGGGACACAGCTTAGTTTTGGCTGAATTGTGCTGAGTCCTGATTGACACCACATCAACGTGGCTTTTAATTATCTAGGATAGCCCATCCTATAACTAAAGACAAGCCTAATAAAACAAAGAATGCAGGAAAAACTTTAGAAGATAGTCTACACCAGTTGTTTATTTAGTATCCAAACTTTACTTTGTTGTCTTAGCCCATGGAAGGGTGAAAGCTTTCCACTGCACTGCTAAAACAAAACTTTTCTCCCGTATCTATGCACAAAGTTAGACTTGTAACTTCACCAGTCTCCACCAGAAAACAATTCTTACTTCCTGTTTTTGAATGTATGTATTTCATCCACACAAATGATGCCTTCTAACTTGTACAAGTGTGAACACTGAGCTTTTTACTAGTCTAAAGCACTATGTTGTAAATAAGCATAATGTCCTCCTCTTACCATGTGCACAATCATTGTAACTGTACTTACTCTGATAAAGTTGAAGCAGATAAAATCTCTCTTTATTTGCTCTAAGCGAATAAAAATCGAAGTCATTCCACTTAACACAGATTACAACTGCTTAAATACTACTGTATGTAAAGAACATCTTCTAGAAATAAAAATCAAGCTATTGAAATAAATGAGTCACAATTTAAATTCTTTGGTTACTGGGACTGACTAATGAAAGAAACTACATTATTAATTATCTCAAGGTAGCACCCACAAGAAAAAGGAAGATTGTGATCTGAATTACTTGCATAGGTTAAAACCATTTACACTAATACCTGAGATGCTTGATTTTAGCTTTGAAACCAGAAATACTGAAGAAAAACAGAAAGTTAGAGTATCAATCATCACTGACGTTGACTTCAAAAACTCAAGAAAATGGTCACAATCCCACAAATATTCCAACCTTTTAAATATATTCGGTCCTATGAAAATAAGTATCATTTTGGAGGTTTGGAATTTTACTCAAGAAAGCTTTGTCTGTATAAAGAGGCACAGTACCTCTCTGCAAGAGCAACGGGACATCTAACATCCAAGGTTCTATTACAATGCTAAGAGTAGGTACCTTCTGTAACTCATCCAGTCTGCTGAGTATAGGGGCAAGAAACAGAGTGACATAGCTTTTTCATACACGACAAAGCCGTGAAAGGATATCTGATGATACCAGATACACAAGTTTATGAATTGACACTCAGTTGTCTAATCAGTTAGAATCACAGGGTAAAAAAAAACGTGGTTTGCCATACTGTATTTGATGAGGTGTGGGGTTTCTTCTACTCTGAAGTGCTAACATGCAAATACTAGAGAAATTTAACACAAGGATGCATTTCAAACCAGAAATACCAACACTGAGTAGGCTCAGCATATCAATCCACTCGAGTTCTAGCCTGTTATAAAAAAAAGGTCATCCCTACAATAAACATAAAAACTAAGTGATGGAAGATAAAACTACTGACACTTTGGCTGACCAGAACCACAATCTTGAACAAAGCATCACAGTACAAATTAAAAAAAATATATCAAATTTCTAATACTGGTCAGCTTCTGAAAGACCAACTAGAAGTTTAAATTCAGGTTTTATAAACAAATTCTTTAACTTAACAAGCTCTTACTGTTATTTAAGATCATACTAAGACCTCTGTGGCAGATCTTGGCTGACACATAGGCAACGGTTACGGAGAAGAATAAAAGTACATGCATTTGTCAGTCTGCGGAACAGCTGCTAAAAGAAAAAAAAAAAAACACAAAAAAACCACACACTTGGCCGCAAACTTCAGCAAACGTTGGGTATCAAGATAGCAAAAAAGAAAAATAATCTCTAGAGTCAGGTTTGCTGTTAGAATATGTTTTGTCCTTTGTACAAGGGAATTCACTTTCCTGAGAAAATACACACCACCTATCCAACTTACCAGGTGTTTCTTTTCCATTTAAACTGAACTTACCGAGTGCCGTCTGCTTTCCAGCTAACTTTGTATGGCTTCTGCTCCAAAAATTTAATATTTTGTTTATCCATGGAAACAGGCTGTGCTCCAGGGAATCCAGACCTTAAAAAAATAAAAAAAAAATGTTTTTTACCATTCTGCAATAAGCAGTCACACAAGGAAATACATTTTAACATTAAACTGAAGTCACATCTGGTACCACACTTGCTGCAAGTTTAACTTTGACCTACAACACCTTCTCCAATAAAGTATTTTGCCGAGGAATCAAACAGCTATCTGAAAAGAACAAGGTTATTTGTTTGCGACAAAGCACTAAATTATGTGGAATTTCAAGTTTAAACTTTGGAGGAAGAGATACCTGAATTCAATATTACAAGCACTACAAGAACTACAAGCATAAGCAATTTAGGAAGCAACATGAGCAACTATCTGGATCATCAGCTTTGGAAAGGACTTCAGAATCTGACACTAAAATCAACATTTTCACCAATGCTGGACACAAGTCCAAGTTGGCTATAAAAATGTGCATTATACTGCAATATTGAAGTGTAATAGCAGTTATAGAAATAGACTTACTGCTTCAGTAAGCACTAAATTTCACACAAATACCTGGACTACACTATGTCTGAAATTTACACAGCAACAATTCATCTGAAAACATTTTGTTATCTCAATGGAAAAGCAGTTCTAGAATCCTATTTCTTAATATTAGCAGCTATGATTCCATTTCATAGTATAGTGCAAGATCCTCACCTATTTCACCTTTGAGTGTGTTTGAGGCTCACTTTTTAAAAAAAAAAAAAATCTATCAGAAAAGTCACCTTTTCTCCTGCTTACAAGGAGCTCTTTCCTTCTGCAAAACTAGAAATGTAAAACTTACTTCTAGACAGTATAAATAAAGTTCTAAATGTTCTCATACCCTTCCCATCCACAGAACTGCTGACATTTTTGCTGTATTCCTCCTAACTTTGGTTGTGTCGTCACCTGGGTCACATATTTAACTGTTATTCCTTCCAGGAAAATTGCACCCTAAATGAAAAAAAGAACAGTATTTAAGTCTTCACAAAAATAGATGGGAACACATTAATAGAAGATTAAGACTGTTTTTACAATCTGACCCTCATGAGCAACACTACCTTAAGTATTCTTTAAACATTTACCCCCAGGCACCTAGATACATCAGCCGAATTTGCCAGTAAACTCACTGCTAAGCCACATAACAAACTCAGGAACTGAAATACAGGAGGGAAGAATAAAATAATAAAAAAAAATCTCCCACATTTAATTGCAGGTAAGGGATAAGCACCATTTAGCTAGTACTCTCAAGAAAGTTCTTTTGTCAAGCTACAACATCAGTCTGACATTATTTTTCATTTGCAACTAAAATATTTTTATTTAAAAAGAAAGTATAGTAGTATTACGTAATTAAGAGTAAATTTGTCATATATGGAATTCGCAGGGATCAAATTAATCATCCCAAGTACACAAAATGTCATACAGTAATAAAGTAGAACAAGACATTTGTGGATGTGAATCTGAAACTTAACAGTACTGTAAGCCTGGAGCAAACCACTGTACATTAAAGGTCACAAAACTCTTTTTGGCAGAAGCCTTTGTGACACCACTTTTATGTACAGCCGCTAAATAAGTAAACTGGAAACTAAGGACAAAATTGACCTTTGAAATGTTAAAGAAACTTTGTTAACATATAAATAGCATTTCTAGACCAACTATTCTGTGCTTCACTTGATTCACAGAAAGCAAGAGCTGCTCACTAACAGTAGAGATTTAACACACGAGATAAACATAGGTAGCTTGGTATTTAGTAAACTGAAGTCACGGGGAAACATCTTCAGACAGAAGGGTTTTGGTGTTCAGCAGATGAAGACATCAAGTTCTTCGCTTCTCCCTCCAAAACTTCAAGATGTATGTTGTCAGTTAAATGTTAATTGTAATCAGACCTAGATGGTAATTTCAGTTAAAAAATTCAATTACATGGATTTCACCTCCACCTGGGTGATGCACGATGTTGTGCGTCTCAAAACTTACACTACACTGTCAGGAAAACAAAAGAAAGAATGAACATACTTATGCAGCAGCAAACTTAAAGGGTTCTCAGTTGATCTAGGACAACCTTCTTAAAAAAGAAAACATTAAACAGCTGATTTGTAAAAAAAATATTTGCAAAAAAAATATTTGCATAAATTTATTCTCGCTCTTAAGCAGCTTACTAAAGTATAGGTGCTATCCTGAATGCCACAGAAAGCCTAAGTAGACAGCAACAAAAGAATGCCAAAAATGAATTCTAAAAATATTATGTTCCAGAAAAAGTTTGATATTAGTGCAATAAAAACAAAGTTTGCACAACAGAACACGCTAAAGCCATCAGGTCTGCAAAGCTGTATAACTAAAGATTGCTACAGAGACCCCAAAATCAACCAGATTTATTTCAACAGCATCTCAAATAAATTCTCACTACAGCTGCTAAGAAGATCAAGTTGTAAAGTTTCACCTGTTGAGCTAAGAAACCTGCCAATGATACAAGTATTTTGTATCAGTTATCTAAAATGCCTGCAGCCTGACTTAACAAACCTAGCCGTATACTACTGATTAAAGAAGCCTTTCGGTCCCTTTCTCTTTCAAGACACTGTGGCATTTATCCATTCTACCCTTGAGCAAGTCAAGAAACTAAGCTGGCAAAAATAACATCATAAATTTGTAATTTTCTGCCAAATGAGTTTCCCAAACCAGCTCACCACAGGATGAGTCAACAATAGTGCTGGCACAACAGAAGCCAAAAGAACACGAGAAGCACAGGGAAAGCAGGATCGCAGTTTTCAGTACAGCCGGCATTTAGTTAAGATCAGCTTGGTTGCGTCACCAAATTGTATTCTGAGAAAGAATTCCTAAAGAAATACAATAGTTCACAACCTTCATTACCTGAAGTTATACTTTAAGCTGTTTCAGCATGACACTGACCCACAATTATTGATGTGGGCACCAGCAGGAGCAACAGCACCATGTAACAGGGCAAGGGAAGCAGATAACTACACGTGCCTGGCCAACACACTGTCTGAATTTTGAGTAAGCAGTTAATGACACCATGAAATAAAAGAATATGGTTGTGCCTTGCTTCTCAGAATAATGGTAGAGTACAACAGCAGTAGGGACTCCTAAGATTAAAGCAAGAGACAGGCAACAGTAAGGATTTTCCAGAAAAGAAAAAGCCATAAACAAGAAACTAGAGCCTGCCATTTGAAAGCACCTCTTGTAGATCATCTCATTAAGAGAGTGATGCACATACGCAACTGGGTTTGGAGCCACTAATGTCAAAGTGCATAGTACAGTCAAGTTTCCCAAAATAATCTGCGTGCTGCTTCCACACCACATATATTTTTAAGCAGTTTAGAAAATTCTCCAAATGGTAAGAAAGGCTCAAATTTATAAAATGCTAGCTTCTCATAACAGAAATCATGCATCCTAATTTGATTCCAGTAACTTTGCTCTGTTTGTTAGTTTATTGTAACAGCTTTTAACTGTTTATTGATTTTAAACACCTGAACAAACACAACAGACTCTCTTGCACAGGCAGCAGATGCTTGTACATAATAACATATATAGGATTATATGGCAGGCAGAGGAAATTTTGAAAGAATTAAGGAAATAAGTGTAGTTTATAATTCAAGAAGCCAAGCATTTTTGTATATAGGCTTCCCCAGTCCCCAGATCAGGCACATCACAACACCTCCCTGTAACTCTGTCAAGTTGAAAAAAGTAGAAGACTGGGGAGAGTGAGGAACAGAGCAAAGTACTGAGGGTACAGGATGAAAAGGACTTTGTGCAATATTAAGACAATAAACGCAGAGAATATTTCACTTGATAACTGCAGCCTAAGAATACACTCAACTCAGTTTTCCAGAGATAAACAGGATGCTAGTTTTAAAAGTGTCATAGCTATACACGCACCAGAGGAGACTCCCACAGAATAAGGCTGAGCCCCAAGTATACTCACTGGCTAAGACATGCCAGTACAAAACCAAGGTGACTCATTGGGGCACTTCAGATTTCATCAGGACATTTCCGTGCATAAGGTGTGAAAACTGAAACAGTTCCATGCACTTTCTCCACTGCTGTTGAGCTAAAAACACCCTGTGGCAACAGGACACTGGAGAACACGGTACAGATACGCAGGAGCACTCGGCTCAGCAGGATCACCTCAAGTCCTCAGCACAGCTACTAAGCCAAGTGTTATAAGCCCCCAGGTAACTACATACTCTTATAAACTACACTCTGCACAGCCTTCACACCAGCTGTACTAACAAAGCTCTCCTCACTTGCCACCATATCCCTCCACCCAACACTCCAACCGAAGAAAAAGTGGCAATATGTATCATCTTGTGTTGGTTCAGATCCCAAACACCAGCTGGAGAAAAAGGTGGGAAAAGGTGGCATGATAGGCAAGTCTTGGTAGCTGAAGATGGCTAAGTGCAAATGCACTCAGAGATTGCATTCCAGGGCACACGAAACATTGCAAAACGTATCAGAAAGAAAGTCCACATCTTTTAAAAGAAAGGAAGGGAGATCCAGGGAGCTACACTGATCAGCTTAGACTTGAAACCTAGAAATACAGGATCGAATCACAAGAACTGCCTCTAAGTATGTACAAGCAAAAAACATGCTACAAAAATCATACTGACTGTCACTCAGTAACAATAGTGTTCAACTAACAATTTTGTTTTGGTAATGAAACGTATCTCCATAGAACTTGGAAAAGCTAGAAATATCACATCTTTTGATGCTGCCTTCTGTCTTGGCTTGTTTTTCATTTGCTTGTCTTGTTCTCATACTGGAACTCAGAAAATATGGGGCACATGTAACATATATAAAGCAAAAGAGCAACCTGCTTCAAAACCAAATTCAGAGGAGATAGTGTTTCACTAACAAAATGGAAGAATATACTGAAGACGATCTGTGAAGAATATACTGAAGACGATCTGTGAAGAATATACTGAAGACGATCTGTGGTGTCTGGTATTAGGTATAAGAGAATAAATTCATTTTCCCTAAATTTCCTAATAGCACATTCTTATTTTTGTGACACCTGTGAATTCACTGCAGGGGTACAGACTGTGATGGTAGCTTAAGAATTTACTGTTACCCTGAATTTCAAGAATGGGCTGGAAAAAACACTGTTCAATTCAGTATAAACAAAGTTCTACATGTAATGAGCAATGAGTAATTATACAAACACACACTGGTAGACAATTAGAGAAAAAAGACACAGAGGTAGCAAGACATCAAAAGCTAAATTAGTATTATTCTGTCCTGTAAAAGGCAATTATATTCAGATGCATAAACAGAAGTATTAACCTTAAGACATTCTAAATTAATTCCTCCCTATTAAGCACTAGGCTGATCTCACCTAGAGGCTTATGGTCAATCATGGCCACCACAGTCTTGGAAAAATGTGACCCAACATGAGAGAATATGAAGAACGACAAGAATGGACAGTAGTGTTAAAAATACAGACAACAGGGAAAAAGTGAAGAAACTGGCATTTAATGTAGAAAAATAGAAGCCTGGAAGGAAATCACACCAGTATTCAAGTAGATAAAATGCTGTTGCAAAATCAGAAAATAGCCTTTTTCCCAAATCCATCATGATGCTTATGGGTAGAATAACTGGTATAAGGGATAACCTTTGGGAAAATAAAGTAGGTTAGATAGGGGAAAAAACAAGGCATTAATATTTAGAATCAAAGTACTTCAATAGTTAAGCAGTAAATATCCTTGCTATGTCAACCACAAGCTAGTTTTGGTGGTTTCCCTCTTTCTCACAGCTGACCACAAGACACCTACCCTCAAGATCATGAAGAAATTCATTAACAGCTACCATCTCTTCCAGAATGTTTGAGATGTAACCACCCATTTTAGAAGTACCACATATTACACCTTGTGCTGCCTGTGAAATATACAGCTTACACTGGACTAGAACAGATGGCACTCCTTAATAAACAGCAAAAGATATGGTTGACCCATGAAAAGTTTGAAGGTGCTGGCTCGGAATTATAACTTTTTGTCCTATTTGTAAAATCAAGTATTTTTTTTTTTCTCCTGAAGAGTTTTTTTCCCCTGAAGTGAGATTTTAAGGGTCAGCTAATAAAGTTGCTTCGCTGCTACAATCACAGCACATACTGACAATGTCAAAATGCATTTCAATTTTCTGTGTAGCATCTGAGACTTGCTGTTACCTCACAACTACACTCATGCAATGACAAAAGAAACCCTAACGGCATTATGTTCCAACTGTTCCCACAGCTTCTGTAGTGCAGAAAAGAGAGGCTGTCAAGACTTTTTGACCTCAAAATATGGACATTTTAGTGAAAGATGCAGCAATAAAGTTTCCCACATCCAGGAGAGAATTTCTGAAATAGACAGCACGCTGACTTTACATTGCACGCTAGCTGGGCAATTGCTTCTGACTATTCATTATCCTAGCAATATGCCTGTGAGATGTCTCCTTCTCTCCAAAGCTTTTCTTCTATCTCAGTAAAGATATGGGTCAAAATAAAAACATGTAAAAACATCACTATCGCATCAGACACCTCTAGATTGGAACTGTCTACCCCTAGGTGTTTAGAAGAGTGAAAGTAGAACGCCAAAAACATCTGTTGGAGAAAATAGGCTGTAATGCTGAAAATTTATCCTTTAGACAGTAAAACACGAAAATCTGAGCAAGAAGTATTTACCTGATAATCATTCCCCCTGTAGACTGTATATTTACAAGGAATCACAAATAGATTGTATCCATCTCTACTCAGTTAAGCAGCAGTTCAATCTGCCAGCCAAGAACCATGGTAAAGAATTCCCCCGTTCCTCCTTTTCATGTCAAAGAATGTATCCCCAGAGCTGCAAAACTGAATTATACGAATATGCTTATTAACTAGAATATTGTCTCTTTCATAAATTATCTAACTTTTAATTAAAAGTTATTTATTACTGTGCTTACTCGTATAATTTTGTTTCCAGCTCCCAAAGAACTATGGTGGCAGATAACAAAATGACTGGGAAGCCAGTATCATGATTCCAGTTAAACAGATCAGTTCAGTTTTATACTTGTTGAAAAGAGGTCATAATTTGACCTCTCCATCACACCTCGTTTGCTAATACATCAAAAACTAAGTAAAAAGAAAAAAAGTCTTGAGGTTCTCATCCAAAAGAAAATTTTAGATATCAACATTTTACTGCAAGGTTCATGGCAGGAGCAGCCATGACCCTGAATGTGTTTTATACTATGGATTTTTTTATATATATATGTATATATATATATATCTTTATACAATTTCAGTTGATGGATTATTTACAAGTTGCCAGAATTCATTTTGCTTCTTTGGATGAGATTTTTTTTTTTTATTTATTTCAGTCTAATTCCTTCCATACTCCATCTGTAAACCACGCTGAACAGCTGCAGTAACAACAAAATGCATTTTCACAGCATATTTCATATGAGGATTTCCAAGTGTTTGCAAACAAACGCACCTCAGAATACAAGTAAAATAAGTCAATACTATGCAAAAAGAACTGAATCTATTTTTGCACTCAGTAATATTGTCCCCTACTTAGCTTACAAATAAAGAGAAGTCAGGAACTTGGGGAGAACTGAGCCATTGCTCTTCAGCTTAAACAAATATATTTCGTTTGTACTGTAGTATGAAACCAATACTGAAGTAACTACAGCACCTGATTTCATCAGAATTATGCAGATTTATGTCAAAATAATCAGAGTAAGTGAACAGCCATATTTCTTATGATGACACAGTTTAAACAGCTTTGTACAAAATATAATTTCACAGTTTCCTTGGGGTTCTTAACCTTATCCTGCTCTTTGCTAATCCAATTCTCAATCTTTCAAAATTTTCAGAAGAGTATTCACCAAAATGAGCACTAAATGTAAAAGATGCTGAACTTCATCCACATGGCTACAAAAGCAAATAAAAACTGTATACCCATCTCCCTCATAACATTTCACCTCTACAGACTGAGTGAAAAATGAAAAAGTGCTTTACTATCTCAGCTCAAGCTTAAAAAACGATACAATGTTATGTTAGAAAAGACTTTAAGTCACTGTTACATCTTAAATAGTTGAGGGGCTGAATGTTAAAGATTCACGATTCATACAGGAGACAAGCTTGCAATGAATCTACTGGGTTTAATGGTTAGAGACAAAACTACTAGACCAAAAGCACTGACATTCATACAGCACTTATTATGTAGTAACTGATGACTATGAGTTTATGAAATTAACTTTAGCAACCAGAATATTAAGATCCTAATCAAAAATACCAGTTTTAGACGTTCTCTTCTCCTTTTCCCAAAGGATGAGCTTGACGATCCAGGTTCTGACTCCTGGCCTCCTGCTTTACCATTATCTTCATCCTCCTCCTCCTCGTCATCAAAGCACCATTCTGGTAGCTCAGGTGGTGACGGTGCATCATCTTCATCTCCGTAACGACGAAATAATTCCTTCAAATAGTCACCTTTATAAATACCTGGAGGTCTAGCCTGAGCAAAAGTAGCCACAGCAGCCTCAATACTGTCAAATAAAAATTGAAAGTTACTATGGATGCTTAATTTACACATTTCAGTCATGTTATGCCTGAACAAATGCAAGATTTGTTGGGACTAGGAATTTAAAAAAAAAAAAAAATACTTTCAAACAGTCAATTGCAAGAAACATTCATTATATTTGAAACACCATGCCTGGCGACAGTTGCTCTGGCTCAAGATTCTGCACACTGTGCATGTTCTCAGAAGTAAATGTAGTTTGCACTGCTTCATCTCCTTAGTGCAGCCAGTAGGGATTTGCTGGTCACTTAGATAAAATTTCTATTATTGCTACTGAAAATGAACAGGTGATGCATAGGGAAGCACTTAAGGACTGAACAAAGACAAAAAAAAGACGAAAAAGACTAACAAATTCAATGAAGAAAAACACAAGCAATTTTTCACCACAAGAACTATCCTGGTCTTCATTAGAGGTTTCTCCGGCACACTCAGAAATAGCATCCTAGTCAATTGAAATCACTTCCCTCTCTGGAATTTCCTCATAAAAAAAACCCTGCAATCCAGAAGTATTTTACTATACAGCTAATACAAGATTTAAGTGTTTTAATAAACTGGAGACTGGATCTCAAAAAAATTACAAACCAAAATTTACAGCCATGAACCCTTACAAGCCAACCAGTAAGCACTGCAAAATACACAACTGTGAGCACAGCACAAGGGTTTTATTGTTGCTATTTTAACAGATCCTATATTAATGTTTAATAGAAAACACAGGACATAATTCTGCCTTCAGTCTGTACTGCTCTGCAGATCAACATTTAGAAATCTTGCTAAATAGGAGAGAAGAAATCACAAAAGGTACATGCTCCCGTCAGGCTTCTTGAGAAGCTCATAGCTTAAAGCTAAAACAAAAGCACATCTTACATGCCATGAAAAGAATTTTCTTCAGATAAGAAAACAGCCTGATACTGGAACAAGGGAAACAGCTAAAATGGAAAAAAGAATTAAAATACAAATGACATTTTTTGTCTGATCTGTACAGTATCAGAAGGAGCCCAAGAATTTTGAGGCAAGTTTCCCAGATTAGACAGAAACACTTCCTAAGAACCAGTAAGTTAGTTTCCCTCTTCTGATACTCAGCAAGAGTAGAAAACAAAACATTTTCAGGAGTGAGATTATCACAAGGTCAATCACCAGTCTCAGAGCCTTCTGGAAAACCCAAGTTTCTTAAACTGTCACTGCTGTCTTCCTCATTCTGTTGTCTCAGATTTATAATGTCTTCCTCAAGACATTTTTTATTTAGGTACTTTTCTTAAATTGTTTCACATCTTTTGTAACCAATGCCATTGCAAGGCCAAAACCAAACGTGGCCTAAAAGGCACTCAAATTTGTTTCTGATTGATATTAGAACTCAATACTATTCTGGAATAGATGGCACTGAAAGCCAAAAGAGGCAGCACAAATTTCAAGCACAGAAACTTTGCTTAAAGAAAACACATTTTGTAAGTTATAGAAACATAGGAGTTTCAGGGAAAAAGGTAAATCAGGTACGGTTTCTGATTGCTAGTCAGAGAGCTTTCAGTCTGGGTGGTCTTTCTCTAAATAAACTACAAAATACATCTCACTGTTCACAATACATCAGCAGCACCCCTATGCTTGATGAATGAATATGAATGGATTTTTCCATCAGGAGAATCTTATTTCCTCATCAGCAAATAACAGTGCCTTGTTTTAAAGAATGGTGTAGCAAATTGGATTTATCTTGATAAAATGCTTAGCTTTAACTACCACATTACCAAAATTACTTCTTTTTCTTCCCTACCAGGTGGTATCTGGGTGTTCTGTTGAAATAATCTCACAGAGATGAAGAAACTTGATACAATTAATTAACCAAATGCAGGGAAAAAAAGGAAGAGCTGTTAAGTTTTATGGCTGTTCCCACAGAAGCTTGAAAATAAAGAGAGGTTGCATATAATCAGGAATTTTAAACAGTTACAAGTGCATTTCCTCTTCAGAACAAAGGATCAATTCGGAGTCTAATCGCTGCATGCCACTTTTAAATTGTTAAGATTAAAAGCATACAAATTTGCTAGCTCAAAGGAACAACCAGAATCATACTATAACGATAGAGAGTCAAGTATCTCCTTTATATACTCAGTTAAGATCCTGCCGAGGTTCAGCCACCCACAAGTGGTGTTCTGACTCCACTACTCTAATGTCTTTATTTCAAGTTTACTAACAGACAACAATGACCTAGTTTTTTACAAACAGTTTGCATGTACATGCTAAGCACCAAATAAAATGTATGTCCAGTTATAATTAAAGAAAAAAATAATGCATCAACAGGACTAGAAGCCTCTTCACCTGAAAGACTTTACAAGAAATATCATCAAGGCACTTAAGGGTTTTGTTAAGAAACATGCCTTGCCTGGACCCCACCAGCAAGTAAATACCATTTCATGAATACTACCAAATGTGCAGGTCATGCCCACCAGCACAGTACACTAATGCTCTTAGAAGATCACTGCTCTTCACGAAGAATTGTTTAAAATCACTAAAACACACACGTCTGTACAGAAACATGCTGTAGACTTTAGTCAAACAAGCTGGAATGGTTGGACTAGAAGATCCGATGGGTCCCTTCCAACCTGGTTGTTCTGTGATTCTGTGACTTTGTTTTCCCTGCTAACCCTTCACGAGCAAGGATGTAACTCTACTGTTACTCTAGCTAATGCCTTCAGAAGTCAAGAAGCCAAAAGAGCCTACATGAATAAATAAAGGGGAGAAAAAAAAATCTTTTCTGGCATCTCTGAACTCTAGGTTTTTACTCAAAGTGTGGGACGTGTCACAGGAAAGGCTCACAACATAATAAAAGGTCACACACAGCAGGTACAGCTGACTTTTGACCTACTGGACCTGCAAAGTTTGACTGAGACAGGTTAAGCTACCAAGGGATTGTATGAATAACATTAATTTAGGTTCTTTGCTCAAAATTAGTAAATAATTAAAATAACAAACAGTGAGTACGTTAGGATAGCTGTCAGGACAATGGGTGAAATATACTGAAGAGTCCTTCAGTCACTCTCCATAAATCTCTAAGAATTAACATTCAAAGTTACCTCCAGTCCAACTTCTCAACCAGAAAGGCACAGATGAGAAATCCAGTTCTATTGAAACCATGTGTGCAATGGACACCTACACAAGACAAGAGAAGGACATAATTTGGAAGAAGCCTCAGCAAGCATGCTTTAGTTTCACAAATGTGCTTTTGAATCCTTATGCTTTCATCAGTAACACTGAAGAGTTATCTCCCTTCCTATCAGGGCAGCCAAGATCACGTAAGGCACATAAGCCTAAAAAGCAATTTATTATATTCTTCCTGCAAACTATTAGCAACAAGATACAGGATACTTCAGTTTATCCCAGCTCAAGAGCATCAACATAACACAACTGAAACACAGTCAAACCAAATAAGATTCAAAGTACTTTTTAATAATTGTTCAAATGCTTATCAAAAGAAAATACAATCAAATTCAATAATTGTGCTTTTAGTGGATTCCACAAGCATTACATTCATTTCACACCAAAAGTTATAAAAATCATATCCAGGTTATCCTACCTGAAACTTGAAAAAGGGTGTCAATAGACTGCAATTCTATTTCAAATTTGCTATTACCATGTTAAGACCAGAGTTATTAATTTTTTTGGGGAGGAAAAAAAAATACAAAAAGAAAAGCTTAAAGCAGTATAATCACCTCGAATTACTTATCCTTTCAGTGTAAGAAAAAAAGAATTAAATCTTCCATTTTACTGAATTCATCCCCCAGTGGAAGGAGTCAAATGCATTATAATTCTCAAGGCAACAGCACCATCTAGTGATAAACCAGCCTGAAATTTTGTGCTATTAAAGCCCTCTTCCTTGCCCTGCACTTTAAATTATAAATATCACAGTATTAAAGTTGCCACTATCACCAAAACTATTAACATGTTTTTCAGTTACGATCTCAAAGCAAATAACTTCAGCTTTTATTGATTTCCTTCTCTACCACAGTCAGTAAAGTAAGTTTAGCAACAATTAGCTTGATGCTTATTCAGACAACATGTGAATATCTACCTTTTTTCTATATATTCCTCTACACTGCAAGAATTTATATTTTTTTTTACTGCAGATCCAAAAATTCCTATGTAGAGCGGACTGATAAAAACTTGAAACTTTAGATGGGTAAACAGAAACGCAGAATCACAGAATAGTTAGGGTTGGAAGGGACCTTCAAGACCATCTCGTTCCAACCCCCCTGCCATAGGCAGCGACACCTCCCACTGGATCAGCCTGCCCAAGGCTCCATCCAACCTGGCCTTGAACACCTCCAGGGATCGGGCAGCCACAGCTTCCCTGGGCAACCTGTGCCAGTGCCTCACCACATCCACAGTGAAAAAATGTCTTCCTAATATCTATCAACTGTATCAGGGTTAGGGTTTGTGGCCACTCCTCAAACCTCCTTTCTTAACAAAGCAAAGCAAAAACTAAGAATGTTTTATATTTATTCATTCTAACTATTTAATAATAATAAAACCTGTGTAACTTGTAAAGGAAATTTGCTTCAGTTTCCTTTATAGAATTTGTTCCCAGCAATCATTTCTTCTTTGGTTTCTGCTTCAGTAAAATCTTTGCATTTTGTTTCGCTAAGGCTGGCAGACATACTCCCGTATACTCCATACTCCAGTCTTTCATGAAACAAAGTTTCCATCCTATACTGTTCTAACTGAAGAGAAAATTTTGTTCACTTATAGTTCAGATTTCAGTCCCTTTTCATATCTAATCTTGAAATTAGAAATTAAATTGCACACAACTGGTATTAAGAAGTCCTGCAGCTGTTCCTGCTACCAAGAAGGTTAAGTAAACAATTTTATACACGTGACAAAGATAAGAAACAACTCAGCAATAAGACCAACAGCTTGGAAGGGGATGACCATAACGGTGCAATTCTATCACTGCTGCAGACTGCTTTCTCTTTTGATAAAAAAACTTGGGGTTTTTTTGGGAACCAGAAATGACTTTTCAGTGATTCACGGAAGGAAAATAGAAAATCCCAACATTTCTTCTTTACTACAAAAGCCTAAACCACAGGTTATTTAAAAGCTTATTCAACACATGGTTTTCCTCTTCACTCTATTTTCCATAGAGGTGAAACAATCTAAATAATGGAAGAACACTCCAAAATTCACAGAAGTCAAGAAGTTAGTGTCTCAACATTAGAACTGGAATTTTAGAAGTTGAAATACCAGCTAAATGAGTCTCCTAGTTATAGGATATCATGCTATCCATGTTCCATACAAGTTGCTGGCCATAACAATATTTGAACTTCTGAAGTATTGTTGTAGGATCAAGTGAAGAAACAGCTAATTGAGAATGAGTAGGATCAGTTACCAATAAGTTCCGAAATCCCACTTATTCTCATTTAGCAGTTTCTCATTTTCTGTATCACATACATGCGTTACAGTTTAGGGAAGAAAACACAGGTCTCAAATTAAAATTGCATACTATACAAAATAAAGAAATAAGAAAGTATCTGAAAGAAAAAATGTGTGCCCAAATTAAATCTCTCTAGCAGTGAAAATAACCAAGATTCTCAGTAGTGTCTTGTGACTGGACAAGAAGCAATGGGTACCAACCAAAATACAATAAATTCTGTCTAAATGTAAGAAATAAACCCCTTTATATTACAAGGGTGAAAAAACACTGCAACAGGTAGCCAGATGATGTTGTGGAGTCCTCAAGTTTGGAGGTGGTCAAAACCCAAGTAGGCACAGTCCTGTGCAAGCTGCTTTAGCTGGCCTTGCTCTGAAGAACAGCAGCTTACTAGATGACTTCCACAGGTTCCTTCCAAGGGTCTCAACTATTGTACAATTCTATGACTCTGTATGAATCCTAAACTGCACACACATACCAGTTTAGTTTACCAACCCCTTGTAAATGTCACCTACAAAAGCAACTGTTCCATGCATTCCTAAGTCACACAGACACCCAGACTCAAGAAGGTTGCAGAATTATCAACAGAGAGGCCTGAGGTCCACACCCTTCTGACTCTAGAAACTCAGCTGCAATGTAATTTCTTGTCTCTGGCAGTTTGGAGATAAAGTTGAACACCAATACGCTTAACAGAAAACAGAATAAAATGGTTCCAACTAGAAGGCACCCAAATTAAACTCAGAACTTGCTCTGGTCCAAGTGCAAAAACCCATATCATTAAGAACATTCTAATATTCACTATGAAACAATACACAATTATACACTGTGAAACAGATTAAAAACTTTGCCTGGTATTTCCTACCAGTTTCCAGCAATTAAGCATTGTTTTGTGACATTTGCTAAAGAATCTCTGATCATTCAGTCATCAAATGAGGACCTCAAGCAAGCCAGACCATCAAATGCCAAAACAATACTTAGGCAATGCATAACTTAAATTTGTATCGGCAGAAGAAACACAATGTATGTATTTCATAGAATCATAGAACAACCAGGTTGGAAGAGACCCACCACATCATCAAGTCCAACCATTCCTATCAAACACTAAACTATGCCGCTCAGCACCTCATCCACTTGTCCCTTAAACACCTCCAGGGAAGGTGACTCAACCACCTCCCTGGGCAGCCTCTGCCAGTGCCCAATCACCCTTTCCATGAAAAACTGAACACAGTACACAAGAAGCAGTCTCACCAGTGCGGAGTACAGAGGGAGAAGAACCTTCCTGGACCTGCTGGTCACACCCTTTCTGATACAAGCCAGGATGCCATTGGCCTTCTTGGCCACCTGGGCACACTGCTGGCTCATGTTCAGTCGGCTGTCAACCTACACCCCAGATCCCTCTCCTCCTGGCAACTTTCTAGACAGACTTCTCCTAGTCTGTAGCTCTGCATAGGGTTGTTGTGCCCCAAGTGCAGGACCCGGCATTCGGCCGTGTTAAACCTCATGCCATTGGTCTCTGCCTAGTGGTCCAGCCTGTTTAGGTCCCTTTGCAGAGCCTCCCTACCCTCCAGCAGATCGACACTTCCACCCAGCTTAGGGTCATCTGCAAACTTGCTAAGGGAGCACTCAATGCCTTCATCCAGGTCATTGATGCAGACACTGAACAGGGCAGGACCCAGCACTGAGCCCTGGGGAACCTTACTTATAACTGGCCTCCACCTGGATTTAACACCATTTCCCACCACTCTCTGAGCCCACACAGCCAACCAGTTTTCCACCCAGGAGAGTGTGTGCCTGTCCAGGCCAGAGGCTGACAGTTTCCGTAGCAGAGTGCTGCGAGAAACTGTGTCAAAGGCTTTGCTGAAGTCCAGGACACTTTTGTAGACAGTTTTTAAGCCTGTGGGTTTTTTCTGCATTAAGTTAACAGCTGTAATCAATCTGACGGATGGATAAACACGGTAGTTTCTATAGTAAAGGCAATCAAATCATATATGCATAAGGACTGTACTGAGAAAATTCCTTTGCTTAGACTTTTAAGAATAAGAGACAACAGTTACAAGTAAGCATGTAATAAATTAACAGTAAAAACCTAATGATGGATATAAGAAGACATACCTATAAGCTCTGTGGGATTCTTTTCACTAAAGTGTTCGCATACACGGATAAATGTTTCTGTATTCTCAGGTGAAGGGCACTCACCATGCCTGAAAAACACAGGAACACATAAGGTTAGGGGACAGCCATGGGAAAGGGAAGAGAGGAAAAAAAACTGATTGATCACTTCAGTGTGATTTTTCAAATTAAAAGCTAAACATCAAAAAAGCGCAGACAACTTACCCTTTACACTGGAGCTTTATATATTTAATCCCCTCTTTCTCTATATCATTCCTATCATAGAACCTAGTAGTGTTGGTCAAGTCTATCAGTAAGCCCATTTTAACCTAAAAACAAATAAACAAAAAAGAAGAGTAAAAAGTTTAACTTGCAGATGTAGTTCATATATCAGTACATAAATACTAGATGTCCAGTAATATACCTATTAAAAGCAAGAGCAAGCTACAGTTGCAAGTTTAAAAATTCTTAAATACTGCATTTGTTCATAAAATCTATATAAATTTGATTTTAACACTGTCACAGTCCTCTGTGGTTTTTTGTGAAAGTTGACGTCTGAATTGGCACTAGCTAAATAATAAACCTCAGTTTGTCCCTAACACCACTTTTAAATAAGAAAAATCTCCTAACAGCAGGAAAGTATCTGATAAAGAATTACTTTAACATGTTAAAACTCAAAAAGTGAAATCAAGTGCTCTAATGCTTTAAGTTACTAAAACACTGGCCCAGTGGAAGTACCACAGAAAAATTAATTACAAAGGCATACAAAAGAATAGTCTCGGAAAAAAAATAACTCATCTTAATTTACCCATCCATTAAATTAGAAAGCAAAACAAATGAACACATTTCCAAGTTTAAAACAAAATAATCACTAACATTCTTAGAAACATTTTATTCAAAGCTAACACATGAAACAACCTGAAATCTTTAGAGACGCTGTCAGTAATTACAGTGGGAGTTTCGACCACCTAGGTGTTAGGACACCTATGACTTAAGGCTGCTTTGCCTACTGTACCCTAATATGTCTTCCTGTGCATGAACTTAACTTTTTTAGTGTTTGGCTTTTATTGCTGTAAAATATGTCTTCTAAAGCAGCCTTCGTGGAAGTCACTGTTTTTAGAAAGCAAGATGGAAAGTAGAAATTCCACTGGGCAGCATACAATACACAGAATATCAGGAAAGTTCTTCCTACTGCTTCTTGGTTCAAACAAGATTTCCAACCATCAACCTCCCAGGAGCTCGCTAACACACCTGAGTACTAAAGTATTCTTGGTTTCCTGCCTTTGAAGTGCAAGTCATTGCTTCTGGTCAAAATGTTGAATATCATGCTTTCTAGTAGGTTCCTCACCATGAAACCTAGTGTCTTTTTAAAAGGCATTTTAAGAGTGGTAGTTTAGCAAAATCCTTGTTCCATAGCTTTGTCTTTTATAAAGATAGATCAACAGTGCACTTATAAATACATTAACGTGTTTGGCATGCAAAAACACAGAAGCACACTGCATATTCAATGTATTTAAAACTCCAGCAAATACTCATAAACAGGATTTTGATCAGGTCAAAAGACAGCAATAATTCTTCCAACTGCACTCCTAAATTACAAATTAGAACACTGCTACCAGGCAATTCAGAAAAGATAAAACCCCATGGAACACATTTCAGAAACAGCAGTTTCACACGGATATGTTGTTCAGTTGACCAAGATATATTTCCAATTACCTAAAGAGGTAGTTACCCATGGCATTCAAAGTTTTGATGATACACTTCTGTAATACTTACATAATACCTTTATACTTTCATAATGCTTTTGATATTAAAAAGCATCATAATGTTATGTCAGCAGCATTAAGCATCTGTAGCGTAAAATCCGAATAATTTCTGAATTTCTCCTTGTTTACTTCAAGTTCATATATTGCATTTAGAATATTTTACTTTTATTACTGTGTTTTGCAGAAATACAAGTTATAATAATTAAGGACACTTCAACCTGAAAAAAATGTTATATCATCTGAAACTTCAAATATTCAGTGTCAACCAAGCTGCTAAGCATACAGACTGACAGCCAGTGATTAATTTACAATAGTCAATTAATTAAATTACGACTTTCATCGCCCTCCATACTCAATAGCATTTAGCAATTGCCTCAAAGACCACAGAAAATTTCCAGGTGCTGCATATTTTAGGTCCATAACACTATGACACTGGCACAAACCCATCCAAAGTAACTGTTCACAGGAGAATGACATATTTCTACACCAGTACATCTAGGTGACTGGGCAAGACAACATCCTAGGACAGATAAATACATCTAAAATGAGCTGATCAGTATGAAAACCACTCAGATATTTTTCTACAACTCTACACTCTGCCATGGAGGGCACCCACAGAGCATCTTCCAGAAACATGCTGGCTCAAAAAAAAAAAAAAAGCATAAGAATCTCCCTTTGTGTTCTTCATCCTATCAGTAATCTGGTAAGAGTTGGCAGAAATATTGATGTGACAATCAGGTGTGTTTTCACAAGAGAGCTCTAGACTATGAAGACCCTAACAACCCTCCTCCCCAACTTCTATGTAGCTCAGCTTGATAACCTGTTCTTTTTTTGTAATTATGGGGTTAGGTGTAACACTTCCAGGATGTCCTCAGCTATGGAGGGAAAAAAAAGTTACTTTCAAAGTAAGATTTAGATTTAATGAAAGCATCATTTTAAAGTAAAGGTTTTTTGCATTCAGTTCCAACCTAGTAAGAAAGAAGACATTCCAAAATGTGAAGCACTCTTGGAAAAAATGCTGTATCATCTGACAGTCTGGAGAAAGGGAAAAAGAATCATAAGGAAAATAACCTTTAATAAAAGTATGAAGACAGATTAAAATGAAACATTGTTTAATACATCAAATTGTTAAAGGAGCACTACAAGAAGAAATTAGTGACTTGCAGAATCACATCCTCTCATCCTAAAGTAAGAGAGAAAGAAATCCATTTTAGAGCTGAAAACCCAAAGTCAGCTCCTAGCTCCACTGTTCTCAAATACCAGCAGCTTGAAATGATCCCACTAGAAGCCTCCAATCTTCCCCAAATTCCTTGTGTAATGAGTAATTGTCACTGAGAAGATGCACAAAAGACCAAAAAATAATTTACGTCAAAGCTTTTAAGCTTTTTAAGAACACTTATATGCTTTTCCATGAAATTTTTGAAATTACTCTTTTGAACATGCTCATTTAAAGATCTGTTTCCCCACTGATGTTCATGAGCCAAAAGAACAACACATTGTACTTCAGACCCAAAGTGTCACCGAGATGTTGCATTTAATTTTAAAAGGAGAATGAAAGACAGCAAAGTGGCTGCTAGACAGGGAATTCTAGACTGCCAAACTCCGAGACTTCTGGCCAGCTATTCTTTTGCAATTACTACAAGAAATTTCAGTCAATGCAAGCAAAAATCTTGTGAAGTGGCACCGTTCCTCACATATTTCACAGAGCAGTAAACCAAACAGGCATCAATATAATTTAGCCAAAGCTACAAAAGCATGTATGGCATACACAGCATAAGGACTGAAAGTGGTTTGCTTATTGTACACAAAGCATTAGCTCTCTCAGCCCATTGGGTTAGTCACACATTGTAATTTAGAGAGTGCGCAGCAGGAGAAATGGATAAAGAAAAATTTTAAAAGCAAAGGGATTACGTAACAAAGTATACAATTACAACATTGCAAATAATCCATTAAAAAAAAAAACACACTGGTACGACAAGAATCAAAATATTTCAGTTACAGGGTTATACTATGCTTGCCCTGACCAACCACAATTCTTACCTACAGAATAAATTATGCTTATCATTCAGGTGCTTTGCTTTTCTCTGAAACCCTGACATCACATTAGTCACAGCTGTCACTCAGTCATGCTCTCCTAAGTTTGCTCCTAGGAAGTTCCTAATAGAAACTGATTTTTTAAAGACTATCTAAGCTAAAAGAGAGTTATCCACTGGAAAAAGATGGGGTTTCAGTCAATTTTTTTCATAAATCACATCTTTCAGTCCACCATGCCCAGCCATCGATGAATAACACAGCTTTCGAAAAAAAAGAATAATTTTAAATTGAGCAACTTCTCACTTAAACATGCATTTATTTCTTACAAGGACTGTTGCAACACTAGTTTCAAGACGCCATTCTGCAACACAATTGAAACCAGCTATTTTCTTGCTTCTAATTGCAAAACATGACTTGATAGAATGAAAAAAAATCTCATCTACACACAATAATGCCACAAACTTCGTACCACCTCCATCCTGCTCATGCTTATTTTGGCCAGGATCTCCATGTCCTCCTACATTATAAAAGCCTTCCTGCTCACTTTCTCACATGCAGCTATCTCCAGCTATTAATGGTTTATGCATGCACTCTTCTGCTGCTGTGTAATTAAATGGGCTTGCTAGGATCCCCTTGAATGACCACAGAAGTTTCTCATTAGATGTTGGAGCATGAAAACATCCTCCTCAGGCAGGAGACAGCATGCTACAATACACTGAATTCTCTCCAGTTCCAGGATTTTTTTTCTTGCATTTTTCATTTGAGGAAAATTTAAATCAGAGATTGAATTTATCTGTGAAAACAAAACTGTAGCTGATAACTAGTTCTCCTAATAAGAATATATTATAACTTGGACATATTAAGTGCCCTAACATTCTTCTGAGTTAACTAATGTACTAGCTCTACATACCACAAACAAAACTACCTTTTATAAACAGTACTAACCAACCTACTCAAGAAGAAATGAAAAAATAAAGTTTCTCACTCTGTTGGCAACTGCTACTGCAATTTTTTTAATAAGACTATTAATAAACTACACCAATATTGCTAATCAGAAGAAAAACAGGGTTGCTACCCCACGTACAGATTTTCAGCAACAAGCTCTATGACAAAAAAGAATCACAATATCTATTACCAAAATCCAGATGTAAAAGTTTCTGCTGAACTCTCTTATTTGGCAGATAAATTATATGGACTTAATAACCAGGTTTCAGAAGCAATTAATTCTGCAAAGTATTAACAGTAAAGTATGCTGCAGTAAAATGAGAACCATGCACAGTTAGCTACTTCTGCCTTGGCAAAATCCACTTTACAACTGCAGTTCATCTCATTGCCAGTTTGTTGGTAAATTGGTGCCTATCTTTGCAAACAAGAAAACATCTGTTTTCAAATAGCAAAGATTTATCAACAACACCAGGGTTCAAGACAATATAAGAAAATTGACAAGAAGTGGGAATTCCAGAGAAGTTATACATTCTGCTTGTTAACCAAAATTACCAAAATATAAGTGGGAATCCCCACTTTAGTAATTGTACTATCAGATTCTTATCATCTGATGTCATTCAAAACAAACTTGTAGTATCACAACAGAACTGATTAATGTGCCTACTGCAAAGGCATTGAAGGCTCACCGTGATTTCTTCTTGGTGACAAATCACTAGTAAGAACATAGTCAGAAATTCCAAGCACGTCTCTGAAGTTCTTTGTAACTTCAGAATATACGCAGAATTTTAAATTACTTTAAACCATAACTAAAATGGGTTTTGGAAAATTTCTAGATATGCCTCATTAAAGCCATTTAGAGTCAAAAACAACATAAGGCATAAAAGAGGGACTCAAATAGCATTTAGAAGCATAGATCGGAGAACTCAAACACGAAAAATCCTACCAGTTCAAGCACCTGAGCGCAGGCACATCTGCCTCACTGATAAAGCACTACATATTAGCCCACAGGTTCTTTTATCACTGCTACATGAAGTAGCTCACCATCTATTTCATACCCAAGCCTAAATATGATTCATAACATGAAGATGCCCATTTCTTCCCATATCCCAGCCTGATCTAATGGAATGTGTCCCTGCCCATGACAGGGGAGCTTGGACAAAATGATCTCTAAGGTCCCTTCCAACCCAAACTATTCAATGATTCTAAGATTTCAGTCATCTGATTCTTCCGATGTTTAAGCTGTGATACCGCTAAACAAGTTCAGAACTAATGTAACCTAATTTAACACTTCTGGAAAATTTCTAGATATACACCATTAAAGCCAGTCAAAGTCAAAACCAAAAAGACTGAAAAAATTGTCACTAGTGTGATTAGTTTTGTAAAACATCAAAAAAAAACAGTGCCAACCTTCTGTATAGCAGAATAGGTTAAAAGAACTGGGTTGCAGGCCTTCCTTTGCCTGAGAAGTTTAAAATCTTATTCCCACACCTCCAGATGCACTGCACTGTGCACACCACTTCACAGACCTCTACGCCACATGAAAGGCTGGAAAGGTCCTCTTTGCCATCTTTACTGCCAAAATTGTCCTGTGATGCAGAGATATGCAAGCTGAAGTAGACCGACAGAAATGGATTAAGCAGAGAATGAAGAAATAAGGCAGAAGCACAACTCTAACTCAATGTTAAAGGCGTCCATCTACTTCCCTGGGTCTTAATCCATGCTCCTATATTTTTTTTCTATGTGCTTTGTTTTTTTTCATGAGAAGTTGCTGCATAAAACCCATAAACTGATTTCTTCCTTATTTGGATATAGCCGGCTATATCCCATAAAGCATTCTAGGCATCAAAAGAAGAAAATTATGCATTGAAACTACAGAAGAGTTCTATGAAATTCTCCTTTCACTTTCCAATTGCAACCTAACATGTCCATAGACAAGTCATTTGTAAAACTACAAACTTGGAGTATCTGAATTTTGGCAGTGACACCTTTCCAAGATGCAACAGTCATAACAGAGAAGTGACATTCTTGCCTCTGACACAGTGAATGAGCTGGAGGATTTTTCACAATTCTGGCATATAAGAAAGTACTGTTGGAAATTTAGGAGTTGCAGAAAAACCTGAAAATGCAAAAGAACAAAATAATTTTTCTGCACAGATGTCTCAAAGGAAGCCATCAACCACTTTCTTCTCAAATCTGAAAAGCAACACCTGAATAAACATTAATAATTAAAAGAGTATTTCAATTAACAGAAAATTTAACTTTACCTTCAGACTCTTTAAGTAGTTGGATAACATACTCGGGTGAAAACGATTTTCTTCAGCAACTTGATCATCGTATCTCGGTCCTAACATTGTCTTCAAAGGTAAAAACTTCCCTATGAAAGATAATCAAATTATGCAGTATTTTACGTATACTCATGTATAGGTAAACTTACAACTAAGCAACTTCAAAGCAACATCTTGAGCAGATTAAGAGGTTCACCTTCAACTAAAAACAATCATGGGGAAAGAATCAATAACAGTTGAATTGAAATATTTTTTTATTAATAAGTTCTCAGAATATGCAAATAAGTTTAGAAGTTTAAAGGAAATAAAAGTCAGATCATCTAAAATAAGATGAAGCAACACTTTTAGCTGGCTTTTAGTGTGAGAAAATAGAGAATATAAAAGGAGAAAATAGAGAACAGAAAAAACAAATGCAGTATGGTTAAAGACATGAAAACAACACTTTAGAAAGACAGTTTGTTACTGATCACATAAATACCAACTTGAACTACCTGCAAAAAGAAAACATGGTAAAAAAAAAATCCATTTGGTCCAGAACAGCTATGAACTACAGAGCTTTCTAACATGCTTCTTAAGGTTTGTTGGAAGAGTTCCACAGCAGTGTTCAAATACCCCTCCAAAATACAACACCTGTGTGTCCTTCAGACACCAGGGAAGTTACAGAACCACAATACAAACTTGACTGGAATTATTACTAACTAGACTACATCCATCACTCGCTAGAAACCCGATTTTTTTTTTATTGGTTTTAATTTTGATCTATCATACGTACCACAGAACATCTGAAATAAGATTATTAGAGATCTCTAGCTCTTTCCTACTGACACCCAGCAAGCTAAGGGCACACCCCTCCCTCAGCATAGCAGGAACAGTATTGGAGCAGCAAGTACTGACCAAACAGCTCTTCCTGCACTTCCAAGCAGACCAGAACTTTGAGCCCAGGTCTCTATCTGAGAAGCAGCACAGCTCCTCCTGCACGCACCTGGGACCTTGCACTGCTGCTAGTTGCAGAAAATGAATTCAAACTGACAGTAAGAGACCTGGCATAGCCGCCCAGTCACACTACAGTTCATGGTACAGGGAGAGAGTAAAACTATGAGAATCTCAGCATTTCTAAGTGTTTATGAAAATATTTCAATGGATTATATCACAAGACTGATCAAATAAATCCTTCCCCTAGAAAACACAAAGAAATGTATTGCCCCAGAACTTTCCATCCCCTCTTTTGCCTTTTTTTTTTTTTGGTAAATAAAACTGGTTCCATGCTGTTAGAAAGACAGCCCTTCTAAAACCAAAGAAGATGCAGCCACAATAGCATGGCACAGAAGAGGAGAAGCAGCAGATTTCTAATGAAGGAAGAACTCCAAATTGGAGCAGCAGACATAATTCTTCCAGGAAAAAAAAAAAAAAGCACTGCTAGATCCTGATGTTTTTCGAATTATATTTCTAAAGTTCTTCTAACAGCAATTAACCTAACTATTTCTTAAAGGGCAGGAGGGCAGGGGAAAGACAGTTCATTCCATACACATTTTTTTTAAACCTCAGTAACTTTCAGCTTTTGCTATTTAAAAACACAAGTACCCACACAATATTTCGAAACAGGGAAAAACATTACACCTTTCTATACTATTGCTCAAACCATCTCATGCAACTGCTCAGCTGTGTAATGCAGACTAACAGCCACCATTCACTAGTCTTTATGCTTTATTAAACATTCCATTTCAGATCCTCAAGTGAATCAGGACACCCAGCACACATCCTAAAAAAAAAACCTAAATTACTCATGAAAATCCTGCTTTCTCATCAAGACAGCATTTCCTTGCAGTAAATGGAAAAAAAAAAAAAAAAGTCCTGTTGTTTTCAGCAAAAAAAACCCACATGGAATGCCCATGGTATGCAGACGGGAATCAAATTTTGAGAGAGAAATTCACTAATACTCAAAGAAACAGAAAAATGCATGCTATTTTCACTAAATGAATGCTGTAGAGAGGTTTCACTATACAATCTATTCATACAGTTCATATAATTAGCTCACAGAGTCTTCTGTAGCCTTACATTCTATTAAAACATCTTGTATAGTCTTAAATGAGTATTTAACTTTCAGGGAGGAGACATTATAAATCACATAAGACAGTTATAGAAAGTAAGAAGCTTTATACATCTTGTTAGCTCAGGTCTAAAGTTAAGCAGTAGTATGAGAAGTACCCCCACTACTCACCAGAGACCACCCCAGTCATTACAGCTAAAAGGAAAGTTGCTCGGTCATACAGCAAACTTACACACTGAATGCTAATAAACTTATAGTCACTTTAGCTTCAATTTATTTTAGTCTTAGAAAAACTTCTAAGTTCACTCTACTTCTCCCTTTTCATTTCGCCAGTTACATACATCCTCCTCCTTGCTGCTTATGGCTCCCACGCTCAATTTTCTCATTTTTTGATCTATCCACTTGAATTTTCTTGCTTGTGTTCCATCACCTGCAACATTACCATTCAGCCTCTCTCACTTACTATTAATCCTCCCACAAAAACTTGTAATATTCCTCTGTACTATTAGTACATCCTAATTTTGGATGATCTTAATGCAAGAATCTATCATTGACATAGGTTTTGCAAAACGCTAAGCATGCTTGAAAGCATCTTAACTTTCCTACTTGCCACTTCTATCCCAACACATCCACTCACCCATTAGACATCACAAAGAATGAACCTAAATTTTGTAGACAAGGCATCTGATTAAGAATGCAATGACCACAGAATCAATGGACACATAAGGAAACTACCACTGTTTACAACACGCTCGTAAGAGAACAGAGTTGGAAAACAGTGCCTGGAGGTTAGGACTGGTTCCTCAACTATCTGATTAGCGACTGTACAATTGTGCCAAAGAGTCTCCTGTTATTCATTTTTATAGGAGGTGGAAAAAGATGTTCAAGTCTCTCCTCCATACTGGATATTGATTTAGTGTTTGAATTCACTTTGATTTCTTTCTGAGTAACACATTCCTGTTCACCAGGAAAAGTCAGGCGAAGTAGTCCAGTCAGTGTTCCCTGAAGGATTTTAACAATTTTACAGAGCTGTGGAAGTGACAAATATTTTAATAGAACCAATTTACAATACACTAGTAAAGTCCTAAACTCCAGATCTCTGGAAGTATTTAGGTAGCCGATTTCTACAAATTGCAGTTTGGTGGTATCACTGAGAAAGAGAGCTTGCATGGCTGCTAACAAGCTGCCTGCCAAGGTTAGAAGACAGCAGTGAATTCCAATTTGGTTCCAATTTAAAGGAATTTTGTAACCAGATTATTAAAATAATGCCTCTGGGTTTTTTTTGCTTGTGTGTTGTTTTTTAAGATCAATTATATTTTTCTGCAATATAACCTCAAGTTACCCCTATGCAGTAAGTCGTGTCTTCCTCATTTACGTTCTTGTTTAGTTCTAAACTGTGACTGTAATAAACGTATTAAAAGATCTTGAAATCAATCTTGTGTTGTGTTCCTTTTGGAACAGAAAACTAAATTTCCCTACCCAGCACATTTGCTATCTGATCTTTGTACAGAAGCTAAAAAATCCTCCCTCACAGTGTCCATATAAACCCCTTCCAGGTAAGTGTCACTAAGCTACAGAAAATTTAAGCTTTAAATCTAAGAAAGGTTTCCAACCTTTCTGAGCGATATGGACAAGCATAAATAAGGCAGCAGCTACAAGCTTCGTTACAGTTGTCTTATATTTTATACTAAAGAAGTATTGTAGTTAAATATGACTGCAACTCAAGCCGCCATGCATAAGCATTTGAGTATTAAATAACCAATTCTTTATGTTGAACTAGTTGATCTGATGGTAAGTGTTATTTTACATGGATATTGAAGCACCTTAACTCATTAGTTTATCTAAACTAAACTATTATAATTATTATAATTGTAACTCCTCAACGAAATTTTCAAATTAACTTCGAAATGTTACTGGAACCTTGATGACTGATTACCTGCAGTCACAATTAAGTCACAATTTGTCAAACAGTTTTGGAAAGTGGATATTAAAAAAACATTTTCCAAATTAGTTACCTGTATAACAGATGGTGTTTCTTTAGGTTCAAAAATAGGTAAAAATACTAAAAATAAGAGTCCAATATGTCAAAGCATAAACATCAAGTGGATAAATCTGAGAAAAACCAAAGTGAACAACATAAGAATCCAAATTTCCTACACACATATCTTCAAATTTTGATACATCTTTATCTCTTCCCAGAATTTTAATCCTAGAGCATATCAGTGGAAAAACTACCTTTAATTTAGTCCAGTTTACTGTGGCATAAAACTATTGACTCAATACATGACGGCAGCCACTAAATGTTTATGACTATGGTACATTTAGGGCTAGAATGGACATTGATTAGCAAGTATAGACTATGCAGTGACCAAAGAAAGAGAAATTTGAATAAAACGTAATAGTAAAATGTTACTATAAAAACAAAACAAACAAAGAAACAACAAACAAACAATGCTCCAAGAAATAAGTCTTCTGTTTCAAGAACAACTGTGCTAGGTCAAAGCATTCACTTCACTTCGTATCTCATCACCAAAAGAGGTTAATAACAGATGCCTAGGAAAGAGCGTAAAATGATGACAATGAAAATCCACCACTAGATTATTCTCCCCAACTACATCACACATGGCTCAGCAACTTGCTAAACCAGAGGCATTACTCTTCTACTTAAGGTATTGTCTCACCCGCATGCAACACTGATGCTTTTAATAACTTCTCACCATTCTGCATGCTGCGTGTACGTCTAGAACAAGGTTAACTAACATGAATCATTAGAAGGAGACAAAGACACTGCTGAGACACTTCAAGTCTTTTCTTCATTATCTTGCTAGAACTCTCCAAAACAGACTGGGTTTTCAGTGGCTGTAAAAAGTAGGCACCTGCAGAGATGATGATGCCAAGGCAGTAAGGCCAAACCAACCAGACTGCTTCAGATTTAAGAGTTCAGAAAAAGCTCTTTTCATCAAGTACATTGCTAAGGTGCTACCACATTGCAATAAGTATGAAAGTGAGCTGTTCTGAAGAACTGGTATACCATCAAAACAGAAAGTGGTAACATAACACTAATATTTAAAGAAGTAAACTGGAAAATAATGGGAGATGTAGATTAATTCATCTCTTTCACGATGAAGGGCCTTGTTAACCTGAACAAACCCAGTCTCACAAAGAGAAAAGCTCCAGGCCTCATCAGGACTTGTGTCTGAGGTCACCTAGAAATTACAGGTACTGCGAGAGGCAGTGCTGGTCCACAGAAGCCAGACAAACTTTGCTCAGCAACACTATTGCCATTACACTATTAGATGGGGGAAAGTCACACACGTATACATAGAAATTTGATAGAAAAGCTAATTAAAATAGACTACAACACATATGGAAGACAGTACCAATATCAATAAACTCTAAAATACGCCTCAATAAAAGTCAAATGTCTTTGAACATAAAATAACAAAAAGGAGAGAAGACGATGGTGCACTATGACTTTTGGTAAGTTGCATGCGCTAAAAAAAAAAAAAACACCCCTAAGAATCAGGTAAACTAATATACGAATACATTACAGTAAAGCAGCCAAAGAAACTGACAAAGCTCTTTCCTTTATTTTTGTGCAGTAACTTCTTGTGCACAATCACACTGAATGGAAAAGAATTACCTTGCAGTTACTGAATAAATAAACACACAAGCAGTGATGGCACAGCAGATGACATGCTGATAAACCACATTCGTGCTTACTCTAGGTTACTCTTTCTGAGAAGCCACGGCTTAAAAGACAGACAAAGAAGCAAAACCAAAACCAACAACTTCTAGAGATCAGGAACTTGCTGAGCAGAAAAACAAAGAATAAAAAGTTATCAGTCCATTTTTGCCCTGGTCAAAGCCTAACAACTTTGCCTATGAAATCTCTTACTGGATAGAAAGCAACACATTTGTCAGCGACCAGGAAAAAGAGATAATGGAGATAAGCAATACGATAAGGCTGTTATTTAATTGAGTCTAACTCAAAGAGAAATACGATGAACATGAGAGAAACCAATAGCCCACAAAATGAACAACTGAAATTAAATGCTAATCAATGCCAAGTAACCCATATTGATAAGATTAAGCCTACTGAGATGTCTCACAAGGTTCTAAATAAGGCCGGAAAGAGTCATTGATGTCTTCAGTTCCACAACCAACTGCTACCGAAAAAGTGGAAGAAGATGATGCAGAAACTTGAGAAAACAGGAATTGTCACTATTAAGAAATACATGGCACAGTGCCATCTAGAATAGCATGTTGAGTAGCAAATGCTGTGTTTTGAGAAAACACCTTTAAAATTATCACAACTAGGATGACAAAAGGAGTGATGCTTAGAGATATGATTTTGCAGTGGATAGGTACAGTTGGGCTTGATGACCTCAAAGATCTTTTCCAACCAAAAGATTCTATAACTAGGAAGTATTATGGAAAACTGGATTTGTAACTGCACACAGAATCACTAGGTTGGAAAAGACCCGCAGGATCGAGTCCAACAATACCTTACAAAGGAAAGAACTTGAGAAAACTGAAAAGAGCAAAATTCAGTTACTCTGTCTTACACTGGACAGCAGGGGAAACATTCATCTGAAGTTAGTACAGCAGTTAAATCCCAACTAAAAGAAAGTGTGTGTACACAATCCCTAATTCCCTGCCACAAGGTGCCAGCAAGACCGGACACGCTGCCACGATCGAGACGGGCAGCACGTCACGCGTGAGCACATCCAAGAGAACAGCGACTACTGACAAAACCTTTAACGTACACACAAAAACTTCACAGCACGGCGCCTAAGCTCATCCTCCAGCTAAACAGCTTAGGAACACGCAGGGGACTGAGAGGTCGTTGCCGGTCTGCCCAGCGACAGATCAACGCCGATCAGCCTCAGAGCCTTCAGGAACAAAACCGAGGGAGGAGGAGGCGGCACAGGAGACTGGTCGGGGCCGAGAAATGCTCCAGGAGGGCATCTCGGGCGGGACGGACGGGAAAACTTTTTGTAGAGATTTAGTAGCGGAAGGGGAGGTTGCTGCTACGAAAGCCCCTTTTCCAGCCTAGCGATTCAACAACGTTTCGGCCCCGAGCTAAAGGCGCTGCTGACGGCGGGAGGGTGCGGAGGGGCCGGGCGCCAGGGAAACCCGGAGAGCCACGGCCGGGCCCCGGGGGAGGCCGGGCGCTCACCTGCCACGGGCTGCCCTCTCCGGGGGCAGTGGAGCCAGCGCGGCGGGATCTTGTTGTAGGACATGTCGGGGCGCGGAGGGGAAGGGCCGGGAAGGGGAGAGAAGGGCCAGCGGGGCGGGCGCCGGGCGCTCAGCGGCCCCCGGACCGCGGCGCCTTCATTCAGACCCGGCCCCGCCCCCAACGCTGCCGCTTCCGCTTCCGGGTCGGGCGCGCAGGGGGCGGGGCTGTCCCAGAGCCCGGGCGGGAAGCGACCCCAGAGCCCCGCCGGTTCCTGCCCCCAACCCAGTCAGGCTGCCCGAGGCCCCAGGAACAGCTTCCCCCTCTGCGCAACCTGTGCCAGGGCCTCACGACCCGCACTGTGAAGAAATTCCTTATACCTACTCTAAATAGAGTAGGTAGAGATTAGGAGGAGGTTTTTCACGGAAAGGGTCATTGGGCATTGGAACAGGCTGCCCAGGAGGTGGTTGATTCACCTTCCTGGAGGTGTTTAAGGCATGGGTGGACGAGGAGCTCAGGGGCATGGTTTAGTGCTTGATAGGAATGGTTGACTCATGATCCGATGGGTCTCTTCCAATCTGGTTGTTCTATGATTCTGATTCTAATCTTCCCCTTTCTAGTTTATACCCATTGCCCCTCGTCCTATCACTTGAAGCCTCTGCAAACAGTTCCTCCCAGCTTTCTCATAGCTCCTTCAGGTACTGGAAGGGCACTATTAACACGGTCAAATGCCGGGTCCTGCACTTGGGGCACAACAAACCTATGCAGAGCTACAGACTGGGAGAAGCCTGGCTGGAAAACTGCCTGGAGGAGAGGGACCTGGGGGTGTTGGTCGACAACCGACTGAACATGAGCCAGCAGTGTGCCCAGGTGGCCAAGAAGGCCAATGGCATCCTGGCTTGGATCAGAAAGGGTGTGACCAGCAGGTCCAGGGAGGTGATTCTCCCTCTGTACTCAGCACTGGTGAGGCCGCTCCTTGAATACTGTGTCCAGTTCTGGGCCCCTCAGCACAAGAAGGATGTTGAGGCTCTGGAGCAAGTCCAGAGAAAAGCGACGAGGCTGGTGAAGGGTCTGGAGAACAGACCCTATGAGGAGCGGCTGAGAGAGCTGGGGTTGTTTAGCCTGGAGAAGAGGAGGCTGAGAGGAGACCTCATTACTCTCTACAAGTACCTGAAAGGAAGTTGTAGAGAGGAGGGAGCTGGGCTCTTCTCCCAAGTGACAGGGGAGAGGACAAGAGGGAATGGCCTCAAGCTCCGCCAGGGTAGATTTAGGCTGAAGATTAGGAGGAGGTTTTTCACGCAGAGGGTCATTGGGCATTGGAATAGGCTGCCCAGGGAGGTGGTTGATTCACCTTCCCTGGAGGTGTTTAAGGCACAGGTGGATGAGGTATTGAGGGACTTGGTTTAGTGTTAGATAGGAATGGTTGGACTAGAAGATCGGATGGGTCCCTTCCAACCTGGTTATTCTGTGATTCTGTGATTCTCAGAGCCTTCTCCAAGCTCAACAAACCCAACTCTCAGCCTGTCCTCGTACTTGGCATCAAGGTTTTTCACTCCAGGTGCTCTGCCTGGAAAGGAGATGAGAGACAAGGAACTGTCCTGGGAGGAGAGGAGGTCATGGACAATGAGGGCTGTGGGGTTCCCAGGAGAAACCAACAAGAATGGGTTGGAAGAGTTGGAGGCATCGCTTGTGCCAGAGGAACCAGAGTGTGGGACTCACTGGCACAGGGTGTCCATGTGTGAAGTGTTTACATGGGTTGCAGGGGAGGCTGAGTAGCTGCTGGGAAGAGAAAATAGCTTCTAAAGTAGCAGATAATGTCAGGCTCAGGATTCATCATGAGGTAAAAATAGCTGGGGGCTTGCACAGACATGCTTGCCCTGCTTTTTGTTTTGCCTGGATGTTCCCCTATAGCCAGCACTGGGGATGGCAATAGATGTATCCCTGACCCAGCTACTAGTGCAGCTGTAGTTCTACTCTGCATGTAATAGGTTTGTATGCAGTAGAGATGCGTCTATAGATGGCCTTCTCTTAGACCTGCTGCCCAGGGAGGGGGTTGAGTCACCTTCCCTGGAGGTGTTTAAGGATTGGGTGAACTAGGCACTGAGGGGCATGGTTTAGTGATTGATAGGAATGGTTGGACTCAGTGATCAGTGGGTCTTTTCCAGCCTGGTGATTCTATGATTTTACAGTCACATAACTGTTATGTTTCTGTACAGAATCCCAGTGAAAATTCTCTTTGGGCTTAAAGTGGTCTGGTTATGTGGACTCAGACGAAGAATTCTAGCCTGGCAGTGTTTGCCTACATTAAAAGAATATTGAAGGTGCTGGTGTAGTTTAGCTCCAGCAGGCAGCTAATCCCCATGCAGCCCTTCCTCGCTTACCCCAGCAGCAGGACAGAGGAGAGAATCTGAAGGGTGAGAATGAGAAAACCTGCAGGCTGAGGTAAAGGAAAATGAAGGAAATCATTCACTACTTCCCATTGGCAGGCAGATGTTTGGCTGTTTCCAGGGAAGCAATGTTTCATCTCTCACAGTGGTTACTTGGGAAGAAAAACACCATAACTGCAAACATGCCCACTCGCTTCCTCCTCCTTTCCCCAGTTTTTATTGCTGAGCACAACATCAAACGGTTTAGGATGTCCCTTTGATCAGCTGGGGTCAGCTGTCCCACCTGTGTCTTTTCCCAGCTTCTTGTGCACCCTCAGCCTACTTGCTTGGCAGGGCAGTGTGAGAAGCAGAAAAAAAATCTTGATGCTGTTCAAGCACTATTCTATAGCTATAACATCACTGTGTTATTAGTGCTGTTTTGCTCACAAATCTAAGACACAACACCCTGTGAAACACTATGAAGAAAATGAACTATCCCAACCAGAAGAAGTACAAGTGGCTTCAGTGAAGCATTAGGAAACAACAGCAATAGATTATTCTTATTTTTGTTAATTAATTTTACAGTTATTTACATTTCAGTACTGTTTTGTCTGGACTTTTTATTTTTCTATAAGCTAGCTCTGCTGCTGTTGCAAGTGAGGAGGTGCATTAACTTGCAGAACTAAATGACTGTTCCATGTACAGATAAAACAGGAAGCCCTTAGGTTGTGTGAACAGACACAAAAAACAATGGAAATAATCTGGTCTGTCCAGAATTTATGACAAAATTCATTATACAGTGACTGTGTTTTTATTCCTCTCTTTCAAGACCTCATCTGGAGTATTATGTCCAATTTTGGAATCCTCAACATAAGAAGAATAAGGGGCTGTTGGAACAGGTCCAGAGGAGAGGTACAAGGATGATCCAAGGGCTGGAGCACCTCCCATACAAGAACAGGCTGAGAGAGTTGGGCTTGTTCAACCTGGAGAAGAGAAGGCTCCTAGGAGACCTTATAGCGACCTTCCAGTGCCTGAAGAGGCTACAAGAAAGCTGGGGAGAGAATGTTCACAAAGACTTGCAATGATAGGATGAGGGGCAATGGGTATAAACTGGAGAGGGGCAGATTTAGTCTAGACATAAGGAAGAATTTCTTCACGCTGAGAGTGTTGAGGCACTGGCCCAGGTTGCCCAGGGAAGCTGTGGCTGCCCCATCCCTGGAGGTGTTCAAGGCCAGGTTGGATGGGGCCTTTGGCAGCCTGGGCTGGTGGGAGGTGTCCGTGCCCATGGCAGGGGAGTTGGAACTGGATGGTCTTTAAGGTTTTTCTTTTTTTTTTTTTTTTTTTTTTTTTGGGGGGGAGGGTGTTCCAACCCAAACTATTCTATGATTCTATGTTTTCTGCTGAGTTTTATCACTCTAGATTTTATTAGACATAGTTTCTCATCTAGAATATCCTTTCATAGTAACTGGGGTAGTCGGTTAAGTAGTTTTCATGTGAGTCATTAGGTTCTCACACTACATTAGAAGTTTCTGTGTTTTGTCTTCTAAGTTTTTTGTCAGCATCAGATATTAATTTTCTCATTCTAACCACAATTAAAAGTCTTGCTACAGCGAAAGACACTTTGTATCATTTTCCCTAGCTGTTAAATACACTTCCATTAAACTGTTACTATCTGATGTTCGAAATACAGTCCTGATTTTGCCTTTACAGAACAAGGCACCAGGTGGTGCCAAAGACCATCCAGAAAAGAAACCGAAACGAGTACTGGGGACTTTCACAACGAGCCAAAGCCAAGGAACAGCTGCAGGCTGCTCTGTTTCTGGTTTCAGTAGATTAGGAGCAACGTGCAGTAACAGCAGTCATATGGCAAAATTAGGAACAAAACCGTTTGCGTAGGTGGGGAAATGTACAAAAATATATCACGAATGAGGAATGATCTCTGTCCCTGTAAGTTTCTGTATGATCTCGCTATAAGATTCTGGTACGTTTTTAAAACGAGATTCTGATATGGGGGTTTTTGTGCAGAGAAAAAATCAGGAGGCTAAGACCCAACTAGAAATCAGATTGGCCAAGTCTGTGAAAGTTAATAAAAAATCTTTCTATAAATATATTAACAATAAAAGGAAGACTAGGGAGAATATTCAGTCCCTATTGGATGCAGAAGGAACAACTGTGACAACAGATGAGGACAGGGCTGAAGTACTTGATGCCTTCTTTGCCTCAGTCTTTACTTGTAAGGAAAGTTGTTCCCTGTGTGTACATCCCCAGGAGTTAGAGGGGCAGAACAAAACTCTCATGATCCAAGAGGAGGCAGTTAGACATGGAATTAACTTAGCAGAGTTTAGGCAAACTGGCAAACGAGCACAATACAAGTCACCGTTCAGCAGAGCATTTTCAACACACCAGAGGGCTTTTCCTGAGTTGTGACACTTGGGTCTGCTTGCCACATAACATCTTGCTCCACATCAGATACCAAAAATGATGACATCTGAAGGCCAGTTGTTGAATGAGAAATGAGGGAATCTAATTGCTTCCTTTTTTTTTTCTTCATAGAGTCATAGAATCACCAAGGTTGGAAAACACCCATCAGATCATCGAGTCCAACCATATGACATTAAGAAGTGGAATATAGGACACGGAATATAGAAAGAGGGAATAATCCCTGTTGCTGTCATCACCGTTCAATGTATTCTCTTAGGGAATTTTACATGTGGAAAATTTAATCACCCAAAAGACCAGTATTGCCCAGCAGAGCAATAGCGTATACACACATTTGAGAAAGTGTTGCTTCATCGCCTTCCATACAACACAGATTTCAAGTGACTCTGTTTACTCTTAACTTGCTGTAGTGCTGCTTGGTGAGGTATCCTTCTGGCCTGGAGTACGCAGTTATTTACAGTTGATGGTGTGTGTCCTGCTTATAGAATTTACGCTGGACTTTGCCATGTTAAACACTTTGAAACAAATCCCACAGGCATAGATGATGATTGGTGTGTTATGTCAGATATTCTTTGTGAACGAAAATACTTTCTTGCTTGATATTGTGGCATTAAGAGTGAAGATGACTTTTTTCTGTTGCACCATCAGAGAGCACTGTGATCCTCAATTCTTCATGTGCCAACGCTTGTTGTGTTTCAACAAGGAACATGTCAGTGGGCTTAGCAGTTGTTTCAAGGCTTGCATTGAGAAAGCAACTGCAAGTGTTTTATCTATGATATAACAGTCCCTTTTTTCTATATATCGACTTCCTTGTTTCCTAGAAGCAATGAGATGCCTGTATCCTTACTCTGGTTTCTGCTCACCAATTTACATCCTTTTCCTAGCAGAGCAGATACTACAATCAAGAAGTATTTTTTTTTTTATTTTATTTTTAGGATGCAGATCATCCCCTGTGCTATTTTGACTTCTATAGTTTCAGCTCAGTCGTATTGTTTCTGGTCATGGAGAACTGTCTCTCTTTACTTATAACCACAAAAAAGCCCACACCTCCACCAAGAACAACACCCCACACACATTTAAATTTTTTTCTTAATTACAAATGGAACATTTATCCAAATTGTTGCTGATGAATAATCTTACACTTTTAATGTCATATGTTAATATTGTAAGTAACTAGATCTTTTTAAGTTACTTGTTATATGCAAAGTGGACTAACTAGGTATTTTGCCCAAAGGAAGAACACATAGTGTTTCCCTTTCCTATATTGGTATAAGTCAACAACCCTATTGCCGTTCTTTTTCAGCATGTTATTTTCAATGTGTTCATAAAATAATAATGCAATAAGAAAATGAACTCTTGTCTCTGAGTGTTCTTTAAAATAGACATTTCCAACTCTAATAAATACACATTCTTAAACAAAAAAAACAAACCAACCCCCACAAAAATATTATTTGCTAAACTGAGACTACAATAGAATTTATTTAAATGGAATTAATTGTGAAAGAAGCTAACTATGTATTATACAAGACTTTTTTCCCATTTCATGCTAGAAGTGTTCACCTGGAAAGAAACTTGATGTCATAAATCTGTAAGTTCTGGTACATGGAACATTGAAAAAATATATTTTTTTAACTGAATCAATTAATTACTTCTCTGGTTATTGTTGATAATGTTCATGTCAAACTGACCTATGACTAGACTTGCACAGTGTTTATGTCTGATTTAATTCTAGCTTGCATTAAGCTTCTGTGGGGAGGGGTGAGTACTGTGCGAATAAATACTTTAAGTTCTTTTTTAGTATAGTCATATTTTATGCCAATAGCAGTTAGATTCTAAGAAAGGAAACAGTACCATGGAAGCATATTTTTACGTTTAAGTGATTGTCAATAGTATGGTTGCTTATGGCTAATTTCTCTAGGTTTCTTTAAAGGCAGGCTTCTACATTTTAAAATGCTGAGTATGCACCGACTTCTAACAATCAAAAGAAGATGCTAGGAGATCAACGGGTTTTAATTCATGCCTGCTTGTTTGGTGTCAACAACTAATGAAGAACTTAACTTCTGAGACAAATTATTTTTCTAGATTTGAAAATGCAAATAAGACTTAAAAATAAAGCTAATTTATTCCCTTTGTGCATACAATACAGAAAAAGATGTTGAAACAAAGTTCTGAGTGTTCCAATATATTTGAGAAAATAAAATGTCCTTTACAATGTTCTTCCTGTAGAGAGCACTGAGAAGAACTCAGAAACAATATTACCAGTCATTAGTCTTCGAGACATTAGGGGGCACCATGACCTCAGACTTAAAATGATGTAAGTTAAAGTCCAGTTACTTTTCCCGTCCAAAGTCAATAGGATAAAATTGAAAAATCAACTTCCTCCGTGTGAGATTGTGATATAGTTCTTAATCAGAATTCCAACAGAAGACAATCCAACCATTTAGCAAAACATAGACTGCACCCTCCTTCCTGTGAGATCCATACAACTAACATACTAATGCACATGATATAAGCAGCTTGCTTTCAAATCTTCGTTTAAATCTTATATTTTCCTTCAGGGTTTCATTCTGGGAATACAACATTTTCATCTCACACCTCTAAGGTATTACAGCGTTTGTTCAACCTGTGGAGTAAATCTCTGTATAAGCAGGGAGCACACAGTGAGGTTGGGAGGAACAGCTTTAAATCCAGATCCCTGTAGTGGGTATCATGCTAATGATGACTCGTAGATCTTCCACCGCTACAGGGGATGCTAACAGTCTTAGCTCTGATGTGCAAACGACAGATAATTTACTTAGCAGGTGATTTACTTAGGAAATATGGAAAGGAATTTGAAGGATATATGTCTGCATAGAGGGAAGAAGGTATCTCTCTGTCCAGATGGTTGCTGTTCTCAAAGAAGTACAACAGCTGTAGCTTCAAGCACTGACTTGCAAGCCTAAAAAACAAGCTGTCTTGCTGCTGTTCCTCTGCAGCTGAACTGATGGTGTGATTGATGTAACAAAAGATAATCAGGTGGGCAATAGTCTTCTAAGCAAGGTGCCCATCATTCCTGGCACTAACTCAACCAACACTGGTCTTCCTCGAGTTCTTGCAGTTTGACTTAGACACCTGATGTCTTACTCACATCAGCTGTGAAGGATGGTTTTCAGCGGAAATCTACACTGTAAAAAATACTCAGATGTAACAGTTAAGAATATTTGGGCCTCAAGCTCCACTAGGGGAGGTTTAGGCTGGACATTAAGAAAAAACTTTTCACAGAAAGGGTCATTGGGCACTGGCAGAGGCTGCCCAGGGAGGAGTTTGAGTCACCTCCCCTGGAGGGGTTTAAGGGACAGCTGCATGAGGCGCTGAGGGACATGGGTTTGTGATTGATGGGAATGGTTGACTCAATGATCCGATGGGTCTTTTCCAACCTGGTGATACTATGATTCTATTATATGGTCTACTGCACAAAATGAAATCACATGGCATAGTGTGCTTTGACTGTGAATAAAGCAATCAACTAAAATTTCATGCTGGAAGATGACTAGTGGTAGGGAGCAGTATGACATAATACACAAGAAACTAATCTAATTTACCTAAGTGGAAAGCATGACTCACAGTCTTTGGAGCTGGGCTGGGGAGTGACCAGATTCCACAAAGTAAGCCAGCATTCTGTTGCTACACTTTCTAGTTTGTCTACTGCCTATTCAAGCAAGACACTTTAGTTTTACTAAGATTTTTACTAAGGTTTTTAATCTTGCCTTGAATTGAGTTAAAACTAATGTCGTAACAGATCCTGGTTAGTGCAGGAGACAGACTAGGGCAGTCAGCAACTGCTACAGGGTTATTGCTCCTCTACAGCCTGAAATAGCCATGAGTGTTTTAGCCTATAAACCTGCGTATGTGATGATCAAGTTCTGGGCTACTGTACTGGCAGAAATCTTATTCTCATGATTAAGTCACACAAAGAAAAAAATATTACCCATAGGCAATCTCTTAGACCTTCAGCATCATAACTTTGTGCCTATAGACATGTATACTATGGAGATACATGAATATAAAGCCTGTGAAGTTATTATATGTGCGTAAGTTATAATACAATACCTGAGAAAATACATACAGACTTGTGTAACATAATGTACAAATATAAATGAAGACCAAAGTCTCTCTTGAGGTACTCCAAGAATCTGGCCAAAGGCAAAGGAAAGGAATGCGGAGTAAAGCAAAGTGATCGGTCTGGCAGCCAGACAGGCTTTTTAAAAGTAAAATCTGATTATATATTTATATATGTATGTATTTATATTGTATACAAAATATGTTTAAAATACGTATGCATATATACGTTTATATCTATAAAATCAGACGCTCAAGCATTACCCTTGTGAGGTCAGTTTTGCTTTCCTTAAGTACACATTGTGGAACAAGCTTTACGTGAACACATACTACTCTTTCCCAAAAAAGCTTCACTCAGAAGGAAGCAGAGATCAAAAGGAATATCCTAGCATATGGTATGGGTATGAAACTGTCCTTGTCCAGGTGGACTTTAAAGGAGTTACTCAGTGAGATTGAAGTCCTTGAGAAAAGGAAGATGACTCTGCCCTCACCTGAAATTAATTTCCTGGTAGTTGTAAGTTTTTAGATTTGGATAACAAACTTTATGCACTGAAAGGGTGCAGGCAGTTACTGGAAAAGGTTAAAGCTTCTTCAGAAAAGTCACTTTGTGAATTCCTGCATCTACCTCTGCTCCACAAAAATGGCTTCTCAAAAACCCCTTTGGGGAGAGAAATCCCCCCATATCTTTCCACATACTGGGAGTTAGATCTTCTAAAATGAGTTTAGTATTGCATTTTTTACTATAATTGGATGTTTTGTCAGAGACCAGGTATATGACATGTCCTAGTTTTTCTATAGCTTCGTGAAAGACTTTTATCAGTTTCAATGGATTGTGACTCAGGCCATACCCATACACATTCTCTAACATGGAGAATTAGAAAAACGTGCCAGTAAACACTAGCACACAAAAGCAAAGTCATGAATAGAATCAAGTGATCAATTACGTGTAAATTATTGAACAAGATGGAGAGTGTCAAATGAGTATAAACACTATAGACACAATCCCGGTTATACACAAGGTTACACTGGTTTAAAATGTGAAGGCTGTTTTTATTGTTTACATCTTAGATGCAAGGTTTGATTACCGCAGAGGGAACAGGTAGAACGAAAAGACAAGACGTTCTGTCCTGAAATGCAACCCACTTAATTATTTTCTGTTCTTTTCCACGGTGCAGTTTGTACCAGCTCCGAAATGGGTAGAGCTGTTGCTAGGTAATCTTTTTTACCCTCTCGATAGCTGAAGTTTCAGCCACACAGAAAAGGGTTTTATATTTATAACTGAAAAAAAAAGAAGAAAAGTTAAGGCATTATTGAAGGACTGTTTCCAGTGCAACCCTGCTTCTAGCTCTGGGCCTCTTTCCTGGGAGCAGCCCAACTGCTAGTACAGGCAACCACACTCTTGTGGGCTGCAGGTCAACATGATTTGAGTGGTAGCAGCTGCAAGCCCTCCCTGAGCACTTTTCTTATCTCAGCTGTGAGCATCAGGCTTGCACACCCTTTCTTCTCCATGTAATTCCTCCCTCGTGCTGAGCGATTGTCTGCGCCTTAAAACAAGGCAGGGCCAAAAAAACCAAGTGTGGCCAAAAAGCAAGCAAGCAAACATCCTCCTCCTTCTTTGCTGGGCTCAGCTGGGTCGAGTTCCTGCTCTGCTTCATTCTGTGGCTGCATAAGAGGGATGGATAATATCAGAAGGAAATGCGGGGGATGGTCAGGAAGAAGAGGGCAGGGCTGGGGCAGGAGAGGAGCTGCTCAGGCTGCCTTAAAACATGCCCAGCTCTTCTGCCAAATATCTGCACATGGGCTGTGTTTCTCTTAGACTGGTGATCTACCAACAACCCGAAAGAAATGCATGTCAACTTAACATGTGAAGCTGAATCAATAAAAGTACACAACTGATATTTTTAAGCCAGATCTTGAAACAAGCACCCCACTCATACTCCAACAGAAAAAAACATGTGGGAATTTTAGTGCTGTATCTTTTACGATTTCCAGTATGAAAAAGACAAGACAGACTCAGGACAACTCTCAGATAACCCTAGTCAACAAACTGTGGTTACATCCACCTTTGTTCCTGAGCTAGCTATATTCTTTTCAATCTGTTATCGACACACACTGTCACCATAAAGAACTTTTTTTACCTTTGGGGATCAAAATCACGGGTACAAAACCTGGCAATTGCTTTCTCTTTTTTATGGGGTGTGGGCTAGATAGGGTGGTTCGACAATATTTATCATGTTTAATGTTAAATATTATTTTCTTTTAGAGTGTTTAATGTTTTGTTCTTCTCCATGAACCATGGCATTCAAAAGCATGATAAAAAAATGTGTAATCAGTTTCAACAGTATTAATTACTTCAGAGATAAAGTACTTCCTGTCATCGAAGGAGACGGTGGCTGCAGTGAGAATGTGCCAGCCTCGTACACCCACCCTGGCAAACCTGTGGCGATACAGGCAATCTAACACGTACTTATCCTTTCTTTTTGCTTCTAGAGAAGCAAACCCAGAGCCATGCTGGCACATCTCCTAGTGGGATCTCTGATCCTTTTCTGCCCTTGGGACATACCTTTTCTGCAGTGACTGACAAAATTGCTCTTCTGCAGTGAGAATTCACTTTTAATGATGTCTAGTACTGAGAAGGTCTGCAAAATGCTGGATGGCTGTGCCAACATGACGTGTTCACAAAGTTGGTTGGTTTGCATTGTTAGAGGCAGTTTAAAACAGCAGTGCTGCCTAGAAAAACGATCCACTAACTGTGGAAAATAGGGCTCATTTGTGGCATTCCCTAAGGGAAATACTGAGAAATTAAAAAGAATGAGGAGAAAAAAAAGTCATAATAAATAAAATGGTGTAAGAGAGAAACCTTTTGATATGATTTTCCTATGTTTGCATCATCCAGCTGCCTTTTTATGGCAGTACAACGTGTTAAAGATAGGCTGTCTGGCAGGCAGCAGTGACAAGTCATGTCACTGAGGGTACATTGTGTAATGAGAAGCTGATTGCCTGTGTTCAGCCCAGGAAACTTCTGTTTCCAAAGTATTATGCAGATGGCTATCAGCAAGAGGTTTAAATCACAGTCTCTCTTACAGATATGTAGAGAAACAAATGGAATATTGTCTCAGCCTCTGTTTTTTTTCTGTTAGCAAAACTATTTCTGAGACAAAGTATTTATCCCTGCCTCAAAGCACAGCTCATAACAATCGAGGACAAAGACTGTGTATCTCATTTTGCAGCAGTAAATGCTGATGAATGAATGTTGAATGTTGCAACCAGAAATGCCTACGGTGCTACGTAGATTCTAGTAGTCATCAACAAGTTACACAATTTTTCTGGTTTATATTAACACATAGAGGAAACGTATTCCATAACTCCTTCGTTACACATTGTCTAAATCAGTTACCTCACTCCCTTACGGATCAGTTAAAGTGTAAGAAACAGACCCTGGCATTTGGTTGGACTGAAGTCTTTGCTGATAGGTATTTTAATTAAAAAATACCTAGGTATTATACATACCTATTAATAACTGTATCATTAACCACAATTAAAACTTGAATACTAACCATTTTTAAGATTGACTTTTTACAGCTGTTCAACTCAGTATAGCCCAACATTAATTTTTGTTTTAAAAGAGACATTTTAACACTTACGTGGAATTAGTCCTTTGGTTATGACTTGCATTTGCCTGTTGCCAGTGCATCACTGACAGTAAGAGAAGAATAATTCTTGTTAAAAGAACGTATTTACCATACTAAAGTATGTACATGTGAATCTTGGTGAACATATGGGAGGAATTGGTTTGGCATATCCTGTCCTCATAATGTTAATTTCTAAGGTTTGTTGAAGTAATAAATATAACAAAGTTACATAACTTCCACATAAACACACACAGAACTCTCTAAAGTCAGTGTGTGTACATATAAAAAGGAAGGCAGGGAGACCTAATTCCATTCAGCAGTAGCCCCGCTCCAGGATTGACTTAATCTCTCTATGATTAAAAGGGAAAACAACATGGTTTGCTTTGGGGACTGGCACATATTTGGTAACTATTGCATTACCTCACCATATCACATGGTATTTGGTGTTCTATAAACCCATCCTTGAGAGCCTATGTGAGCAGTAGCTGATTGATTTTCCCGTCTCGTAACAGATACATCACAGTACACACAGTTATACTGGGATTATTTTACAAGTAGTTTGTTCAGTTTTATTTGCATTTCTCGGCATATCAGAACCAAATGACAGTAAGAGCTAGCTCTCTTCTGTTACACATGTTCAGCTTTTTTGTAATGCCTTCTGTCTAGTAGAAAAAGTAGAAACCTACTATCCATGTAGTTTCTGACTTGCCTGCTCCCAAGGGCTGGTTTGAAAACACATTTGGTGCTGGGTAGTCTGGGTACAAGGAGCATTGCAGAAGACAGCAGCAGGGGAGTCATAACAAAAGAAAGCACAAGATAATTTACTGAGACATTTTAAAGGATAAAAGAAGGGGTGACATCCAAAGAGAATAGGTCAAGTAGGGAGCAGAAGCCCGCCTCGTCCAGGACTTGCAGATGACTGTTTTGAATTTGAGACAGATTAGGAATGAAAAACAAGGTAGCAGACAGAGAACATAAATGAGTTAAGTAAGAAGGCCAATGCCTTGGCAGTACAACAACACTGATGTAGTAAGTCATGAAACCAAAGAGAGAATATAAGCAGGATCAAATAATAACAGTGAGAACCAATGAGGTCCCAAACAAGGTTTTTACATGAAAAACATGGTATGGCTGGTAGCTGTGCAAAAAGGTGGTGGTGGGGGGAACACAAAAAACCACACTGTTAGAACCTCAGAATTGCTCTCAACAGACAAATAAAGCTCGTAACGCTGGAGCAGGAGAGGTAAAAGGCTTGTGGTTGCACATCTCTTTCTTTAAAGAGGGAAACAAAAGGTCTGTATCGTCAACTATAAGTGGCACACAGGAAATGAAAAATCCCAGTGTTGCTCAGTGGTAAGAAACTCCTCTCTCCTTCCAGTTGAAGAAACGTCACTGGAAAGTCCCAACCTAGAAAAAAAAAAAAAACACACACACACATGAGTAAACAAATTGCGTAGGCAGTGAAAACAGAAAGAGGAACAAAGTCAGATGATACTTTGACTTTGAAAGAGTTTATTTTTCAGGTTAGCATTTCCTTGAATGGCAACAGTTCAAGTTCAGGCCAGGAAGATCTCAGAGTGAAAATGGCTGCTAAACTTCACCGCAGATGTTAAGCTATAAAAAGAAAGCTCATGTATTAAAAAGTGAAGATTTCAACTTGAGAATTCTTGGATTTTCTGCTACTGAGTGTAGTCAAATGATCCCAGATCATTTCATACCCAGGATTATTACAAGTACCCAGCATTGTTACATCACTGTAAAATTAGAAATGATTTTCTGGTATCCTTTCTCCTTCTTTTACACACACTTCCAGACAAGGAAGCTGTCCTTAACCAAGCATTTCCTAACAACTCACTGGGCATGGCTTTTGGTCTTACAAGCAAGTTCAAGGCTGGGAATTCTTCCAGCACTGTTCATAAAGAAAATAAGTTAAAAAACTGGTTGGTCGTATTGAGACAAATAGTACAGTGTTGGACAAAATTCTAGGATTCTTCTCTCTCTAACTAGCATTCATGAAAATAAAAATCCTGACATAAATTATTACCCTTCTTTGAAACAGATCAACTTCCCAGTAATTAACCACAGCAACATTAAGTCAAATTCTGGAACTAATTACAGTGGCAGTGCTTTCTAGCCGTAACCTAGGAAAATAATCAAGATAGTTTTAACTCTGCTTTTCTTTTTCCCCAGTTAATGAATGCTGCTGCATCCCAACAGATGTACACAGCAGTCCAACTCTGCTAGCAAAAAAACAGATGCTAGTTTTGCAAGTGTTTTGTAGACTTCCCCACCTCAAACCCTATCGAGGCGACAATTAAAATGTAGTATTTTGTTTTCTCTAGACTTGGGTCCTCCTAAGTCTCATCAGGATTCAACACTACTGTGAGAACCATCTCAAGTACATTATCCTCGATAGCCAATAACTGCTATTATTTATGAAACTGCCAGCCTATTCACATCCTCTCAGATTTGGGGGGAGGATCAGTTAGCAGTCAAGGGGAAGGCAAGTATAATTTATTCGGTTTAATTTGGTATTTTCCATTGTTTCTAATTTGTATAAATAGTAGGAAGGGAACAGAACTGCAAGGAATTTTGAAATTTTGATTCTCTACCATTTTTCCTCTTTCTGGATAAGAGAGCACTGTCTTAATGGGGGGAAGAGGGGGTGGGGGAGAAGGGGCAGGGCAGGAGGATATTAACACCTAACATGGAAGCTTAGAACCTAAATCCATTGATCAGTTCTCTATTTTTGGAGCTTTGAACAGCAGAGGATAACAATAACAGAAGCTTTCCCAGGCAGCAAGCTGGAGCGGTGGATGTGAAACCCAGCCAAGTTTCAGTTCCTGCATCTGATGCAATAACTGAACTACGTTAAGCTTTCTAAGGGAGAAACGTCATTAATCTCTTTTTCATGTCGTCTTTCACATGCATGGCAGGAGGACCCAGGATGTTTCCTGAATGGGTACAGGGTGGGAAGAGAAGTGGGGACAATAGTCATAGAGAAAAAAAAAAATCCAAATTGGACCCCTTATGGTTTTTGTAGGAATGTTCTTTTCTCCAAGCAATATCCCAGCAATGAAAGCAGGTTGTGACAGCAACATAAACTGATCTGCTCATCTTTTAAAGGGTGGTGTTTTTCAGGTACATACACCAGTGTCGATCAAGATGAGACAGTGTGGCATCTGATGGCAAGAACCTGCTTTATGTTGGACAACGCCTATTGCAAGAGGACTTTATCTTTAGGATTTCAATTTCAGCTAACACAGTTTGCTACAAGAGCTAATCTACTAACTGCTCTGGAAAGCTGCTGAAAATGTTGAAGCTTTAAAATTAAGGGCTTTGTTTTATGGTAGTACAGCTACACTATTCAAAAATTTCAGAACAGTTGTATCTTTAATGCTAAGAGGTACGCTTTTTGGATTTAACTCCCACAGTTGTTCCTCATGCCAGTAACTCAGTCAAGACCTTACTCATAGGAGTAATTACCACCACAGAGCTGCATATTCCAGTCGAAGTATTTAACTATTTTAGTGACTGGCTGGCAGAAGGATGCATAAAAAGTTGATATATTTACTTGTTGAATAGCTGAGGCGATTAAAACTGAAAAAAAACCCCTTAAAAGTGACACGTCAGTGATGTTCATCCCTGATTTTTGGATCTACTTTTCACCTGTAGTAAGGTTTTATCTGGTAAAGCTCCTTTAAATAGCATGGAAACGGGATCAGTTCAGAGCTGGGGGAATATAAAACCTCACAAAGGAGAGAAAAAGCCTTGAATGAAACAGGAACAAAAACACCTTCATCAGAAGGATTTTCAGTCAGATATGACCCTTGTCCCAAAGGAAAAAAAAACAAAACCATTATCAAACTAACCCAATTCCTAACAGAGTAACCTAATTCCCAGTAGAGTTGCTGGCAGTTATCAGAACAGGGAAGTCATTCTTGGCACACAGCAAATTCTGTATCTGGCTTTGCTTAGCGCTCTGCAGACCATTTTATTTGGTTAGTTTTCTTCTTTGACCTTGCCAGTCTTGTTACAATGAAAGTTCAATTGGCAGCTGTTGAAGAAAGGAAAACAAGACCAATTGTAAAGCTGAGTGACCAAGGAAGAAAATATGTACAAACACATTTGAAGGTCTTGGAAAATCTAAACGTGTTTTTACTCTGCTCACTGAATGGTTAAGAAAAAATAGGCTACAAAAACCAGAAAGCTTTCACAACACTTAACATGCAGAAGTTGGAAAGGGCCAGAATTAACACTGAACATACATGAGAAAGCCTGGACTGGATCAAAAGGGACCAGGTTTACTGGTGGCTACTGAGCTGCACGTAGCTCACAAGGGGTTCACATGGGACTTGAAGGGCAGGGCAGGCACCAGAGCTGCACAAGCACAGACACTGGCAATCGTTACCATGCCTGCAGCAACGGAGGCATGTATGGAGGTGGGGCTGGAAACCACAGGGGCTGTGCAATAACTGATCAATGTTGGCTGTGGTGGCACAGAACAGGCTCACATCATTTGGGCCATGCCTGCCCCAGGGACAGCAAACGCACAAGGCAGACACCTGGGAAAAGGAGCCATTCAACAAGCTCAGCAAAGTCCGCCCGGCAAATAGGCTGAAACTTTCAGATAAATACTAAAAAGCAAACTTCAACAGCCTAATTACTACTTCCTTCATGCTAGGAATTCACTAGTCAACTCTTTTTCATCAAATGAATGACGTCACTGTCAGAAATTACTGCCTGAGGATCTAGACAGAAACTGGTTCTGCAATCACATTAATAGGTACAGATGCAGGAGCAGGGTTTGAATTAGCTTTCATGTTATTTTGCCAAATAAGAAAAGCAATAATTAAGTGAAACACTTCAACAACAACTAATCACTAACAATTAAAAATGTAAAAGTAATCAATTTGTTCGACAGCCCCGACAATTTTAGCAGGTAAGCTGCATTCAATGTAGGTGACTGCAAATGAAACGTTATCAAAAAGCAGGAGTGTACTGAAATGCATACACTTTGAAGGCTTCACCTTAACCTGTATGAATAAAGTGCAGCTGCACCTGTGGCTACACAGATAACCTTGCAATTCTTTCTTATACTTTTCAACGGCACTCACAAGTTAAGCAAGATCAAACTTTTGGATTTACTCTTTTGACACATACAAAACATACTTACCAAACTACTGCAGCAAAATGATAGACAAGTTCAAACTTTCCCAACACTCCAAAACTATTAAGGACACAGCTGTTGCTGTGGTGTTAGGAAATCTTTAGGTCCCTGGCCAGGGGCACTTGAGCTCTTCTTTTGCTCTCTGCTGTTAGATCTCTTGTCCCTTTCTGGAGCCACAGCTGCTTCCCAGCACACAGCACCACAAGAGCTGCGACCACAAAGAACGTAACCACAGCACAGACCATTTCCAACCTTCTCTCATCACTAAGGCTGGAAGGCCACAGCTAGAAAACATCCCAGTGCTGAGGGAACATGGCCACATTGACAAACCCAAAATAGGACAGAGACTAGTATTCTGCAAACCAAGGTGACATAAAACCAAATTATTTTGTTACAATGTAATATTGTCTACCTGCAGGAAGCACAGTGCATTACAGCACCCACCCCCGACTGAGTGTTTTTAATGAGGGGTAGCAGCTGCATCCATCATAAACCTATCTGCTCCTAAACTGGAAGTTACAGGAGTTGTGCTGGCTACCGTTGCTTCAAGATTTTCAGGAGATGATGGTCACCAAAAGCACCGGAACACATACGTAAGATCACAGTGATCATTTCTCTGCTGAAATCTTGTTACAAGGAGACTTGCAACCTAAATGGATTGGCAAGAACATCGCTTAAGAGGCTTGCTGCATAGGAACCGCAGCAAGCAGAGAATTCAGCTATTCTCCGACTTCAGAGGAAATACTTACTGATACAGCAAAATCAGTTCGGCATACAGTGATGCATACACAAAAGCTTCAAGTTATACAAATAAATTCTCCCACAGTACCCACTTTATGTCAGCCATACACCAGTGCCATGTCATTACATAATAATGTTCCTCATCTCCTTAAATACATATTTTCCCAAACAAAGAAAACCCCCGACAAATAACACCATCATTTCGCAGTGATGTCATTTAAACTTCTACGCTTTGAAAACTGTAAAGACTATGGAAGCAAAGGATACTTCATCTGAAGGATTTTATTTGGAACTGTGCATATAGATGTGTTCTTATCTTAAACTCGGCTATATTCTGTGGATTTTATATTCTTCTCGGGACGTAAACGTCTTTGCCGTATATATTATGTTTCCTTCAAGCGCATCCCGTGCAACAGCGTGCTCGCCGTCATGGCACAAGGGAGAGTTACTCATCAGGCACTAAGTCAACTATAATTAAGCAGGGATGCCTGGAAACGCCAAGGGAATAACCAGAACAGTTTCAAGTTCGGTTAAAAGAAATATAACGACAGCAGCTTCTAATCCCGAGCGGTCAAGATTCGACAGTCCTCAATAAATAGAAAGCGTAAGGCATGTGGGATCCGGACCGTGCAGGGGGGCGGAGGTGAGGATGGCGGCGGGCGGAGGGGCCTCCCTCGGCTCCCCGGGCCGGGCGGCTACTTGCAGAGCGCCTCGAGGCGCTCGAGGGTGCCCTTGACGTCGCGGATGCGGCGGGCCAGGGCGGGCACGGGCTGCATGGCGCGGTCCAGCTCCTCGCAGCGAGCCACCAGCGCGTACATGGCTCGGATGCTGAGGTCGGCGGCCTCGCCCAGGCTCTCGACGCCGTCGCGGTAGGTCTGGATGCAGCCGACGCTGAGGGCCGTGAGGGCCTGGAGGCCGCCGTGGACGTTGCGGAGCAGCTCGTCCACCTGCGCCGCCACCCGCGCCGCCAGCGCCGACACGTCGCGCAGGGCCGCGGGGTCGATGGCCGGGATGGAGCCGGCTCGCCCGGCGCCGCTCAGCCGGATGCGCCGCTCCAGGTTGTTGGCCACGAACTGCGTCAGCCGCCCCTCGCGCAGCACCGTCCCCTCCAGCTCCAGCTCGCTCGCCAGCGTCGCCCGCCGCCCTTCCGCGGGATGGGGATGAGGATGAGGATGCCGCCCGGCCGCCGCCGCCGCCGCCTCGCCGCCCGCCAGGCTCAGCGCCTCCAGCCCGCGCTCGTCCCGCCCGCCTCCCTCCTCCTCCTCCTCCATGCCGGGCGGATCGCGGGGGCGCGCGCGCGCGCGCGCGCTCCACGCTGTTTACGCCGTCCCCGATTGGCTGCGCGGGGGCGCGCGCGCCCGCTGACACCGCCCACCCCCTCACCCCCACCAATCCTCTGCTCGCGGTGGTTCCTATGCAGCAAGCCTCTTAAGCCGTGTTCTTGCCGATCCCTTTAGGTTGCAAGTCTCCTCGTAACAAGATTTCAGCAGAGAAACGATCACTGTGATCTTACGTATGTGTTCCGGTGCTTTTGGTGACCATCATCTCCTGAAAACCTTGAAGCAAAGGTAGCCAGCGCGACTCTGAGGAGCGGCTGAGAGAGCTGGGGGTGTTTAGCCTAGAGAAGAGGAGGCTAAGAGGAGACCTCATTGCTCTCTATAACTACCTGAAAGGAGGTTGTGGAGAGGAGGGAGCTGGGCTCTTCTCCCAAGTGACAGGGGACAGGACGAGAGGGAATGGCCTCAAGCTCCACCAGGGGAGGTTTAGGCTGGACATTAGCGAAGAAAATTTCACAGAACGGGTCATTGGGCACTGGCAGAGGCTGCCCAGGGAGGTGGTTGATTCACCTTCCCTGGAGGTGTTTAAGGCACTGGTGGACGAGGTGCTGAGGAGCATGGTTTAGTGTTTGATAGGAATGGTTGGACTCGATGATCCGGTGGGTCTCTTCCAACCTGGTGATTCTATGTCCTGTAACTTGCAGTTTAGGAGCAGATAGGTTTATGATGGATGCAGCTGCTACCCCTCATTAAAAACACTCAGTGGGGGGTGGGTGCTGTGATGCACTGTGCTTCCTGCAGGTAGACAATATTAAATTTTAACAAAATAATTTGGTTTTATGTGACCTTGGTCTGCAGAATACTAGTCTCTGTCCTATTTTGGGTTTGTCAATGTGGCCATGTTCCCTCAGCACTGGGATGTTTTCTAGCTGTGGCCTTCCAGCCTTAGTGATGAGAGAAGGCTGGAAATGGTCTGTGCCGAGGTTGTGCTCTTTGTGGTCTCAGCTCTTGTGGTGCTGTGTGCTGGGGAGCAGCTGTGGCTCCAGAAAGGGACAAGAGATCTAACAGCAGAGAGCAAAAGAAGAGCTCAAGTGCCCCTGGCCAGGGACCTAAAGATTTCCTAACACCACAGCAACAGCTGCGTCCTTAATAGTTTTGGAGTGTTGGGGAAGTTTGAACTTGTCTATCATTTTGCTGCAGTAGTTTTGCCAAGTATGTTTTGTATGTGTCAAAAGAGTAAATCCAAAAGTTTGATCTTGCTTAACTTGTGAGTGCCGTTGAGAAGTATAAGAAAGAACTGCGGTGGTGCAGCTGCACTTTATTCATACAGGCTAAGGTGAAGCCTTCAGAGCGTACGTGTTTGAGTACAGTCCTGCTTTTTGATAACGTTTAGTTTCTAGTCTCTCGGGCTGCGCGCGGCCGGGGGAGGGGTGGGGAGGGGGCGGTGCCGTCGGGGGCGCTCCCTCGTGTTTGTGTCTGTCCCCATTGGCTGAGGGCGGGCGGGGGGCGGGGCCGCGCCCCGCTCGGCAAACAACACCGGGCGCCGCCGGCCGAGCCGCTCACTCCCCCGCCATGTTCTCCTAGCGCTGCCTCTGCCCACAAAGCTTCTCCCCAACCCCGACTCCGCACACCCGACTCTTCTTTTTCTTTCGCCTCCTTCTCCCCACCATGGTCACCAGCACGGCGCCGCCGCCCTTCCTGGCTCGGATCTCGGCGGGCACCGAGCGCCTGCGGCGAGGAGGAGAGGACGGCGGCGGCGGCGGCGGCGAGGAGCCGCCCGGCTGCCGCGCGGGGGGAGCCACCCGGCCGGCGCTGAGGAGGGTCCGGCGGAGGAAAGGCAAGATCCGGCCGGGCCCCGGGGGCCTGCTGCCCGGCCGATACCAGCACCTCCAGCAGCACCGCGCCAGGAGGGGCCCGGCCGAACTCCGCGCACACCCCGCGCCCGCCAAGTCCCCCGAGGAGCCGCCCGCGGCCGCCAAGCCCCTTCGGAAGGAGGTAACGACGCGCCCCCTCCCCCCCCCCCCTTTCCCTTGGCCCCTGAGGCAGCGCGTGGGGGGGGTGTTTAGTTTCCGTTACACCCGTTCGGACGGGGCGGGGGGGAGGGGGGGGAGAAGGCGTGTGGGCGGTGATTGGCTGGCGCTCTGGGCCAATGGGCGCGCGGCGCTGCGCCCAGCAACAGCCGGATTTAGCCCTCTGGCCGCGCGCCAGCGCCTCCTCCCCGCGCCCCCCCCCCCCGCCCCGTGCGCGCGCAGGGCGGGACGTGCGGGCGGCGCAGCGCCACATGGCGGCCGATAGGGCTGCCCGGGAGGCAGAGGGGAGCGGGGT